>OU343220.1:127242938-127467002 GCA_910596185.1 Chrysanthemum makinoi
TAAGGTTAAGTGCTATTGATTATGTGCTATTGTTCTAAGTCGAGTTAAGTCTTTATTGATTATGTCTTTACATTGTTCTACATCGAGTTAGGTACTAGATAATTCCATTTGATCATCGCCCTTTGGAACATAAACTATATACATTCCGGCGATGGGTTATTGAACACAGGTTGCAAGTTTTGTATGGTAGGACTTATGGCCAGAGTGGATTCTTGCATAAAGCGATTTGATACATTGATGTGCATCGCGCTTCTTTTGTGAATTCATTATGACATCATGTTTGGAACATAAACTACACGGCGGTGGGTTGTGAACCTGCAGTTGCAAGTTTTTTGTATGGTATGGACCCTTGGGGTGAGATGGATTACAATGCCTTTGACTACATTAAGCGATTTTAGCCTTTACATTTCAGCGATTTTAATGCCTTTGCTACATAAGCGATTTTGGAAGCTCCACGTTTCAAAACAAACTCTATGAACTCACTTTCGACCTTTGTGTTGACACTTTTAACATGTTTTATCTCGGTACCTAAAGGCATTCACTTCATGGCATGCATTTGAACCCTAAATGAGTAAATTAATTGGCAAGCGTGTAACTCTTCGGATTTATATTCTTTATAAAGTATCGTTTGGCTATAAATCTTATTTTCGCAACAAGTTGATTTACATTTTAGGACCTACTTTGTAAACTACGATTGTTTTATTAAATCAAGCGATGTATTTTTCCAAGCGACACTTCGGTCGTTCAATATAGCGTGATTGTGATGCTACTTACGGTCGATCCCAATTGCATTCCGGTACCAAAGCAATTTGGGGGTGTATTGATTGGTATCGAGCTTCGATTATAGAGAACCGTTGCATCATTGACCACGGAGCTATAACTACATTATCATAGCATCTCATCATTTCATCGCAGAGTACATGTTCACTTCACATGCGGTTATTACATTTTGAGTTATTCACTTTCCATTTCCATTCGATTGTGCATGGATGCCTTTACATGCCCATCCAATTATCTTTTTCCATTTTCTAGCATTGAATCCCTTGTCATTCTATCACAATTTTTTATCAATTGACTCATCATGATAAGTCGAATCTAGAATAAAACCTTTAATTAGAGCGTGAAATGCGGCTCTCATCCTTTGTTTCACCACTAACATTCGAGTTACACTTTATAGCGCATTAGGTCTAAACCATCATACATTGAAGCACTTACAACACCTCGCCTTGTCTTTTGGAAGCGTGATCATTTTGAAATATAACATCAAACTTATCATCACTTATCACATTTCTTTGGAGAGTTTATTATTAACTCGTCTCACCTTCCTCTCTTTGTTTTTGAAGAAGATATGGCAGAAGAAAACAGCAGGTTAAGGAGAAATAGAACAATGACAATTCAAAGTTGGTGAATGATAGCATAGCGATGCTTTAAAAAGTGTAAAGGAAGCGGTATCGGTAACTGCTGTGCTGTAGAGGCTTGTAATGTAGTAAGGCTTGCTACTACTCTGGAAATACCCGGAGGATCAGGAGTTAAAAAATTGGTACAAAGATTTCAAAAGTGGTGAACCCACTAAGTTCAGGTAGAACTCTGACTATGGTTAGATGGTTTTTGAAGTTAGTCGATTTTGCTTTGTAAGCTGTCAGGATGATAGTAGAATTAAGTTTACTCTGAGCACTTTTCGATGGAAGCGTTGTCATGAATTGGAATTCATGCGATTGGTATGGAAAATGCTTCTAAATACGTGGGAGGAATTTAAGAGCTTGGTGACTAGAAGTTTTGTCCTCGAGACGAAATCAAAAGTTGAAGCGGAGTTCTATGAATTGAATTACGATTAGATGCGACATTATTTATGACCGATTCGAATTAGCGTTATGCCATAGATGGTTTGTTGATAATGAAACTTTGCTGGAGGCTTCAGATTGGAGGACTTAAATTCGAGGAGATGTGACTCTTCTCCACAAAATCGAGGAAGCTATTCGAGTTACCAAGTTGATGGCACAAGTGGTGAAGCGAGGTAAATACACCAACCAATGAAGCAACAACAACCCAACCGCGCAACTAACAAACGACCAAAACAACACAACAACAACGATAACCAAATCAACAACAACAAAGAAAATGGAAAATGACCGGAAGGTTATGATAACGACAACCGAAACCATAACACTAACCATCACCAGCAACATAATAGAAGACAAAATTAGCCGGGGTCTATGTTGCGCACCAACCGGGGAAGAGCTTATCTGGGAAACTTACTGCGATGCACCTGTCCACGCTACATCATAATGGTCCATGGTATATGCTTTAAGCGTACAAAGTGGACACCTTGCTAAGGATTTGTAAAGGCAAGTAGTCACTTCGATGTGGGGAGCGAGGACTTATCGGATCAATGTCCTCAAACAAGGTCAACAAGTCGAGAGGTGCTCTGTATATATATTGAAGGAACTTCGTGAATTATCAGCAGCCTTGGGAAGGCGAATTTGAGATATGGTCACCCATTTCTTCTTATGTGCTATGTTGTACTAAGTATATGTTTTCCATATCTTGAATCTTTATAACAACGATGTACTACTTTTGCTAAACCTCGTTGTAAAAATATTCATCTATCGTACTTCATTTTATTAGATTTGTTATTATTTACGAGGATTTTAATTCTTTTACTTTAACTATCATTTTAACGACCTTTCTCCATGTCTTTTTCTCCGATGTTCATGTCAATTTAACAACAGTTGACCCACGACCAAACAAACATATGAGTCGATTAGTCCAAGCATTGCGTTACTCCTAAATATACAGCACGTCACCTATGTCTAATTAGGAAGAATCATGCAATGAAGGGAGTAGTAGGCTTATATGAGTAAACAATTAATTAAACTCAAATTTTCAAAGATTTTCTTTGTTTCGGTTTGATCCAGCTGTAGCAGTTCTTGTTTGATGAGTTGCAAAGATCGAGCTAGAAACAAGTTGTTGCCTAAACCGATTTAGCTAATCTCATGACCGGTTCTTGTTTGATAGATTGTGAGATTAAGTCGGTTTACAAAAATCTTTTGAGGGTTTAACAGAATGGGAAAGTTTGCTACATCGACCCTAAACCCGTTAGACCTTGCTTGATTGAATTCAGGACTGTGGTCCTTTTTGAATGGTGATGTGACAATCAGGTACTTCGAGGTCATTTCTGTATCTCATGTATTTCAACATTTTAGTAAACTTGGTTTACTTGTTTCAGTCAGCATGTAACCTTTGGAGGTTTAGCTAGTTCGTCATGACATCACGTACATTTCATATGGACTATGATTAGTCATTTCGTTGTCATGTCATCTCATTAGTACATTCACGACATTTCATTTCACCCTTCAGCGTATTTTTTATATTTAATAATTTTATCAGCGTGAGTTTTTATTTTGATTATTTAACCCAGTTACTTTTAAAAATGATCAGGTATTTTTAAACTTATATTTAGTTCATAAAAACTATATTTTTAGTTTTCCTAGTGTTTCATATTTATTTGGTATTTAATCGTTAGGATTTTAATTATTACGTCGTTTTCTTAAAAATTACGAATAATTATTTTTAGCACTCATTTCACAAGGAAAGTATTTTTACAATTTTTATTATCAATACCTTCTTTGAGCTTTAAAACTTAGTACCAAAAGTTACAACTATCTACACTTTCTACACAACAAGTACAATTAATACATAAAGTAATACAAGTAATAGTTTAAAAAAAAAAAAAAAATATATGATTGGGATACAAGATCCATGAAATAAGCCATAGGGAATCTTGTCTTTGATGTATATTTATACTCAAAACTACATAATACACAAAGTGCTAGCAAGAAAAACTTTTCTCTCTTCTTCCTTACTCTATGACCCATATCAAGGTGCCAAAGGGATCAAAGATTTTTCAAGTTCAAGTGTTTATCAATCTAGTTGCTCTTTTATGGTTTTGAAATAAAACCAAGAGTATTAGGATAATCCTTGTTACCTCTTCATTATCTTCATTAAGCATGTTTTCATCATTTTTATGTTTCTCTTTCATTTCATATGTTTCTTATCATTATTGGACTATTATGAAGTTATGTGATTTATACCATTTATTTCATGATTTTTAAGTTATATATATATATTTGGTCATCCTATAAATATTCCAGGTATTCTTGGTCTGATGATTAGGAACCCATGACACCCTAAGAATGGTGATTTAGGTTAACTTTGGAGTTGATTTGAAGGATTAGAATAGGTTTTGTCCAGAAAACTACTTTCGATATAAAGGTTCTGCCTTGTTTCATTTCTGGAAAACCACAGTAGGTAAATTTTGGCCTTGATAATTAGAAAATATACTAAAAGCGAATCCGGTGTCAGCTTGAACAGTAAGCGGAGTTATAACAGTAAGTTATGGATTTACAAGTTTGACAAATGAAATATAGTTTTAAAGAAATTTCAGCATGCTTTTTTACATTGTTCGGTTAAAACGAACCTTAAGCTTCACAAATTATTTCGACTTGTCAAAAATATATTAGTATACTGATCTGAAATGGGCGATAAAAATGAAAGCGGTTTGAAGCGACAAAGATATGCACTTTTCATAAACTGCCGAACTAATTTTCTGCACACAATTAGCCAAAACCACTATCTTTAACCCTTATTATATTTATGTTCGAGACCTTTGGGCCTAAAACTCCGAAGAAACTTTTGAATATCGATACAAACTTTCCAAAACATTCGAGTTCGTTCTCTAACGATCGAATTACTGCTTTATTTAACAGTTTTTCAAAGCCATTTTGTTAATTTCATAAAAATTCACCGACATTGTTTTTGCGGCGAAAGGTAGAAATTTCACCATAAATCGTTATAAAACCATTGTAGGATGACATTACGGCGTAAAACATAAAGTCATTTTGAAGGTTCGAGAGGCGTCAAAAGAGCATTTTTTGACGAGTAATATTTTCAAAACCGATAAAATGGTATAATAAATAACATATAACATTGTACGCAACTCATGACATATCATATCATTGATAATAGGTCGGTTGGCGCATTACATTATAAACCTCGGTGTACTCACTTTTGCCATTATTCCGGTTTATCCAGTGAGTTTACGCAGCCCTACTTTTACTTGTTTTCTTGTTTTGGGGAGATACATGCTCCGGTATTTTCATTTAGTTCATAAGTACTTTAAATTTATCATGAGTACCATTGTTTCTAAATCAAAGGTTATACTATATAGATTGTTCTTGTTTGCCGATATACATTTTCGTCGGTATAACGTTCTAAATCGAGTTGACTACGATAAATTGAGTTAAGTGCTATTGATTATGTGCTATTGTTCTAAGTCGAGTTAAGTGCTATTGATTATGTGCTATTGTTCTTCGTCGAGTTAGGTACTATTGTGAATTCATTTGACATCATATGTTTGGAACATAAACTATATACATTAAGGCGGTGGGTTGTGAACACCACCGTTGCAAAGTTTTGTATGGAGGGACTTGGGCGGAGTGGATTTACAACCTTTCTTTGCATAACGATTCGATACATTGAGTCATGCACTATTTTTGGTGAATTCATTTGACATCATATGTTTGGAACATAAACTACACACGATGGTGGGTTGTGAACACTACCCGGTTCAAGTTTTTATGGTACGGGACTTGGGGTGAGTGGATTACAATGCCTGCTTGCTACATAAGCGATTTTGAAAGTCTTTACATTTCAACGATTTACAATGCCTTTGCTACATAAACGATTTTGGAAGGCTCACATTTCAAAACAAACTCTATGAACTCACTCAACCTTTGTGTTGACACTTTTTAGCATGTTTTCGGTACTAAGGCATTCACTTCATGGCATGCATTTGGACACCTGATGGAGTCGTGGTGACGGCGTGTCTTTCTTGGGATTTATATTCTTTAAAACATCGTTTATTTACTAAACTTATTTTCGCTACAATTGATTTTGTTTGGGACCTACTTTGTAAGCTCGATTGTTTTATTAAATCAAGCGATGTATTTTTCCAAGCGACACTTTGATTAGTTCAATATATGTGATTGTGATGCTATGGCGGTCAATCCCGGAATTCCATTCATTGCAAAGCAGTAATTTGGGGTGTGACATATAAGGTGACTAAGGATAGGAAATTAGTCCTGATCCGCCAGAGCAGGAGGGATCTACCCAGGACATCACAAATAGTTAGTATTAGAAGTCCTTAGG
This sequence comes from Chrysanthemum makinoi, assembly GCA_910596185.1. Taxonomy (NCBI): domain Eukaryota; kingdom Viridiplantae; phylum Streptophyta; class Magnoliopsida; order Asterales; family Asteraceae; genus Chrysanthemum; species Chrysanthemum makinoi. Next base: position 127,249,146 of record OU343220.1, read on the forward strand.
AATGATTGAAAAAGGAGTAATGTGAGAAAGGAGAAAGAAAGGGTTGAAGAATTAAAAAGAAATGTAATGAAAAGGTGAAAAGAAATAGCCCTCCATATTCAACCTTAGGGCGAGAAACGGGTTCAATTCATCGCTACTCTGGTTGTCACTAGATGACACTTGGTATTGAAGACAAAGACGTCATGGACCCGGTGACACCTAACCTTCTAGCCACTCAATTCCTCTTAAAAGGATTTGTTTCATTCTCCAGGAACCCTACATAATCTATCCACTTTCTCTTAGAGATCGTTGATATTGAAGAAGGAGACCCTCTTCCTAGTCTCCGCTCATGAAAACCAAAATGCACTATTGAGTCTAGAGCCACGAGATTCATCAAAAGATCTCATAGGAAAACTTGTCATGACATCGCTTGTTGTTCATCATTAAGGGCACAAGTGATATATTCTAGAGTCCTCACTTCAGTCTTAGCAATCTGCCAGAACATTTATGATAAGTTTCACATCTGTGATCTTCAATGATTGAATGGAATCTCCCCGGGGTCAACATCAAGCGACCACGGCCTTGTGAGTCACTTGGTAACTCCCGTGGATTCGCGGCAGTGTGTCAAACTGGCTTGGTCTGATCAGTGAGGTGATGCTTGGTGTACCTCGGCTGACTCATCTGAACTTGTAGATGTATTTCGGTATATTCGTTATCTCACTTGTGGGACTCCAGTTCAGAACGGCCCTTGTGAGAATTAGAGCGTGTTTTCACACTATCTTTAACACCCTCGAAATTCAAACTTGTAAGTGCCGGAATCCGCTTATTACTAACTTGTTTTATGTTTACTTCTTATGGAAGCTCGGGCAGATTGATCGATCGCGGACTCGCCACATGCTCATACCAACAACACATGAAAGTTCTCATCAAAATCAAAGGCAACTCAAAGTTAAATATGATTCTTCGTCAATGTCAAAGAATCTACAAAGTGTAAAGACTCGAGAACTTCATCATTGGAAACTCAAAGACAAATAGAAGTGTGAGCATGGTGGAGAAAGACGTGGAGATACCTAACCAACGAAGTTGACAATGGGAGACAACCACATTATCTGATCACAAAGCATGAAGGAACAATGAATTAAGACTATTCTATATCTACACACAAATTTCTAGCTAGAGAAAAGTAAAGACCTAATCAAGTGGAGCATCATTTGAATGACCACCCATAGGGGAGATTGTTAGCTTAATAGTTTTTTATCGAAGTAATGGTCATTCGCGTTTAGGAACTTTGTAGCGTGTTAGATATCATAATAGAATAGTCAGCGATCATGGATTGGGCTAAGCTAATTGGTTAGAAGTTATGTTAAGCTAGCCTTATATCAATCCATGTCCAGTCCAATCCAAACGAGCCCATGCCAAGCCCATTAGGGCATCTTCTACTTGTACTATATAAACCCCTTAAAGTCTCATTTGAGGGTGTGTAAAGTATGTGTGTGTGTGTTCTTTCTTTGGAATATACAACTTATTGTGTTTATCTTTTCTCTCCACATACACGGTTTTTATAAACATCAAGTCACCAAACTTAATCTTTTCTTCTTCATCTTTTACGCTTTATGTTTGTATTTGGGTTGAACGTGTTCTACGCGTAGCGTGGTTTTACGTGGTGATACTTGTGTTTGTTAAGTGGGTTTGTGATAAGGTTGATAAAAGTAAGGTCCTACAAAATCAAAATACAAAAAATAAATCCGAGAGCACTAACCGGATCCGGTTGTAGGAGCAACCGAATCGGGTAGCTTCTGACCAAAACTTTTTTTTTTTACTTTTTTTACTTTTCACGAAATTCAATTTCAAAACTACCAATTTTACAGAAAATGAACAAAATCAAATTGCTTAAACCAAAAATCAAAATCAAAATCCCCGGCAGCGGCGCCAAAAACTTGATGTGTTTCCCGTGTGCAAGTTTTAAAATTTATAAACACGATTTAACAATACGAGCAAGTATACTCGTTCGCGATAGCAGAGGTGGGTAAGTCGAGATCGTCCCAAGGGATTTTGTGTTCAAAATTGTTTTCTTAAAAAGATTTGAAACAAGAAAGCTTTGTCAAGGCTTCCTCAAAAAGTGATGTTATAGTGAAATTCAACAATAAGAAATATATATACTTGTGTGTAGTCTATAGGCAATCATAGGTAGTGTTCATGAAGGCTTGGTCTAAACTCTTGATGTGATGCACAAATCATAAGCAAATGATTTCCAACCATGGTTTATGTTTTTAAAAATCATTCTAAGAACAAAAACATATAGGTAATCCTTTCGGTCCTTATCCTAATGATTATCCTTTAGAAAATCCATTTGTTTGTAAAATGTTCTTATTAAACTTGTTGCTACGAATCTTTCGACCTTCGTTGATGAAAATATTTCTAGTCTTGTATTAATAAGTAAACATGGTGGTTGTCAATCACCATATCCCCATACTAGTTTGTCACTCAACTTTTGGAATAAAACACAAGAGAAATCCTTTCGGTCTTTTTTCTTAAAACATGTTTTACCGACAAATCAAACCAAGACCAGTATTTTTCCAACAAACTCATTTAAACAAGATCATATATACATGCATCACATATGAGAACACTAGTATGATTTCCTACATCCCAACACACTAGTATATCCAAAACTACTCATGATAATAATAACAAAACACAAGAAATAACAAAGTAATTCCAATAACTCAAGAGAATAGAAATCCATAACAAAGTTCATAGAATACCTAAACTTTTGTGTTTACAAGAACTAGAATTAGGTGGCTTATAGCAACCACACGCCTCCAATCACCTAGCTTAACCATATAACTCCAAATAACCAAAACAATGGATGAGAATTGCTCTCTCCAACCTCCGGGCGTTTCAGTGAATACTAAACTTTTGGGATGAATAATATGGTTGGTTATAATTTTAGTGTAAACTATTACACTTTTGGTTGTGTCACACCTAGTAAACTAAGTCTAGGTTCAATATATAGCCAAAGAAACTTGTCTAAGCGGCCAAAATGTTCCCAACAAGTTAATAACAAGAAATGATCGGCCTCCAATGATTATGGGAAGTTAAGGCAACATTAAATGCATCTTTGTGTAGCCTCAGAACATACAACCGGATCGGTTCATTGGCCACTTCGGATCGATTCTTTGTTTGACCATTATCAGCCGGATCGGTTTCACGGGCACGACGATGCAAATACGGTTGGATCTTGCTTTGCTTTTACTTTGTTGACTTTCTTGATTCATGCCTCACTCTTTTGCTCTACGATGATTTCCAAGGCAAAACTTGATCTTTCCTTGCGTAGATACTTAGAAATCATTAGCTTCCTAATCATTGAGTCCAAAAGCTTCCTTGCTCGACTTCCTTCCTTGGGAATCTTCCAAATGTGCATAAAAACTTCATTTCTTCATCATTTGTGATACCTAGCTAAATTTACATACACAATACGCATCTTTTGAACTTTTACAACAGTTATGAGTAAATATAGCCGATTATCATACACAAAACCAACAATAACGTTACTAAAAACATGTTCATTTTAGCCGTTATCAGTGGTGTATGATTCTGATTCATTGAAAACATCAGGGGGAAGAGAGTATAGGTGGTGTTTGCTTCCTTGATCTGGTTCTGCTTCTTCTTGTTTTTTTTCGAAAACCCGTTTCCCTTCATGAATTTCTTCTATTAGGGGGAAGAAATGAGACGATCTGTGGATCAAACGTCTTAATTCAGTGTTATCATCTCAACTTTCACGGGTTATCTTGTGTGAAGTTACCCAAATATGATATTATGATGCCTCACACACGGTCATTTTATCGAGTAATTGCATTGTCACAGGCGATTATTATTCCGATAGACCGCAAAATTCAGGGGGAAGTTGCTTCACTTCATCTCTCGTGGTTTGTTTGGTGTGATGCGTCTACATACGTGAGAAGATCTTGTTGATTTCTGGTATATCACCCTCGAACGGATTTTCCGCAACAAGTCGGATTCTCTTGGTGTGGTTTACTGCTCTTCTACAAATTCCGCTGCGTACTGAAAACTTCAAAAGTTAGAAGAAATGTCGACTTCATCAAAGTTTCGAATCTGCTAAAAATGGTTGTCAGTTTGGGGGGAAGCTAATTCAGAGAACTTCATCAATTGGGGGGAAGTTAATTTGTTTCATACTTCTTACATCATTTCCCCTATGGCTTGTGCACACATAACAATGTACAACCCGTTCTTGTAATGAAAGGACCCTGTGGTGCGCTTCAGTGCCACAATCCTTATAAAAGGAGCAAAAGCTTCTTACTTTTGAGTAAAACTTATCAAAACTTTCAATTTTCAAAGTTTTGCTCAAAAGAACAAGTACTTCCCCTTATGTTTTCAAAACCTCAAAAGTTAACATTACTTTTTGAGGGGGGGGGGGTATTTGCTAACAAATCTTTGTTCACAAATCATTCTTCATGGAAATCTTCCCACAAAACTCGAAATGGTCATATTCGATATCAAAATTTCATCAAAAATAACTTTTATATGCCATTTTTGAGGAGGAGAAAAATTGTGTGATACAAATATGTTGTAAATATGATGAAATCTTTGTGTGCTAAGATTTAACCCAAGAATTGACGAGATCTGAACTGTCATACATCGAAAAGATTTGTCTTCGAAGACTTATCCTAGTAGATTGTACCTCTTCGAGAAACTCTTGATAGACATAAACCTTGACGGGTTTGACAACCTTTCAAGGTTTGTCCACACTTTCAAGGTAGTTATTAGAGCTAGTTGTCACCTAAAAACTGACAATGCAACTCTTTAACTATACAACGTAACCATGTCTCGCGGGGAATTATCTATCTTGAGTCGATCAATTCAAAAGTGCGAGCTCTACCCTTACTGTGCAGATTTCTATCAAAACACTTGAGCACATGTGGAGGGGGAGTATTTCTGAAAATGTAAAACTCTCGAAGTGTTACAAACATGTTTTAATTCATAAACACTTTGAGAGATTTTTAAGAAAATGGTTTTATGGCAACATAGGATAGTCATGGAGTTATAAGGTGACTAAGTTTAGGAATAAGGGTCCTATGATCCGCCTTGAGCGGAGGGATCTACCCAAGGACACCACCAATAGTTAGAATTTAGAAGTCCTTAGGTATGATTATAAAAAGGAGAAAATTAGAATCGGAGAAAGAAGGAGCTGAAGAATTAAAAAGAAAAGTAATAGCCCTCTAAATTATTCAACTTAGGGCATACATCGGGTTCAATACATATGCTAATGGTTGTCACTAGATGACACCGGTATTGAAGATTAAAGTCGTCATGGACCCAGTGACGCAAGCACTAAACCTTCTTTACTACTCAAGTTTCTCTCAGCAGAAGCTTGCTTCATTCTCATAGGGAACCCTACGTAAACTATCGGCTTTCTCTTAGATATTGCTGGTATTGAAGAAAGGAGACCCTCTCCCTAGTCTCCGCTCAGGAAAACCAAAGAGCACTATTGAGTCTAGAGCCACGAGATTCATCATAAGATCTCTTAGGAACACTTGACATTTCATCACTTGTTGTTCAACATTAAGGGCCTTAAGTGATACAATTCTAGAGTCCTACAGATCTTAGCAATCGTCAAGAACATTTATGAGGGTTCACAATTGTGATCCTTAGTGATTGAATGGAAACTCCGCGGTCAACATCAAACGAACGACGAATAGCAGGAAGCTCGCGGTAACTCCTTGTGGGTTACGCTTGAGTGTTGTCTCAAATGGTCTGGTTATGGGGTGATGCCTGATTGTACCTCAGCATGACTCTCACTGACTGTACTTCTTCATTTATCGTGTTATCCTACTTGAGGGACTCTAGTTGAACGACCTTTGCTAGAATTAGAAATGTGTTTTCACACTATGCTGTTAACATGCTCAAAGTTTGAACTTGTAGAAATCACGCTAAGGAGATTCCTTTCAAGAATCGAGTCACGAAGATGTAGGTAATTACTTGAACTTGTTCAATGTAATGCCAATTGTCCCTTATGGGATTTGGTCGGCTGATTTGCCCGACCAAAGTGAATGGAATCAAGACATTCATCAGAAGAACAATCGAAGTGATCAATTCTCTAAGAAACGACCAGAGTGATCGATTGGTGTTTATCACTAACCCATTCTTATGTTTTCTTCTTATGGATGCTCCTGGGAGATGATCGTGCTGATTCTCCACATGCTCATACCAAAAACAACACAATTTGAAGTTCTCTTGAAAGGCAACAAAAAAGTCAAAATGATTCTTCTACTAAAGCCAAAGAATCTACAAAGTTTAACGACTAATAGAACTACATCATTACTGAAATCCAACATCAAAGAGTGCGTGAGCATGTTGGATAAAGACGTGGAGACACCTGAGCAATGAAGCGGACCTGATGCAGACTACAACAACATTACATCACCATATCCACACCAAAACAAAGAACAAAGATAACGAAGACGTCAAAGCTGAAAAACTTCAAAAGAAACAAGATCCTCACATTGGAGAGATTGTTGGAATCAAGAAACTTCTTCTCACAAGAAAGAAGAATGTCAGAAGACGTCAAAGCAACTGCTAATACATCAACACCAACAACTTATCCAAGATTGATGGAGTCATCATTTATTAATTACCAAGACTTAGGGGGAGATTGTTGGAATCACTCCTAACTCATAATTCAAGTGTTTGTATTTAATATGTAATAGGTTGCTTAAATTCGGCTTTTATGTTAGTTATTAATGGCAAGGCTTATGTAGAAAGCCCATAAGCCTTGGCCCAAGCCCAATAAGGAAGGAAGGGACTAGACATGTTGCCCTAGCTCCCTTCCCTATATAAACACATGTAAACCTTCTCTTGAAGGTTGGTTGTTCACTTAATACGTTTTCCTACACATAACTCTTTCATATTCATACGTGTGTGTGTATTGTGTGTTCATCCGATCTCTCCTTCATCTTATTTCTTACATATTGATCTTGTATTATATTATGGTGACCTAACAAGGTCCCAATTGGTCAACAAAGAATCTTGGTGGTTTTGCGAGGAAGTGCAATCCAAAGTCACTGAGAAACAATCTAGGTTCAGAGAGCTTCTTTTGTGCCGAGAGGGTCGCCAAGCTAACATTTCTGCGGCAAAAAAGTGGTATAAAGTAGCTAAAAGAGAAGCGAAAAAGGCAGTAGCTCTAGCAAAGGACAAGGCGTACGAGGATATGTATAAGAAATTAGACTCATAAGAGGGGGCTAACGATATTTTCAAGATTGCTAAAGCCCGAGAGAGAAGAAGGAGGGACCTAGGGTGCGTAAAGTATATCAAAGATGAAGGAGGACAGACCATTGTGAACGTAGAGGATATTAGGAAGAGATGGGGAGAGTACTTCCTCTCTTTCAATGTAGGAAGAGTGAGCAGCCGGAACAAGAGAACCCTTGCCAGCGATCGAGTGCTACTATTCAAGGATTAGTCAACGAGGAGGTGGTCGCACTACGGAAGATGGGAAGAAACAAAGTAGGGCCATGGACCAAATCCCCATAGAAGCTTGGAGGTGTCTGGGAGATAGGGGGTTAGATTGGTTGACATGCCTCTTCAACAAGATCTTTTCCGGGGACAAGATGCCAAAAGAATGGAGACTCAGTAAAGTCATCCCCATCTACAAGAATAAGGGGGATGTACAAGTGTGTAGCAATTATAGGGGCATTAAGCTTCTCAGCCATACCATGAAGCTTTGGGAGAGAATTACTGAGAGAAGGTTGAGAAGGGAGATGAGGGTGTTCGAGAACCAATTTGGTTTTATGTCAGGAAGGTCCTCGATTAAGGCTATTCAACTTCTCAGAAGTCTCATGGAGAAGTATAGAGAAAGACAAAAGGACTTGCATATGGCGTTCCTTGATCTTGAAAAGGCTTATGATAGTCTGTAGCGAGTTGATTTGGAGGACTCTTATCGACAGAGGAACCCCAAAGAGATACGTGAGAGTCATTAGGGATATATGCGAGAGGAGCTAAGACTTCGTATGCGGTCCCACTGCAGGGACCTCGAGTTTTCCCAATGGAAGTTGGGCTCCACCGAGGGATCCGCCATTAGCCCCTACCTCTTGCTTGATACTAGATGAGCTATCTAGAGGGTACAAGAGGGCATCCCGTGGAACATGATCTTTCTTGATGATATTGTGTTGGTGGCGAATCGCGGAAGGGTTAAACATCAAACTTGAGCCTGGAGGGAGGCTCTTGAGAACAATGGCCGGGGTGGGAAGAGAGAAGTGAATACGAGATGTGATTTTGGGAGGATTGATCCAGTCACACGAACAAATTGATATTCATATTGGTGATCGATCTTGCCACCCAAGGAGTCTTTAGATACACAGGATCGATAATACACAAATCAAGGAGGATAGATGAGGCGTAACCCACGGATTAGAGCGGGGTGGGCGAGATGAAGAAGCGTCGGGGAGTCCTTTGTGTGAGAACATCTCATTTAAGTTAAAAGGAAAATTCTATAAGGTGACGATTAGACACCTATTTTATGCGACTCGAATGTTGGCCCATATCAAATGCTACTATGAGGTAAGGTGGCGAAGCGAGGATGCTAAGATGGGCGTGTGGTAAAACCTTGCTTGACATGATCGAGCGGAGTTTTGAGCAAAACTTGAGGTCGGGAATATTGTTTCGTAAATGAGAGAAGGAAGGCTGAGGTGGTTCGGTCATGTCGGGGAGGAGGCCACATCGGCCTTTGTTAGAAGGAGTGAAGCGCTAGTAGTTGATGGCGTGAGAAGGAGGGGTAGACCCAATATCAGGTGGGAGGATAGACTTAAGCTAGACTTGATGGAGCTTCGTTTGACCGAGGACATGATCTCAGATAGGAAGGGGTGGAGGGATAGAACTAGGATTTGCGGGTAGTTTTGCTAGGTGCTCTGTGGTTCTAGGTTGTTTTTTGGTGTTTGGCTTTTAGGAGTCTCCTTTTGCCTTGCCCCTAGCGTTTATGGTTTTGTGGCCTTTTTTTGCTTTGCCGTAGCTTTAGGCCCCGTGCATGTTTTGCCTTGCTTTGTTGTTGCTCCCTTAGGTTTGCCTGTTTTGTCGTGCCCCCTGCGTTTGGTTTTTCGTGCACCGTGATTTTGCCTTAGCTTTAGGCCCCGTGTGTTACTTTGCTATGCTCTGTGTTGCTCCTTTTAGTTGGTCTGCTTTTTGTGTGCCTTGGCTCTTTGTTTTTTTGTTACGCTTTGTATGGCTTCTTTGCGTGTTCCTGTGCGTTTCTTTTTCCTTTTGCTCTGTTTGCTTGTTAGGCATGCTTTGCGTTTAGCTTTTGTTTTGTCGTATGCTCTTTTCTATCATATCACACCCGCACACATGCACTTGCTGGAGGTCTCGTTAAGCGATCTCTCACCGGGTTTACCACCAGGGTGTAGGGGTAGGATCTGTCTACATTTTACCTCCCCCATACCCTTCCTAGGAGGGATTGGGTTTGTTGTTTTTGTTGTTGTTGTTGTTATATGTTAAGTGATTGTTTGTGTTAAGGTTATGAATGGCCTAATGACTATTATGCTTGGCTAAGAGGAAGATGTGGCTAGTTGGTTAAAATCGCTAAATGAGTTTAGCATAGTTGATATGCTATTGATGATATTTGGAGTTTAAGAGTTAATGTGTATTTAGTGATTATGTGTTTAGCAAAGATGTGGTTAGCCTAGTTGTGAAGTTAGCAAGGTATGTATATAATTTTATGTGTTATGGATGATGGGTTAAGTGAAGCTTATGATGCAAATTGTGATTAATGATATATGATAACTTGTTATGTATTTTACTTACTAAGCAAAAGCTTACGGTTTAGTTGTTTAACCGTTTTGTAGGTTCAATTGTAAAGAAGGTAAAGTGATTGGAAAAGGGCTTAAGGATTAGAAGAGGGTATGTTAGAAGGTTTGTATGCAAATAGGAGCTTAGGTAGAATAACGAGCTCGAAGTCAAAGTTGTTCCCCGAGAGTTTTAAATGGGTTAAATGTTTGTAATTTCAAGTATTTGAAATGGTTTGAGAGTCATTTTATAGGTCCTAAAGCATGTCAAAGAGTTATGTTTAAATGGTGTATGCAAATGGGTCAAAACGAGTATTTTGGCATAATACCCCGTCACTTTGTAAAGCACGTTTCCGTGGGTCAATATGACCAAGTTTATACATATATTTGATGTTTATAATGACCTAATAATTTTTGGAAGTTTTGGTGTTATGTCATGTTATAGAAGTCGTTTTCCAGAAAATGGGTCAAAAGTACACAAAAGGGTTATGCAGAAAAAGGGGTGTTTGGGACAAGGTCTATTTTAACCCATTTTTGGTCAAACGGGTCAAGAATGTTTGGAAAATCAATGTATATTGTTAAGTGTTTGTAAAGTGGTTAAAATAGTTGGAGAACTAGTGGAGAACTAGTTGGAGAACTAGTGGAGAACTAGTTAGAGAACTAGTTGGAGAACTAGTCGAAGTTAGTTTTTGAAAAATCATATCTTTAAAATGGTAAGTCGTCATGGGTCCTGCCACTTGGCGTTTCGAAGGTAATTGAGTCTAGTTTCATGTAAAAATACTTTCAAGGGTCAGTTTGTTACAGAATTATATGAGTTTAATGATTAGCAGGTTATTTTTAAGTCAAGTCATTTTCGCGTAAAAGTTCAAATTTTAATCATTTTAAGTCGTGTCGTTCACGGGGTGTAACACCAAACACGGCCTATTTATTAAATGGGTTAAACGGGTTGACCCATTTTTGACCCAAACCTATTTATCCTCAACCGAAACCTGTTTAACTTCATGTCGGGTTCATGTCATTTATCGTGTCGTGTCTAAAATTGCCACCCCAGAAGTTCCAAGACGTTTTTAAAGCACTTTTGGTCCAAAAAGACCATGTGAATTTTAAAGATGGGCAGTTGTAGATCTACAATGGTGCACTGCTATGGATTCTGAGTTAAATGCCTTAGAAGAGAATGGTACTTGGGAAGTAACTACTTTGGCACCTGGTAAAAAGGCTATTGGGAATCATTGGTTGTTTAAGACTAAGCTTAAGGCTGATGGTACAGAGGATAGGAAGAAAGCCAGGCTTTCCGTTCAAGGAAATAGACAAAGGCATGGTGTGGACTGTGGGGAGACTTTTTCACCTATGGCAAAAATGGTAATAGTGAGGTCTTTATTGGCAGTTATAGCTTTGAAAGGGTGGTATACTTGCCAAATAGATGTGTCAAATGCTTTTCTATATGAGGACTTGTTGGAAGAAGTGTACATGAAAATACCATTGGGCTATGCAGGAAAAGGCAAGCCTGTAACTGCTGTGAGTACTCTTGATTCCAAATTGGTATGTAAATTGAAAAAGTCTCTTTATGGTTTGAATCAGGCCCTAAGACAGTGGTTCTCAAAGCTTTCTACTGCACTTATTGAGTTTGGTTATACTCAATCAAGGACTGATTATTCTTTGTTTGTTAAGAAAGAAAATCATAGTTTCAAAGTTGTCATAGTCTATGTTGATGACTTGTTGGTCACTTGAAATTATGAATCACAAATATGCAAATTGAAGTCTCAGCTAAGTTAGATGTGGGTGACATGAGTTATTTTTTGGGCTTGAAAGTCTACAAATAATCTCAAGGAATATTCATCTCATAGCATAAGTACACAAGAGAAATGTTAAAAGAAGGGGGAGTACTTAATAACAAACCATACAAGTTACCTATGGATCCTAATCTTAAATTGAAGGTTGATGTTGGTACACCTTTTTCTGATCCAGAAGTCTATAGAAAGTTTATTGGCAAGCTTATTTACCTAATTGTTACAAGACACATATATACTATACAATCCAATTACTATGCCATTTTATGTAGTCTTCAACCTCAATGCATATGCTGGCAGTGAAACATTTGTTGAGGTATTTGTTAGCTTCACCTAGTCAGGGTATTTTGTTAGCTAAAGACTCAATAGTCTAGTTGTAGGCCTACTGTGATTCTGACTAGGCTAGTTGCCCAATGAATAGAAGGTCAACTACAGAATACTGCATTTTGTTAGGAGACTCACCAATTTCATGGAAATCTAAGAAATAAGCAGTTGTGTCCAGGTCTTCAGCTGAGGCAAAGTATAGAGCAATGGCATTAACCTATTTTTAAGTAACTTGGATAGTCAGTCTGCTCAAAGATCTTGGAATAAAGACAGCAGTCCAGTTGCAGGCCAACGGTGATTCTGACTGGGCTAGTTGCCCAATGACTAGAAGGTCAACTACAGGATCCTGCATTTTGTTGGGAGACTCACCAATTCAATGGAAATCCAAGAAACAAGCAGTTGTGTCCAGGTCTTCAGCTGAGGTAGATTATAGAGCAATGGCATTAACCTATTCTGAAGTGACTTAGATAGTCAATCTGCTCAAAGATCTTTGAATTAAGGATTTGAAGCATTTTGACTTATTTTGTGACAATCAAGCTACATTGTATACTGCTGCTAATCTTATGCTAGAACAAAACACATTGAAGTGGACTGCCACTATGTAAGAGATCAATTTAAAGCAGAAAAATTAATCCTTCCTATGTTCCTACAAAGTCTCAAGTTGTAGATGTGTTTACTAAAGTTGTGACAGTGGATCAACATAATAATCTTTTTTCCAAAGTTGGGAGTGTTTGTTCCAACCAACTCTCAACTTGAGGGTGTAGGATCGAATATTTATTGTGTTTGATGATTCGGGTGGTCTTGGATGATCAAAATACATGTTAGCCATTAGAGAGAGAAAGAGATGAGAGGGAGTTTTTTGGTAGAGACTTGGTTCAACAAATGTAAGGTTAGATTAAAAAAAAGCTCCACCCCTTCCATGGATGGAAGGGGTATTTATAGTTACAAAATACACGACCTTATATCGGCCTGTGGATCGATATACGATTGGGTAAAGACCGTCCTTCCTCCCGCGGTGTTACACTAAACTAATCTAGCTACTAATTAACTAATTAACTACAAAACAACATAAATAACTACAAGTCTACGAGCTAAAATATGCTAGACCATAATTGGGGTGACCGACACTTTAATATGGAATTTCAAATTCCTAACAATCTCCCCCTAAGGGAGGTCACCCCATGAAATACATTTTCCATCCTAGCATTCTTTCTTTGTCTTTGTTCTTGAGCTCGTAGACTTCAATTCTTCAATTCTGCAATCTTTGTGCTTTAGTAGCAATTCTTCAAAGTCGTGATGATTTGTACTGGAGCCTTTAAGCGATCCACATCTTTGATGATCTTGAGCTTTCTTTGAGATCATCAACCATAGTAAATCTCTGGATCACCCTTTATTGTGTTGCCATCATGTGTTGTCGTGACTTTCGGACCGACATGCTCACACTACGGATCATGACATCTTCTCATCGAGTAGCGAAAGCTTCGGCTCGATATTTGCGGTGGCGTGTGGAAAATAGTATAAATTCGAGCCAAGTTGTAGATATGCACCGGTCATGATTTCTTCAATTATGTGTGGATCTTTGTGAGCATCGGCTATGGATTGACTCCTCAATTACGATCATTTTAATCGTCGGGTTATGTACTGCATCTGACGTTTAGCAATAAAGCGCCGAAAGTGTCTTTGATCACTTTTGTTGAATTGAGGTACGACCACGGTTCCCGTTGATCAGATACAATCTTGCATGTGATCGGTAGGATTCCTAAGAATCTCCTTGGCGGGGTTTGCTATTTGTTCTAAAATTTGTTCTCAAGAGCGTCTCAAAGAAGACAACGGGAATTGAGTGAACCCGGCGAATTGAGATTCACTGATTGATGAAAAATTGATTTGAAAACAATCACGTAATGCTTGAAGAAAGAGTTTTGCAATACGACGAAGGTTTTATGAGAAAGATCAATTTTCAATCAAAAATACTTTTTATATTTGAAAATAGTACACATTCGACGTGCTAGAGAAAAGAAAAGATTCGCACATCGAACGGTTTTTCCAAAAGTATTTTTTCAATCAGAGATACTTTTTGAATTTGAAATATGAATACACATTCGATGTGCTAGAGAAAAGAAGATTTGCATACGAACGGTTTTTCCAAAAGTATTCGTCAATTCATTTCCTGGACCAAGGTTGATTCAAGATTGAATCTCCCCATCGTTTCTATCCAGTTGTCACAAGCTTGATCTTACGAGAAGATCTCACATGTCACCCACCAAGAGCTTGTTTGATGATGGCTCTAGAAGGATTTCAATCTTCATCATGAATACTTTTACATATCACTCGGATGTTCTGGCAATACCACAAGGATAATGCGTAGGACTCTCAATATATACTTACTTTCCACATTGTGTGAAACAACAATTCTTCAAGAATTTAGTTTCCTAATGAGACATTGTGGATGATCTCTTGGCTCTAGACTCAATTGTGCACATTTGGTTCCTATGCCGGAGACTAGGGAGAGGGTCTCCTTCTTCAATATCAACAATCTATAAGAGAAAGTTGATAGATTACGTCGGTTCCCCGTGAGAATGAAACAAGCCCTTTTAAGAGGAACTTGAGTAGCTTGGGAAGTTTAGTGCAGTGCGTCACTGGGTCCATGACGTCTTGTCTTCAATACCAGTGATACCTTGGTAAACACGATGCATATGTATTGAACCAGGTTTACGCCCTAAGGTTGAATTATTGGAGGGCTATTACTTTTCACCCTTTTTCACATTCAATTCTTTTTCATTCTTCAACCCCTTCAGTGCTTACCGAGACTTCATAACTAGAAACTTGTTGGGTTTATTCTAGTACTAGCTCTGTCTCAGTCCGTACTCTTCCCATATCTCATTTTTCTCCTTTTTTCATCATACCTAAGGACTCTACACTATCTAGTAGATTGTCCCTAGGTAGATCCCTCCGGTTCTGGCGGATCGTGGGAACGAATACCTAACCTAACCATCCTTATATCTCCATACATAAAGTAAATTTGGTCAGTCTTTTTGGTACTGTTCTTCTTCCATTGGAACCAATTGAAAACCATTTGAAAAAACAATCAAGGTACTTTTGATACGGGATCAAAGCATTTTGTACCTTAATAGTTTTGATCATTTAGAAAACCTCCCCCTCAACATGTGCATATGATTTAGAAATTGTTTAGCACATGGAGGCAAGAGGACTTTGAAATATTTTCTTTGATCACAATTTCCATAGAAAAAGCCATTTGATTTTCTTGGTAAATTCTCCCCCTCAATATGTGCGTAGGATATTTGAAATCATTTTATCACATAGAGGAAAGAGTTCTTTTTGAAGCACATCCACGATCACAAAATCCATTAAAAACCATTTAAAACTCAATCAAGGTACTTTTTGTTAAAACATAAAAGCCTTTATACCTCGATAGTTTATTTTCTTTAGAAATGCTCCCCCTCAATATGTGCTTCGAGATTCGAAAGCATTTAGCACATATGGGAGAGCAGCCTGCACAATTGAATCAAACGATCACCTTTTATCAGATTTCATATTAAATCACAAATTCTCCCCCTATAAAAAATATCAAACCCTTTGAGATTTTTGATCCCAAGTGATTTAATAAGGTTTAGAAAACATGGGAGAATATGTGCCTGATTTAAAAAACTCATCATGTTTTTGGATAAATGCTCCCCCTCAACATGTGCATTATGTATATTGAAATTGTTTGGCACATGCCGGCAGGAGTGCCTTTAAAGGACTAAAACCAATTCCATTTAAACAAATTTGAGATTTAAATCACGATCTCTCCCCTGATCAAAAATTTCAAACCAATTGAGATTTTGGATCCCGATTGATTTAAATCATTTAGAAAGTTTTAGGGAAAGAGGTGGCAAGATTCAATTTTTGAAAGATGACAGATAAGGACCATTTAGACATTAAAGATTGTTAGTGTCAGGTATGATAGTTTTAAGAGATCTTTTAGCAAAATAAAACTATTTCACAATCAAACAAGAACAGAAAAAATTTCATTTTGAAAGACCTTGATTCAGAATAAAAATCACACCATGACATAACATTAAATCTTTAGATCACCACTTATTATCATACAAAACGGACTTTTGTGAAGAAATATCGTTTGAAAATATTTTATTTTAAATCACTCTCTCCCTCAATCGATGACCGTAGTCGATGATTGAGTGACTTAAGTTTTGATAAAATGAAGTCCGGTGATTTTCAAAATTAAATCCAATTAATTTTCAAAACAATATTTTCCATTTTCAAAACAATTTAATCAATTTTTTTTTCAAAATTGTTTAAAATGGTATCTGCACAAAGATCGTTAGGTGGTTGAGAAGCTTATGTTGTTTCTTGGGCTTGGAAGAAAAACCTTCTGCGATGCGGTGAGACTTCTTACTTTGCATTTTAATGCCAACTGAGGTCAAATTAAGCTCCGTTTCTTCATTTGCTGATGAAGAAAACCATCTGCTGATGCAGTGAGACCTCTTACATTGCATTTATGCCAACTATCCATAGAAGTCCAATTAAGCTCCGTTTCTTCATTTGTCAACCCAAGATATAGTTGCCCTTTCCTTTCGGCATCCATTCATATTCAATTGTGGGATCCGGATCGAGAACATTCTTATATCCATGATATCTGCATACGTTAGTGAACACACATACAGATATATGGTGGTCGACAACACCCAAACAACAATCAACTAATAAAAGTCAATACAACATATCAATCAGATCATAAAAGGCATGGGAATAATGTGCTTATCAAACTATAGTCATCTAATCCTAACAATCTTATCCTAGGCACCTAGTCCTTCAACGTAGGTTAACATCATTTTTAATTAAGCATATTAGGATAATTGAGAAAGTCTGTTAGATGATATAAATTTGAAAACATTCTCCCCCTCAATCAATGACTCATTTTCTGAAAAGTTTAAAAGCGCTGAAGTCATTGATTGAGTTTTCAATTTTTTCGAAAACTCTGAATCTGATTGATTTTCAAACAACTCATTTACCACCATTTTTGAAAAACAACAAATATTTTTCTGAAGAATTTTAGACGGAAAAACATTTGTGTAGGAACAGCAGTCATTCGACATACTTTCCTCATTTGTTTTAGGATAAGTGCACGAAATTTTTGAAAATTGGTTTAGCGCAGCACTTTCCTTTGTTTTGAAGAGCGGGTTACTATCTGAAATAATAGCAAACCATTGTTTAAGCACGGGTTACACTCAGAAGTAACTGCAAGCCATTTGATTTGTGACATGTTTTGAAAAACAATATTTACACCTCCTGGTCGAACTTCATCTATGGTCCCGTGCCATTATTGAATGACATTTCTAAGACCGCATATGTTATCGATACCAGAAGACATGTCTTGAGAAAACAATATTTTTGATATTTTTCAAATTTTCAAATTTTTATGGGTTTTTTATGATTTTATATTTTTCTATTTTGTTTTGCTGGTTTTATATTTTTGTATTTGGTTTTCAAAAAATATTTACAATGATAGAGAAGATGATATAATTTAAGAAGATGATGATACGAGTACCGAGATAAGGATATCGATCAGCCCTGTTGTAGAAGATAGAAGTCATCATCCCTAAAACTTTCACCACCAAAGCTTATGAGGCTCTTGCATTGAAGAAAGAAATTGAACCATCTGAAAGTGAGACTTTGAAGCTTCCCCAAACCGAAAATCCTTTAGTGGCGATTCAAAGCTTTCTTTCAAGCTTCTCTTAGCCAGGTGCACAAATAAGCACACCATTATCATCGAACTTGCTTTGCTCCTTTTAAGAATAATCACCGTGATTCATCGTTCGAGGTTATATCATCCATAGAAGAACAACAACGTATCATCCCACACATAAATAACTCTTCTCAAATTTCATTCCACTGAAGTCTGACGCAATCCATTCCAAAAGGTGTCAAGAGACCACTTCCCCCGAGTAGTTGAATAGATGTAGTCAGTCTCTTAGACTAGAGCTCACGAACCCGAATACACATATACCCAAAGACAAAGAAACTTATACCATCGAAGTAGAAGATTAAGTCCAATAGCCAAAGAATAACCCTGATGTATACTTTTCTCTCCCACGAAGAAAGTGTATGAAGCTCAAGAACCGAAGTACCGAATGCCCAAAGAGAATAACCGATAACATTGAAGGCGAATCAGGATTATCTCTGCGGTGACAATCTCTGCGGATGTCAACACGGATTAAGTGATTATATCTGAATCACGATTAAGACCTCAAGTGAAATAGTGAGCATCCCCAATGTACACAATCTCTCTCCCCCGATGATTGTGATAACATCAAAATCATCACACACTTGTGTACCTCTTTCATCTTCAGAAACTAACTCTTCCATCTCTTCCCCACATAGTTGGAATAAGAACACTAAGCATTTGAGTCAAACATTGAGTTTCTCTGCGGTAATGACATTTGTCTTCCAGGGATATCTTCAATCACTTAGAAGTATTAAGCTCATCAAGTTTACTCGCGTTTAGATACGTGTCTCCTTCCCCTTGCTGGTTTTGACACTTTAGAATCAGCAACACTTTGTAAGCCCAGATACTTGAAATCTTTTGAGAAGAATACTTAAAGTCTTTGTGAGAATCAACTTGCTGAAGAATGTGAGCAAGTCTAATTGGGGATTAAATTTGACATATCACTCTCCCCAATTAGTGCTCTCCCCTAAACCGACAATCTGTTTGATAAATGCCCAGATTAAGAAGAGGTCTTTGGATAATCAAATGCAACTCGTCTTTAGTCTTCTAACATGTAGCAGAAAATGTAGAACCGAGTGTAGACTCGACCTTCTTCAAGATTGTCCAGTTGGGGAATAGATAGTTAACATCTTCAACTCACCAAAAGCATTCCAATTAACTTACATCTTGCAAATCCCCTTAACTAAAATCCCTCCCAATCAAACAAGAACAGAAAGATGTTCATCAGGAAATCGTGCATCGACCCGCGAACACTAAATGGTAACACCAAACTACCAATCACATCAAACAAGAACAGAGAGATCGTTCGAAATCATCATGTTGATGTGTACGTGAAGCATTAACCGGAAACACTTTGTCAATAAACTCACCAGTCCGTATGAATATGTCAACCAACGGCTCTAAGAAGAAACTCCATGTAAAGATGATCCGATAAGAAGAAGCTCGGTTCTTACATGAGTTAGGAGCCGTATGACCATATATTCTCAGATATAACACAACATGTAGAATTATCATACTTCTTCTCCCCCTCAAGAATTGCAGACGAAGTTGCCATTTTTGACTAAATAAGTGAAATCATCAAAATGTATTCTATTCACACTTCTCCCTCGCAAAATTAGCACATGATGTCGCCATCGTCATTATAGTTGAGCAAGTGGAATAAGAAAACAATCATCGGTAGTTCGGTTCACTTGATGAATTAGCGCATGGAAAAAGTATGAAGCATGTTGATGAGAATGGTCATAATTGAGAATATTTCTCTTCTTCAGAAGATAAAGCGCACTGAAGCGTACACTTTTCTTTTCTTTAGAGTACGAGGCATAAACCGATGTGTTCATACGTCATTATCTCTCTCTTTTCATCATCTCTTGGCAAAACATGTAATCAACCTCATTATCATTCAGTAGGCTTTTTGTCGTGACAGCTGATGGAGAAAACCCAATATGATGAATTTGACCCTGAAGTAAACTAACCCGAACTCGTGACTTAAACTTGCACATATGTAACAAAGAGCGGTGCCGAGACTTCATCCTCCATTGAATCTCTAAGTACTCTATACTCTTCAACCAACCAACCATCAAGTATTAGACGTACATCACCTCTTGAAAGTCCACAATTGAATGTGACACTGAGCACTACAACGTAACTCCTTTAAGTGATAGTTATTTTGTGGTGATAAGAGACCAATTCCCCCAAGTGGTAAAAAGAAAAGGTAAAAGTCACCCAACAATAACTAGATTTCCAAGTCTTCGTTTTTGATAATAAGCTCGAACAAGGATCATGAAGAATCTTCATCCAACCATCCCCGATACCTTCGGATACTAAGTACACTCGCCCGTGATATTTCACTTCAACCTCAAATAAATAATCTTGAATTGCGTTGTCACATCGGTTACTGCTCAATCTAGCCTTCTTTGACATTTAAATGAACTTTGATAATGGTTTCATCCCGGCCATGGTATAAAGCATAACATAACGTAAAACCTTGAAGTCTAACCAAACCGAAGACAACCCAAACACACACCCAATTTATGAAGTACACCATTTTATCCCTTCTTTGAAGCAGAAACCGTAGCACTAGCATCAAATAAGATCCCGAAATACACTTTCCTTTCTCCAAGATGGTTCCATCATTACGGGATTTTACAACTCTATGGTTTAAACCGAGAAATAGTTTCTTTCGCGGGATTTTACAAAACCAAGAATAAACCGTAAGATAGATCCGGAAATGCACTTTTTTAATACCAGGATATTTCCATTGTCACGGGATTTTACAAGTCTATGATTTAAACCGAGAAATAGATTCTTTCACGGGATTTTATAAAATCAAGACAAAACCGTAAGCAATGTCAGCTTGAATGTGTTATGACAACTTTGGTTTCGGTGAATATCTGTTTTAGGGGAACATGCAGCGGTTCATCAACGGTTCATTGTCCAACATCAACAATATCATCAACCATCCAATAAATACTCCGGAAAACACATCGTTCACATATTCTGTCGGCTATTGCTGTGACCACATGGAGAAGTAAACCCGATATACCAAACTTGATCATGAAGTGGAATTCCCCAGATTTGTTACTTAAGCCTGTACTAATCCTTGTGAAGAAGAAACGGTGTACCCAATGTACAAAACCTCTTGACGTATCCTCAACTAAATAGCCAAGTCTTTATCACACTCTATGAACGCCCAAACAAGTCATCTTCGCGAAAGGGTAGAAAGAAGGAAGACGAAACAAGTAAACGCGCCCAGAAAATCCTCACATCAAATCCAAATAGGAAATATCGTTCAAACACCTCGTAGCCAACATTTTTCAATAAACACTTCAAGCCGCGACATAATAATTTCCGTGAAAATGCATAAACCAAAGTATCAAACCTCATAATGAATCTCATCATCACTCCAAATCATATCGACAAATCTCATCAACCAATCTCATCATTAATTCACATAAATCTGATCTCAAATTGAGAAGCCCATCTGACCGTCATACAAATCCAAGCTTCATGGCCCAATGTTCAAGCGAACTTGTATATAAATCACTTATACTCCCGTTATGGTAAATTTTATTTCTCAAACATTAAGCTCAAGCCGTGAATTATGAATATCTCCGTGAAATTTACCAATACCAAAAATAACCACTCACTTTTTCAATCTTTAAACAATGTATCCTAAAATTTTTTGTGACACAAAAAAAATCGAATAACACATGTTTATTCCATAAATTCGTTCCATCATTATCTGTCATTATGTCCATTGAAATGACAAGCAGCGAGCCCATCACGAATTCAGTCCAAATCAGTGATATGCCGATCCTAATAGCCCATAATCAATGAATACAACTCAGCCCATGATCCATCTTCATCCAATTATGGCCCAACACACATAGTCTACTTGATCCAAATTAGTATTAACCCTAATCCCACGGGGTATATAAAACACACTAATAATCCACCATACCCTAATATTACTCAAGATAAATAAACGTGCGCCTCCCAAATATCCAGAAACCACACACAAAATCAGTCCGCCTCTCCCTTCAATATTATTTGCACCTAATAATACGGATTAGATCAGACCTCTTCTAATAATATTCACATCACAAACCAACTTGATGCATCCACAATTATCAACACACAGAAGAAATACACATCCAAAAATGATCCGAACCAAACTTGACTCCAATCGTTCATGATATAAGTTTATCTTGTAGCTCCATTCGATATCAAGAAGGCATCAAGATCTTGTAAAAAAAATCATGGGTAGGTTTAATATGTTTTGTGTTTTTGTTCGAGTAAAGCGAGCCAACGAAGCAAAAGAGAGATTATAACAAAATCTGTTATAAATCTTTCTTTGATATTCGGAAATAAAATGGGAAGATTGATTCCACATGGATTGATAATGATGATGGTCAATTGAAAAATCTTTAAAAGATTCAAAAAAAAA
Organism: Chrysanthemum makinoi; assembly: GCA_910596185.1. NCBI lineage: Eukaryota > Viridiplantae > Streptophyta > Magnoliopsida > Asterales > Asteraceae > Chrysanthemum > Chrysanthemum makinoi. The sequence goes on from OU343220.1 coordinate 127,271,220, forward strand.
TTGAACCAAATCTGAGATGTTTTTAATTTTCTTGTCTAGTTTGATTGATTTGAGAGTTGAAGAGTGATTATGAGGGTTATGGGTTGAGTCTAGATGTAGGTAAGATTTTGTTTCGGATCTGTTTTTATTGTCTTTTACATCTCGTTTTCTGTTCATATAAGCATGTGCTGATGATGTTGAGTATAACAGAGGTCGATGTTATTTTTGTATATGGTATTCGTTGTGGTCAAGTTGCTACTGTCAAAATCTTCTTCTTCCTTTCTGTCAACTAACTACCGTAAGTCGCTACCAATTTTTGAGTCAAGTTGCTAGCAAATTTTTCAAAGCAAGTCGCTAGGTCAAACACAACAAGTCGCTAAACGGTTTCTCAAGTTGCTACAACTTTTTTACCACAACTCGCTACTTAAATTATAGAGTCAAGTCGCTATTGACTTTATTTGAATCAATAGTCAAATAAGCTTCTCCAAAAACTAGTATACAACTCGCTTTATGTTAAATAACACAAAACGCTATCTTAAGTGCACAAGTCGCTACCTTAAACCCAACTCGCTACACTTCAGATACAATGAATCTGGAAGAGTAGACAAGTCGCTAAGTCATTTAAACATTTTCCGGCAAGTTTTTCCGAAAAACCGACTTCATAGCAAACCCAAAAAATTATCATAAAGTTGCAACTTTTTGACTCATTTTGACCTCTGTAATGACCCGATGCCCACTTATCATAACAGTTTTGGTACAAAGCCACAAGAATATTAGTGTTAAGATTGATGTTTGGACAATACCAGATTAATGAACTTAGACACAAAACAGAGGTAACTTTTGCAGAGACTGTTGGACAATGACCAAACACATATATTGTTACCCAAGGACACATAAAACATCAAATACTGTTGGACAATGACCAAATACAGATGACTTTACATACCAAAAGGACACATAAAAATTAGTTAAAAGCTGTTTTACCAAGACAAACGGAAACAAATTTATTCCGACCATAAAACATGTACAAACAGCTTTTAACAAGGTACAAAAGACCACAATAAATCAACACAACACAATAACCATGGCTCTGGTACCAATTGTAGGATCAAATATTTATTGTGTTTGATGATTCGGGTGGTCTTGGATGATCAAAATACATGTTAGCCATTAGAGAGAGAAAGAGATGAGAGGGAGTTTCTTGGTAGAGACTTGGTTCAACAAATATAAGGTTAGATTAAAGAAAAGCTCCACCCCTTCCATGGATGGAAGGGGTATTTATAGTTACAAAATACACGACCTCCTATTGGCCTGTGGATCAGGCATACAGTGGGTAAAGACCCGTCCTTCCTCCACGGTGTTACACTAAACTAATCTACGCTACTAATTAACTAATTAACTACAAAACAACATAAATAACTACAAGTCTACGAGCTAAAATATGCTAGACCATAATTGGGGTGACCGACACTTTAATATGGAATTTCTAATTCCTAACAGAGGGGGAGTGTAAAAGTAACAAGGACTTATTTGTAATAGGTCTCATAGTTTAGGGACTAAGTATGTCATGCTGTAACTTTCATTCTCTTTATATTTTTAAATTAGTTAACACTTTGATCATTGAATAAAATACACAACCATTTTTCCCTCCAAACTTCATCTTCCTCTCTAGAACTTCACAATCCAACTAAAGAATGTCAAGAATAATTACTCGTGACGTCAAATCATTAGAGTATTATTTTCAAACATGCCAAGAAGAGTCAAATATAACTAAGATGGCGTCTCTTATTCATGTAGTCATATATATCAAGTATGAGTTTACTAAAATCATATATGCTTCTTGTGATAATTAGCACTATGAGTTTACTAAAACGTTCCTGATTGGCATCTTCATGATGCTATGAGACGGGGTCTAAATCTAGAAGAAAGTCTCTTAGATTGGTAAATTGAAGAGGTATTAGTATGCAGTCAACGTTTTCTCACTATGCTCTATGTATTTTTGTGAGTCCCAAACCTCGGATCTATTCACTTAGCTTGTATGAATGTGTTGCTTTGGATGATTCCAAAACAACAAGGGTTGAAACTTTGCTTGGATGCTAACAAGTATGTGAAATCTACTTGATAATACTTAGAAGAATAACAATTAATGGAACAATGATAATGAACACAGTAATGACCAAAATGCTTCAATATTATTGATTAATAATACGAATACTCTTTGCTAGTATCAGGGTTTATGTAACACCCCCGATTTCGTGATACGCAGAGGAATTCAAACTGGGTGTTACTTCATGGCACAACAGTCATAACAATAGAAAACGAACTCTAATGGAGTCGTTTTAAAAGATTTATCATTCGATTTATATAAATATCAGAGTTTACAAAAATGAGGTCCCAAATGGTTCCATGTTTACAAAATACATTAAATTGATTTTCGAATGATAATAAAATTTATAGCCTTCTTGAGTATCCGTGCTCCTCCGTGCCAACCTCGATCAATATGGACCTGAAATACATGCTTAAAACTGTCAACACAAAGGTTGAGTGAAATTCAAAGAGTTTGTTAAATGGTTGAACACATTATGTTGGTAGTGTGAGTTAATTAGACTCACATCATTGGTTTGAAAACAAAACAGTTCTTATTAGACTAAGCATCATGCAATCAAGGCGTTAACGTGTTCCAAATTTAATTAGAAGCTGTTGATCGTGCCCTTACGGTAAAATTGCCATTTTACCTAATGTACTCAAATATAGTGCGTTTGTTTACCGGACCTGGTCAAACAAGCGGGATTAAATCAATCCCAATAGATCTATTCACAATATTCGCCCCCACCTTCACTCAATGATTAATGATTCATGATTTAGGGACTTAAGATTGGCAAATGCGGTAACTTAGTGCTAATAAAACAATCAGATAAGCATACATTTTGAAAGCAATGTGTTCGGTTTAAAATAAAGCATGTATCTCCCCCAAGGGTTTGTAAAACAATTAAGTAATAGAAAGTGGGGCTATGAGATCACCAAGAGTTGATGATGTTAAGTGCTTAAAAGGATATGATGGATAGCCGGGAAACCTCTACGTGCAACCTAAAATGGAATGTTGCGACTTAGGTTTGGAATAATGTTTTAGGAAAACATAAACCATTCTATATATATTTATATGTTGATCATGATGTAGTCAATTATCATTTGATGTTTTTAGTAAGATCTTTAATATGTGAAAACGTATTTAGTTTATAGATATCATACTATCGTTCGGGCCATCATAATTCAGAGGTCATGCGATAAGCGTTAGGAGCTAGGACACTTTAAATCGCAAATCCAGCAACTCGTCGATACGTTTTACTCAAATGAAACCCCTCACATGAAGCTCCCTACTATTGTAGCACTTAGTAGATACAATATATGTTTTGAGTGAAGATTGTTATATAAATAAGTTTATCATGTTTTTACAAGTTCTCGTCGTTTCATAAATATGATTACCTTAGTTAACGGTCTTGGGTAAACAAGCCTTGAGGCTTTAGCCATGGCCTTGCCGTGACTTTGGTCTTGACTACCATGGTCTTGAGACTTAGCTTTGACCTTAGCCGTAGCCGTGGTCTTGGCTTATGTCCATTAGGCCTCTTGGTTTGCTTTTAGTTATGACAAGAGTATAGTTGTGAGACCATATAAAGGTCAGTTTTTGTTTTTGAAAGATAATGGCATGTTTATGCATTTTCAAGGTCCAAGCTTCTATGATGTTGTAGCAAAACTTCGTTCCGGACAACTTTCGTGTTTTAACTTTTTGATGATTCGGACCAGAAGTACCACTTTTTACACGACCAGACCCAAAACAGTTTCAATATGGCAGTTTTGACGTTTTAGTTTCGCTAACTTCTTTTGACTATAACTTTTGACTCGTTTGTCCGTTTCGGGTGATTCAAGTTGCTATGTTTACCTTTTTATCTTTTCTACCATAGTATGTAAGTTAGAAAGTCCATATGTGATTAGTTTTAATGGTCTCAAATGTGTAGAATATGACTAGTTTACTAGTTTGTTACTTTTACAACAATATGTGAATTAAAACATGTGATTGAGTATATGTACATCATGAATAAACATGGTAACTATATATATAGCATGAAATTGTTAAGATTATGAATAATAAAGATGAGATGATGGTGGTGATTAGTTGCTTACAACTTTTGGCTTTCAATTAAGAAAGGAGTAACTAGTAAGGATCGGACTTTGATTGAACACTAAGGACCTTGAATCGAGCTAGCTTTCTTACACCTTGGCACCCTTGTGATCTTGAAGAGTTGGTGATGAAGTACTAAGTGACTTGATTGGATCTAAACTCAAGAAGATCACTTAAACTTGCTAGAGATTTGATGTAGTAACTTACTACTTGAAACTTCTTTGCATAAACTTGGAGTTTATAAAACAAATTATGGAAGATATGATGGATTCATGATATGAACGACCCAATTCAGTGTTTTAGGATGTTTAGGATGTTTTTCACTTGCTAGTTATAGGAGGGTAAGTTTGGTTAACCATATACTGGGTTAAATATTAACCATGGTTAAGTTAGGACACATGTAATGATCTAAATGAACCATGGTTAGGATGATGCCACCAAAATGATGACTCCCCCCCCATAGGTCGGCCAAAACGAGATAAGATGACTTATGTGGATAGTTTTCGTATTATCTTGGTTACGGAGTGAGTTTTGGTTCCGTTTATTGCTAACTGTAAGCCGTTAAGCCATAAAACGTAAAACCGGGTATCGTAAAAATATGAAACTTATAGGAATGATTAAAATCTTCATTATACTCCATATAAAAATATAAAATGGGTGATAAGTCTCATTTGGTGCAAAAAAGCTGCTTAAAACTGGAATTACGGGTCAAAAACGCGTAATTCGCAATTTATCAGAAAAGAACGAAATTTTAGGGAAATGACCGTGAATTTATTTAAAGTAGACTAAAATTATTCTAAAAGTGATATGAGATGTATAAATGTGGTTTTAATTAAAGTGCATTGGGATAACTTAACGGTTATACGTGAAGTTTAAAAGTTACGCGATTTAAGCAAAAATGTAGAACTTACAAGCTTAATTTCTTTATGGTCAAAGGAGGAGGGAAATATGTTTGACTTTTCCAAAATTGTAAAAGTTTCTAAACATCTTAGAAAATACCGTGCGAGAATGGTTAGAAGTCAGGTCTACGTAGATTTGTTTAAGCGTAAGTTTAGTTTCGTACGGCTCAGGGTTTAGTTAGTAACATTTAAAAGAAATCTTAAAAATTCTCTAATTAATTATGAGGGATCTAAAAATTAATCTGATGTAAGGAAAATTGTCCGAGTTGATTTTCGTTATGCGTGGGATGTTGAAATGGTGTTCCGACCAAAATGAAACTTTAAAGCGATGTTTTCTTAATAACTTTTGCGAAAATGATCTAACGATTGTCGAACTCTCAGGTCATTACTAAAATAATTTATCTTATGAGAATGTGAAATAAAAAATTTACAGGATGAATAGTGAAAGTGAATAGTAATTTCTCGAGATGAATAGTAAAAATTTGAGAATGGATAGAAATCCTGAAAATGCAAATTGTTACAGTTTACAAACTTAAAGCTTTTCCTTAAACACACATAGATTGATATACCTACGTATAACCTAGGATCTCCTTTTATAGCCTAAGGAGTCCTTTACACGATAACTACACATTCACAACTCATTACTGTACGTATCTTCTAAATACATAAGATATATTCCGTTACAATCACATCACACGTCTTTCCAAAATAAAAGCAGTACTAGAACCAACAGTACTACCTGTCATGACTAACAGTACTAAGTTGTTAGTACTGGTACCAACAATACTAACTTAAAGCTGGCAGTACTAAGAGTTGGTCTTCTAATTCCTAACAGTCCTCCCCTAAATTTATGATTTCTCTGCAAAGTACAAGTTTCCAATATTCTATATGTCTTGGAGGATTCTTCCAAACACTTTTACTCCCTCTTAGCAATCTTCTCCAGGAGTTTGTATGCCATGCTAGTACCTTTTTGTGTGATGAGTTTAATCTTTATCATCTCAGCATCCACATAAGGTGTAAGTGGATATTCTCTGTCCACCAACATGTACAAGTAACTTGTAATTAATTCCACCATATGCACTCCACATGTCTGATACAATCTCCAATTTCTAACCTTATAGTCATCCCACTGATGATCTCCTTCAGTTGGTCCAAACATACATTTGAGTGCATACCACATAGCATAAGCAAGATTACCTGTAGGCCTTGTCGTTTCATATCTAATCTTAACAGGCTGCCATAGAATAACCAAGTCTTCTCTATCCACCAAGTATAGCATAAAACCAAAACTTGGATACCTTCCTGCATAGCCATTGTCTCTTGTAAGCTGAATAAAAGTCCTACCTCCATCTGGGATTATCTTCCAATCAACAATTGGATATCTGGTAGCCAGAGGAATAACATCAAATGTTTCCTCCTCATCATGTACTACCAACTGATCCAGCCTATTAGTATCATGCTCTTCACTTACTTTCTGTTTCTTTGAAGCTTCAAATGCTTTAGACTGTTCTGTAGCTCTTTTAGATCCTCCTTCAGGTCTTTCTGTCTGCTCTTGAACTTGTTCATTCCTTCCACCTCTGGCAGTAGAATCTTCCTCACCCATTGGTATGAACCTGTTCACCCTTCTTTGTACTTTCTCAAATTCTTCCTTGATCTATTCAAAGGTGTATCTGCTCACATTCTTGATCTGTCTACCAGTAATGTTCTTTATATACTTCACCATATGTGCCTTCTGCAGAACTTTGGTGGGTGGTTTCTTCATCTATTCTAGCATTCTCAAGTGAGCAAAATGCCATCTTCTTTTGTTAGGATTTAGTAAATCCAGTCATTAAAGTGTCGGTCACCTCAAGTATATGTAATCGTTAGAAAGCTCGTAGTCGTAGTTATTTAATGTTAGGTAGTATTTAGTTAAGTAACACCATGGAGGACGAACGGGTCTTTACCCACTGTATGCCTGATCCACAGCCCGTAGGTGGCGTTTATGTAAGAAACTATAAATACCCTCTACCTCACAAGGTAGAGGGTTGGAGCTCATAATAATACTTTTACTTTCTCTCACTAAGTTCCCAAACCTCTAACTCTTTCTCTCTCTAAAACCTTATTGTATACGCCTACTTTTGATCATGGTTTGATGTGTTTGTGAAATCCAATATGTTACAAATGGTATCAAGAGCCATGGTTTGATCATCTCTCTTACATGTCCTTGGATTTCTAGTGGTTTTATATGGTTTTTGGGTTTCAAAAAGTTTAGTGGTTTTTGCATCATTTGGATCATTTCTTTTGTTAAAGTTTGAATTTTGATTGTACTTTTGTGTTTAGAATCATTGTATGTGCTTGGGTTTTGATTTGGAAAGCTTGAATCACTGTGGTTGTGCTTGTTTTGGATTGAAAAGGGTTGTATTTAAGTTTTTCTAGCTAGCGACTTGACTCTCGGATTACTTTTCTTCGTAGCGACTTGTAGTTGAAGTGGTAGCGATTTGAGCTCTAGCGACTTGTTTATTGAGACAAGGCGACAAATAGTACAAAGTAGTGGAGGTACCACTCCGGCTAGCGACTTGTTCAACGTAGCGACTTGTCTTCATTATTTTCAGCGACTTGACTTTGTTGTGACTAGTGAGTTGCTATTTAGCGACTTGGCCTCTTAGCGAGTTGTTCCTTAGCGACTTGCCCACTTAGCGAGTTGCTCTTTAGCGACTTTTCAGCTTAGCGATTTGTTGCCTTAGCGAATTGTGTTTAGCGACTTGGTTCATAGCAACTTGTGTTTAGCAACTTGGTTCATAGCGATTTGAGTCTTTAGCGAGTTGTTACTTAGCAACTTGGTGATTTAGCGACTTGTATTCAAGGATTATAGCGACTTGGTTGATTATTGTTTCTAATACGGTTTTCTCTTGATTTAGTAAAATCCCGTGAAAGAATCTATTTCCCGGTTTAATCATAGAGTTATAAAATCCCATGATATCTATAAACATGTCTATGCTTGACAGAACTGACTATGACTCATGGGCTCAACGAATTAGGTTGTACTGTTTGGGAAAAGAAAATGGAGTCAACATTCTCAAGTCAATTGATGAAGGACCGTATCAAGTTGAGACAAGCAGAGACATACTTGATCTGCTGCGATGGCTTCGGTGATATTAGGGACGGGCAGACCTAAAATGTATGATGAAGCGGTGATAAGGAGAAGAGAATACGATGGAGACATCGGGGCTTCTAACATCATACTTCGGGTTTACCTAAGGACATTTACAAGGTGATCAATCACAACACTGAAGCTAAAGGCGGTTTGGGACAATGTCAAGATGCTTCTCTTAGGTTACGAATTAACCAAGGAAGACAGAGAATCTGTATGATGAATTTGAGTATTTTAAGATGAAACCAGAAGAAAGTGTCTATGATATTACATTGAGATTCCACAAGCTTGTAAATGACATTAGGAACATCAAAATGACCATGCCAAATATTCAGCTGAACTCAAAGTTTGTGAATAACATGAATCCCGAATAAACAAATTTGTCACCTCTGTGAAGCTAACCAAAGGGTTAAAGAACACCAACTATGAGCAACTGTATGCCTTCCTTCTTCAGAATGAGAGACATGCTATGTTTGAACGAAGGATTCTTGAGCAGTTCAAATCTAAGCAGGAGAAACAAGTTAGTCAAATGATTCAACAACCTTTTACACCAATGTTGGAATTACCACCAAAGCTTCTCAAGTCATACCACGGGTAATGGTAATTACAAGCTCATTCCTGATCAGGCATATAAGCCTCGGACTTAAACATACTCATGGAAAACTTCATCAATCAATTGTCTCTCATGGTTAGTCAAAATGTGAATTCCACTCCACACACCATCAATAACCTCAGAACAACATCCAATCCACACAATCAAGCTCTTTGTCAGAGGCGGTAAGGTAGTGGTGCAGAATGTGCAAGGAAGACGGTATGAACAAGGGATGATTGGAGCAGGTTATGGTAATACTGGAGTAGGTGGAGGATATGTGGCTAATCCAAATCGTGGAAGAAATGCCAATCAAGGGCAAGAAAAGCCAATCAAATGCTACAACTGTGGTGGTGAGGGACATATTGCGAGGAACTGCACATCTCCAAAACGTCCACAGAATGCAGAATACTTCAGAGCAAGGCTATCAAGATCGCGATCCCGCGTGGGATCGTTTTTGTCTTTGCAAGATCGAGATCGTAGGATCGGATCGCGATCCTACGATCCTACCACTTTGTCATAGTTTATAAACAAACGATAAATGAGTCAAACTATTTTACATTTCTACTCAATGTCAAAGATAAATTCATATAATATCCTCTTGAAAATGAGAAAGTTCAAATTTCAAACACCAAAGTAATAATAAAACACAAAAAAATCAAGTTTCAATCGTTAAATTAACGATTTAGCGGAATAATATTACATAACATGAGTCTTAAATGTCTCAAAACATATGAGCCATCTACATGATTTCAAGGAAACAAACATTTCATTAGTGGCATTCGAAAACATATTCCTTGATTAGTTTAATCACAATGAAGTAAAGAAAATTGAATTATTGAACACTTTTAGACTATAATCTATTTAGAAAAGTAGAAAACTAGGTATAAATTATAATCTATTTAGAAAATGAAACAACAGTCGTTTACTTATTAGACATTAGTATAACACATGATTGTTTTTTGGCCTAAGCAAGTGAGATGGACTTAAAAGATAGAAAAAGTTAAAAAAAAATAAAAAAAAAATAAAAAAAAATAAAAAAAATAATAAAAAAAAAAGTTGACTCAGATCGTGTGACGATCCTACGATGTTACGTGCGATCCTATGATCTTACTTACGATCCTACCACATATGCGATCCTACCACGATCCTACACGGTTTTAGCTAGTGAACACGTAAACTCGTACGATCCTACGAGTTTTCACGCGATCTTGACAGCCTTGCTTTAGAGACAAGATGTTGCTTGTGCAAGCTCAGGATAATAGAGCAGCTTTGGATGAAGAAGAGTTGTTGTTTCTTGCAGAAGGGAATGCTAAGACATATGATGCTGATATGGATGAGCAGCCAATTCAGGAAATAGGCCACAATCATCAAAATGCCTTTCAAGTTGCAGATTGTGATGCATTTGACTCTGATGTCGATGATGAACCTACTGCCCAGACAATCTTCATGGCTAGCATCTCTCCTATGGTCTCTCCAAAGGTCTCTTCACCACAACAGACTGGTCCATCCAAAGAATCAATCATCTCAGAGGTATTAAAACTTTACGATGAGGTGGATGAGCAAAAGATACATAACGAAGTACAACCTCTTGAAACTTATGAATCAGATATTGATAATGAGGGTAACATTAACAATGTCCCATATGATCAATATGTGATACAAAGTGAAAGTGAGATTGTACCAAGTGATGCATCTTCTGCAGTCAATGATGACTATGTTTTTGATGAATATACGACATGTGCTCCTGATGATATTGTTATCTCTGAACTGAATGCCTATAAAGAACAAGTTGCTATTTATGAACAACGAGCTAAGTTTGAGTTAACTACCCGTGAGCAGGAAATGGATGACCAAATGCGTACAATTATTAGAAAAAGTAATTTTAGAGAAGAAGTGTTAAAACAAGAGTTAACCTCCTTACAAGAAAAGCTTTCTAAAACTGTTAAGCAAAAACAAGAACTCAAGAGAATGTTAAAGTGCTTAAACAAGAATTTAATGCTAAGGAATCAAAAATTTTGAATGACTTTTCCAATCTAAAAACTTTGAAAAACAAGCTTGAAAATAAGTTGTACGCACAAGAGAATACCATTCAGACTGCTTACATGGTCACTAAGCATAGAGTGTTAAGCGATAAGCACAGTATTCCAATTATAAAGGAACCCAATCCTGAGTATGGTAAGAAAGCAAAAGCTGCTCAAAACGTAATCTATGATGGCAATGAGATTCTTAAACCTAGACAGAAACCTAGTTGTGTTGAGTGCACAGAGGAAGATATTCAATTAGAAGATGCCTCTAGGAAGAAAATGGATGAGAAATTAAATGATCTTGAGTGTAAAAAGCAGAACTTAACAGTCAAACCCCATGATTACAAAAAGGAAAATTGGATTTCCCTGAACAAGTTTAAGCCTCAAACTCTGTTAACGCCCGAACAAGTGTTCTGGAAAAAGGATTTAGATAAGCAAAAAGCAGATAATATTGTTGTGACAAACATCCCCCTTAGGAAAATGCCTCCAGCTACTGTGTATCCTCCTAATACACCAATGCATTTAGTTCCTAGAACTATTGCCACTAATAGTAAGACCTTAATCAGCCTGTATGTAGTTTACCAACTATTTGTTGATTTTGAGAAAACGTGTAAAAAGAGAATCACACCTACTGGGATAACTGAAGGGGAAAGGGGTTTTGAGCAAACTAAAGAATGCTATTTAACTAAGGTCATGCCTTTCTTTAAACAATTAAAAGATCAATTTGAAAGTCTTCAAAAGGGGAAAAACTCAGATATTAAAGAAATGGAAAAGGGATTTGACGCAATGATTGTTGAAGTCAATGTTTATGAACGGGATCTCAAATATAATGAAATTGAAAGGAAGAATTTGAATATCCTAAATGAGAACTTAGTATTAAGTTGTGTAACTCAAGATGTGTTTTATACTGTTACTAAGCATTCTATTACTGCTTCTCAATTTCATGAATTAACTATTGCTTTGAAAGTCTCCCATGATCGTGTCATTGAGCTTGAAAACAAAAACTCAGAACTAAATGAGAAAATTGATCAGGATGATCACGATAATTTGGTAAAACACTTTCTAAGCTAGAAGTTGAACATTTTGATTTGCAACTAAAATATCAACATCTCAAGGAAAATGTCAAAACCTCAAACATCAAGACATCCTCAAATGTTCCAGACTTTGATGCACTTTTTGAAATAAACAAACATGACGAACAGATTCAAGCTCATTGTAACACGATCAGAAAGTTGAAAGCCCAAATTTCACAATTAAAGGGTGAAAAGAACAATATGACTGGCTCCCAAATGCCTCCTCCTTTAGATTCTCAGTGTTCTCAAACTTTTCATCTTCAAAACTTGGTTAATGTTTTACAAAAGGAAAATGAGAGTTTTCTAGAAGAAAATGAAAAAGTTAAACGACACTTTAAAGAGTTATATGATTCAATGAAAGTCACTCGTGACAAGAACAACGAAAAAATAACGTCTTTACAAAAGGAAATTGAGAATCTGAAGAGTCAGGAAAAAGGGAAAATGCCACTTGTCTTTAATGAGAATGTTGCATCAAAGTCATCTACAGACTGCAAATATACTGTGACCGTTAAATACATTCCTCCTCATCTTAGAAATAATGAACTTGTGTTTCATAACTATTTCGCTCACCTTAAGGATAGTCTAGAATGTCTCCGTGAGATTGTAGAAGAGGATTTCATAAATAAGCCACTTGATAGAGAAATTAGGTTTGCTTGCATTCAGGCCAAACGATCTCAGGAGCTGTTAGAATGCTTAATAGCAGCATGTCCTAAATCGTTAGGTGCGAAATATAAATCTGTGATGCCTTGTTCTATGCCTAGTTCCAAGTATGCCACCCATTCTATGCCTAGTATTAAGAAAGTGAACTCTAAAGTGCCTTCAAGTAGTTCAAATCCCTGCACGTCTAGTTCAGGATTGCAAAAAGTAGCCCAACCAACTAATGTTCCCATAATTCCCTCTACAGGAGTAATCAGTGACATAAAAGCAAGTGGGTCAAAGCCTCCAGGCAATACAAAGCAAGATAGGACCTCGCAAGCTAAGAATGTGCATTGGAAGAGAGTAGAAGACCACCCTAGGAACACTAAGTTTGAGTTGAATAAAATGAATCGTGTTGATTCTAGTATTAGCTATAAGCGTGCCACTTTATGCAAACCATGTAATGATGACTGCTTGATTTCTGTTACTACTCATGAATGTGGTGTGAATGATTTGATTAATGATGTTAAATGCCCAGTTAAAATTGTTAATGTCAAAAATCAAGCTAAGAAGGCTAAAAGGCAAAGGCGAAAGAAAGTTAGAAAACATTGGAAACCCACAGGAATAAAATTTAGTAATATAGGTTATCAATGGATACCTACTGGCCGTAAGTTTAATCTTAATGAGTTTTGCCCTAAATTTGCAAAGTCAATGCCCATTAGAAAATGGATGCCTACTGGTAGAACTATTCCTTTAAGAAGTGAACATACTCTAAATAGGTCAAATATGGAAACTAGCACTGCATCTATTCCTGATGATTCCATTGTTTCTACTTCCGATGTGGGTGTTCCAATCACTGTTACTAACCAAATGGAACCCATTCTTGCATGGGAATCCCAATTATCAAGTTATCCATTCTTGTATGTGTTCAACTGTAGATCGTTCAAATTGTTCTGTGGTACCTGGACTCAGGCTGTTCCAAGCATATGACTAGAGATCGCTCGCGGCTCATGAACTTCGTGAGTAAATTATGGGTTATGGAGACTATGTTGTTGGCAATAGTGTAATCTCCAATGTGTATTATGTTGAAGGTCTTGGTCATAACTTTTTTTCTGTTGGTCAATTCTGTGATTCCGATCTAGAAGTGGCATTTAGAAAACATACTTGTTTCGTTAGAGAACTTGATGGTGTGGAACTGTTAAGAGGAACTCGTGGTTCAAATCTATACACCATCTCTATCGAAGACATGATGAAGTCTTCTCCAATCTGCCTGTTGTCAATGGCTTCAAAGACTAAATCATGGTTATGGCATCGTCGTCTCAATCACTTGAACTTCGGCCCCATTAATAACCTTTCCAGAAAGGATCTTGTAAGAGGCTTACCCAGATTAAAGTATGAAAAAGATCATCTTTGTTCAGCATTCCAATTGGGATAAAGCAAGAAATATGCCCACAAACCCAAACCCACAAACTCAGTAATGAAAGTTCTGCATACCCTTCATATGGATTTGTGCGGACCAATGAGAGTGCAAACGATAAATGGGAAGAAATATATTTTAGTCGTTGTTGATGACTACTCTCGATTTACTTGGGTAAAGTTTTTGAGGACAAAGGATGAAACTGCATATGTCATCATCAAACTTATCAAGCAGCTTCAGGTTAGACTTAACAATACGGTTAGAATTATTGAACAGGACAATGGCACAGAGTTCATCAAAAAAGACTTAAGTCAATTTTATGAAAGTGTTGGAATCAGTCATCAAAGAAGTGTTCCACGAACTCCTCAACAGAACGGTGTAGTTGAAAGATGAAATCGAACTCTTGTGGAAGCCGCAAGAACAATACTAATTTATTCAAAGGTTCCAATGTTTCTCTAGGCTGAAGCCATTGCCACTGATTGCTACACCCAAAATCGTTCTCTCATACACACATCTCATGGAAAAACTCCATATGAACTTGTCCATAAACGAAAACCTGATCTCTCCTATCTTCGTGTGTTTGGTGCGTTGTGCTATCCAACGAATGATGGTCAAGATTTAGGTAAATTAAGAGCTAAGGCGGACATTGGAGTTTTTGTAGGTTATGCATCAAACAAGAAGGGTTACCGAATCTACAACAAAAGAACTCGAGATATCATGGAAACTATTCACATCACGTTCGATGAGCTGTCCGGGCAAATGGCTCTAGGACAATCCAGTTCTGGACCCGCATCTCAACCTTCATCAAGTAGTCCCATCAGTTCTACTCTTGTACTAAATCCCTCACCAGCAACTCCTTATGTACCTCCTTCAGAAGATGATTTGAAGAAATTGTTTGATCCAATGTTTGATGAACACTATGAGCCAATTGCTAATGATCTGTCAATTCCATCAACAGAGGCTGCTCCTATCCCTGTCAATGAAGTTAACTCTTCAGTTTCTACGTCATTAAGTCAAGAAGCGCCTGTTGTTGATCACTCTGTCTCATCAACAAATCATCAATCATCGAGTGTACATCATGGAATTGTGTCAGGCACCTATGATGGAGATAATCCCTTTGCTACTCCTGAAGATGCCCCTTTTGAGAACATATTTGCTCCTGAACTATCGTCAGAACCATCTTCATCAGGAGAAAACGACTCTGCTACTTCAGTTCCTCAACAACTACCACACGAACACCTTAGAAAATGGACACATGATCATCCATTGGACAACATCATTGGAAATCCCTCTCGTCCAGTATCCACTCGTAAACAATTTGCAACTGATGCCTTATGGTGCTTCTTCAACTCCGTACTGTCTAAGATCGAACCAAAGGACGTCAAAACTGCCATGAATGAAGACAGCTGGTTCAATGCCATGCAAGAATAAATTCATGAGTTTGATCGACTAGATGTATGGGAAATAGTACCTGCTCCTGACTGTGCTATGATCATTGCTCTAAAGTGGATCTTCAAAGTAAAACTTGATGAGCATGGTGATGTATTAAAGAACAAGGCTCGATTGGTTGCAA
Source organism: Chrysanthemum makinoi (assembly GCA_910596185.1). Classification (NCBI taxonomy): domain Eukaryota; kingdom Viridiplantae; phylum Streptophyta; class Magnoliopsida; order Asterales; family Asteraceae; genus Chrysanthemum; species Chrysanthemum makinoi. The sequence continues at coordinate 127,286,720 of OU343220.1, forward strand.
AAGGATACCATCAAGAGGAGGGTATTGACTTTGAAGAATCATTAGCTCCAGTTGCACGTATCGAGGCAATCAGAATCTTCCTGGCTAATGCTGCTAGTAAGAATATGATTGTCTATCAGATGGATGTAAAGACGGATTTTCTTAACGGAGATCTTAAAGAAGTCGTATACGTCAGCCAACCTGAAGGTTTTGTGAATCCAGAGCATCATACTCATGTTTATCGCTTGAAGAAGGCTCTTTACGGCTTGAAGCAAGCCCCAAGGGCATGGTATGATACGCTATCAAAGTTTCTTCTATCTACTGGATTTAGCAAAGGAGCAGTTGATCCGACATTGTTCACCAGAAAGTCAGGCAAACATTTAATTCACGTTCAAATCTATGTTGATGATATTATTTTTGCCTCAACTGACCCCAATGAATGTGACAGTTTTTCTAAGGAGATGGGCTCCAAATTTCAAATGTCAATGATGGGACAAATGTCATTTTTCTTGGGATTACAAATTTCACAAAGTCCCGGAGGCATTTTTATAAATCAATCTAAATATGCAAATGACATTTTAAAGAAATTTGGATTTGATTCTTGTGACCCTGTTGACACTCCCATGATAGAGCATACTAAACTGGATGAGGACCACTCAGGGATCATGGTAGATCAAACAAAATATCGTAGTATGATTTGATCCCTGATGTACCTCACCCGATGAGACCGATATTCTGTTATTTGTATGCATGTCTGCTAGATACCAGGCTAAGCCTACCAAAAAGCACCTTGAAGCGGTTAAACGGGTTTTTCGTTATCTCCAAGGAACCATCAATATAGGACTTTGGTACCCGAAGGACACCGGTATGTCACTAACAGCCTATGCAGATGCTGATTGATAGGTTCGTTTTTGTAGTACAGATATTTTCCGAAGAAATACAAAGGCAATGTATTTCCCGGGTCGTTCTCCCAACGAAGGATGAATGGAGTTTACAACTCACGTCGCGTTTTACTTCTGAATAGGAAAATAGGGAGGATAATGGGATTCTATGCTACGATAATGAAACATAAACTAAAATAAACTAATTAAGCATATAAAACAATAACGTAAAGCATATTAATCCTAAAACGCAATTTAAATCTAAAACGCAACTACGGGAATTCTAAAAACGCAAATTAAAACTAAATTAAAGAGATTTAAGCTAATTTTGAAAAACGTAAACTAAATTTAACTTATAAGAAATGCAATTTGATAAAAATAAACTTTTAAAACTTAAAACGTAAGAAAAAACGTAAAAAAAAGGGTGCGCTCGGGTAAAAACCCGAGCCTAAAACGTAAACTATTTGGAAAAACGACCCTAGGAATGAAAATTTATATTTCCTACGAAGAATACGACAAAATATAATTTTAGGAAAAAGCGGAATATTTTTTTTAAGTATTTTTCTATTTATTATGAATTAAAAACTAAAAAGTACAAATTAATTATTTAAAAATACTAAAACATTTGGGAAAAATATGAAACTTTTCAGAAAATTACTCCAACTAATCCTAAACCTAGGAAAATTAAGAAAACTTAAAAAGCTGTTAAAATTAAGCAGTTAATAAGCACTACAACTTATTAAGCTTTAAAGATAAAATCGTATATAAAACATTAAATGGTGCAAGAACTAACAGTCAAAGACCCAAGGGCATGATGGTTATTGTGTAGTGTGTTGAAGCGTGGGAATGGTGCTGAAGTGACCCAGGTTCGAATCCTGGGCACATCAGTTTTGTAACTTTTTATTTTTGGACTTTTTACAACTTTTTGGCTTGAACTTTAAATGCTATAAACTAACTAACAGCTATCCTAACTGGCATAAAACTAATCCTAAACACTACAAAGCAGATTTAAAGAGCAACAAAAACTAGTTCATAATAGACTTAATAACAAGCAAAATCAATCACACCTAAAATGGAGAAATAAGCTCCTAATAAAATGCTTGGGAAAAAAAAAACTAACAAGGGCAAGGGACAACCTAAACTAGAAGAACCTAAATGAGTAACTTAAATAATCAACTAAAATAATCAAACCAATTAGCACCAACTGCTACTAACTGTTGAAACAGCAACTAAAGGGAAAGTAGAAGAGGCTTTTGTGCAGGCCTAAGTAAGCTTCTTAAAATAAGTACTAAAGTCCTAATGAAGGCTAAATAGATGAACACTGTACTAATGGCTAACTAAAGAAACAAAAGTCAAACAATAACATCAAATGGATCAGTAGAAACTTAGCTATAGTGGCAGAATGAGAAACTGATGTGCAGCAGATGATAGCTCCAAACTACCAACTTTAATGCTCAAAAAGACCTAGCAAAAGATTTTTTTGGATTTTTTTTCCTTTTGGGAATAACGAAACAAGCTGTTGAAAATGAATTTTTTAATTTTTTAAATTTTTTTAAATGACTAAAAATGAATTAAAAAGCTAAACTAAAACTGAGAAAAAATCACTTTTGGACAGTTTTGAAGAAATTGACAGATTAGGCAAAAGACTAAAAACACTTGTCCAAACTGAAGATTATGAAATAAAAGGCTTTAAAACAAGTTTAAAAACTCATAAAACTCAGATTTAACTTATCCAAATGATTAAAACTCTAAAAACTTTTCTGAACCAAACACTCCTTTAATTGAAACAATTGAACTTAAACCTTTGAAACCTTATGAAAAATGATTAAAACTGAATTCAAATAATTAAATGAACTTAAAATTCAATATCATAACGATTAAAACCAGAATTGCTCCTAAACTAATTTGACTTTCAAATTTGACTTATGTTGACTGATTTGCAAAAAGCTTGGAATTGAACAAATTGAAACACTAATAAGCTTACATAAGCTTATGTAAACTCAAACGAACAATATTTGAATGATTGAAACAGGAAGTTGATTAAAACTGAAGACAAGTTATTAAAAGGTAAAAGGGAAAATTTCATTAATGAAGATTGAAGTAACAAATTACAATTAACTGAAGTATAAACTACTGAAAACCATTTTAAATGACAGAAAACAAGTAAATGGCCAAAGCTTTTCTAAAAACATGAAAAAACTGGACAAAATCATCTGTGGTGGAGGTGGGTTCTATATATAGCTGAATTCTTGAGCGTGCTAGGGTTTGGGAGAAGCTTCTGGATACTCTATTCTCAGCCTTTGATCTTTGCTTGGTCACCAATCCTTGAATTACAGCCCTTGATTTGATTGATGAGGTGTCACAGCCAATGAGAGGCTTCCATTTGTCATTCTTGTGCTGTCATTTGCCAAGTCAGATTCTAGAATTTCCCTTGAGATTCTTAGTACGAGGTTGAGGTGGGTAAGTTTTGGTGTTGCAAGGTAAAACGTGTGAATGAGATGATAACATTAAGTGTAATATTTCAGCAGGCTTTGACTATTTGACCAAGAGTTTGGTTTTGTTGACCGGTTCTAATATAAGTTTGACCTGGGCTTAGTATAAACGGGCTTGGGGAATTGTTGGATCCGGTTTGCATTTTAGGATAGATTTAGATTTAGGAAATTTTTAGTTTTAAGGTTTAAGGTAGAAAGTGTACTTTTGTGAAATGGAGGGACCTTTTGTGTAACATTTGAGATTTGTATTCCAAGGTTGAGTTTTGTCATTTTCATAAACTTCCAAGGACCAATTTTGATAGAAATATTCTTCAAGGACCAATTTTGTCAACTTCATAAATTCCAAGGGCTTATTCTGCCAATTGTTTAATCTTCAAGGACTAAACTTGCCATTTTGAGAAATGATGATCCAAACTTGCAAATTCTTCCCCGGCCTCGGCTTTAGCACTCTCTATCTCTCGTGCTCGGGTTTTTGTCTGATTTGGATTTCTTTTGTGTGTTTTGACATATCCGTACCTGCACATGCATAAACTCAAGAAAACAACAAATATTAGCAATAAACTGCTCTTTCTTGCTTATTTTGGGTCTATTTTGGTGAAGAAAAGGTATGTGTTTTAGCACATACCACTGATCATGCAGGATGTCAAGATACACGTCGAAGCACGTTAGGAGGTGCTCAGTTTTTGGGTGATAAGCTTGTGAGCTGGTCTTCAAAGAAACAAATGAGTACATCTATATCCTCTACAGAGGCTGAATACATAGCCATGTCATCTTGTTGTGCTCAAATCCTATGGATGAGATCCCAATTATCTGACTATGGCTTTGAATTCAACAAAATCCCTCTGTATTTTGATAACAAAAGTGCCATTGCTCTCTCTTGCAACAACGTTCAACATTCAAGAGCAAAGCATATCGACATTCGACATCATTTCATCAGGGAGCAAGTGGAAAACGGTATGGTGGAACTTTATTTTGTAAGGACTGAATACCAGTTAGCAGACATCTTCACCAAAGCTCTTCCTAGAGAACGTTTTGAGTTTATCCTCCCACGACTTGGTCTAAAGATTCTACAACCGGAAACACTTAAACACCTTCAAGAGGAAGAAGAGGAGTAAAAGGTTTTTCTTCATCTATCTCTTGTAAATAGTTATTCAAAAAGATAAATACAAAATTACAAAACCAACAAAAAGTAAATAGAAAAATAAAAAACTTTCAAAAATTTCAAAAATATTGTCATTTTGTCATGTTTTTCTTGATTCGATAATATCTACGGTCTTTGGGCTGTCATTCAAAGAGTGACACGGGTCTTTAGATGTTGTTCGAATGTACATAAAAAAAATAATAAAATTGAGAGAAAGTAAAACAAAGGCTTATAGTCATTTCAGTCTATAACCCGTTTTTAAAGAAAGAACAGAGCCATGCTTTACCTTATTTTTCACATCTCATGCTCTGATTCTAAAAACAAATGTTTGTCACTAAAATAAAAAGACAAATGTTTCTTTCACAAGTATTTTTCCTTCTAAAAATTCTTCTGAAAAATATTTGTTATCTAATTGAAAACTAATAAAAATAACTCGGTCTCAATTTTTGAAAATCATCTGGACTTGACATTGGTCAAAATCTCTATCTCTCAATCAACAACTTATGTCATTGATTGAGGGGGGAGAATGATTTCATTTAAATCAAAAGGTTATTTGTCATACAACTGGTTCAGACCAAGGTTTATGTCATGTTTTCAAAAGATACTCAAGCATGTTTTTGGAGTTTAAAGTCTCAGCTTTGATCCTTATCAGTTAAATGTTTTCATAAGCAAGTCACAATTCTTCTCAAAAGCTTTCAAAATCAATTTAAATCTACAGAGATCACAAATCTCAAATGATTTGAAAATTGTGATCGGGGGAGAATTTGTGATTTAAATTGGATTTAAAATGATAATTCGATAAATGGTTTTATAGTGATCTACAAGCTCTCCTCCCCACATGTGCCAAACGATTTCAAATTTTCCATGCATATGTTGAGGGGGAGCATCTTTTTGAAAACCACATCCTTTCCAAAAATACCCTTAACAAAGTATGAAAAATACTAATTTTGATCAGGAAAGTGATGTTGATATCTTTTAGAAAATGGTAATCAAAGAAGTGAATCCTTCCTCTTGCCTCCGTGTGCCAAAACGACTTCAAATACATGATACACATGTTGAGGGGGAGCTCTTTTTCTAAAAATATCAAAAACAATTCAGGTACAAAATGCTTTAATAATATATCACAAGTATCTGGATTGATTTTCAAATGGTTTTTCAATTGGTTCCAATGGCAGATGAACAATACCAAATAGACCGACCAAATTTACTTTATGTATGGTGATATAAGGATGGTTAGGTTAGGTATTCGTTCCCACGATCCCGCCAAAGCCAGAGGGATCTACCCAGGGACAATCCACTAGATAGTGTAGAAGTCCTTAGGTATGATGAAAAAAGGAGAAAAGTGAGAAATGGGAATAGTGCGGACTGAGACTGAGCTAGTACTGGAATAAACCCAACAAGGTTCTAGTTATGAAGTCTCGGTAAGCATTGAAGGGGTTGAAGAATGAAAAAGAATTGAATGAGAAAAGGGTGAAAATAAATAGCCCTCTGAGATTTCAACCTTAGGGCAGAAACCGGGTTCAATACATATGCTACTGGTTGTTACTAAGGTAACGTCGGTATTGAAGACAAGACGTCATGGACCCAGTGACGCACTGCACTACAACTTCCCAAGCTACTCAAGTTTCTCTTAAAAGGGACTTGTTTCTTTCTCATGGGGAACCTACATAATCTATTGACTTTCTCTTAGAGATTGTTGATATTGAAGAAGGAGACCCTCTCCCTAGTCTCCGGCATAGGAACAAAATGTGCACTTTTGAGTCTAGAGCCACAAGATCATCAAATAAATCTCTTTAGGACACTGTCAATGAAGACTCTCTATTTCACTCAATGTGGAAAGAGAGATTATATCTTAAGAGTCCTACGCATTATCCTTGTGGTATTGCCAAAACATCTGAGTGATATGCAAACATATTCACAATGAAGATGGAAAGCCTTCTAGAGCCAACATCAAACAAGCTCTTGGTAGGTGGCATGTGAGATCTATCCAATAGATCATCCATGTGACAACTGAACAAAAAAAAATGGGGCGATTCAAAATTATGAATCAACCCTGGTTCAGGTTATGGATTGACGGATACCTTTGAAAAACCTGTCGCTGTGCTTAAAACTCTTTTCTCTAGCACATCGACTGTGTATTAATATTTCAAAAAATAAAAGGTGTTTATGATTGATAATTGATTTTCCTTAAAACCTTCGTTGTATTGCAAAAACACTTTATTTTGAGCAGTACACGATTGGTATGTGCTAAAACACATACCTTTTCTATATCAAAATGAACCCAAAATAACCAAGAAAGAGCCGTTTATTGCTAATATTGGTGGTTTTCTTGAGTTTGTGCTTGTGCAGGTATGGATATGTAAAAACACGCAAAAAGGAACCAAATCAGACATAAATCCGAGCACGAGAGATCAAGAGAGCTTAAGCTGAGCCGGAAGGTCAGAATTATGCATTTATGAAGATTTCTAATCTCTGAGGATGATTTGTGAAGATTTGATCAAAGTTTGAAGAAATGTCAGAAATAGTCCCTGAACTTTCAGCAACTGACAGAAATGGCCCTTGAAGATTCAGAAATTTGCAAATAAGCCCTTGGTCTATTGAAGAATGGCAAATTCAGTCCTTGGAAGATATTTTCAGAATTTACAACCTTGGTCCCTAAAGTTTCATCTTATACAAGATTGGTCCTTTATATGATTAAATGGTTACACTACTAGTCCAATTATACATTATCCAAGTCCAAATCCACTTTACATCTCTCGGCCCAATATCACAAAATACCCGGTCCAATAAATAACTAAACAACCCGTTAATAACACCAGACCCGAACACACCCTTTTACCCACTAGACCCGGTCAAGATATTTGAAGAATAATAAAATAACACCCCGCGCCCCAAACAGTACCCTTCCCTGTCTCTCCCAAACGCACCCATTTCATCACCTCCCAAACACCAACCTCGTACTAGAATCTATCTATCCACCTAGACCCAGCTGACTTGTCAGGATAGAGCTGCCACGTGGACAAGTGGAGTATTGTAATTGGACGTGACACCTCAACAAGCTATATGGAGCTCTCTGATTGGACAAGGTGATGATGGAAGGAATGAGTGGCTCAGAATAGGCCTTCTAGGCTCTTCTCAAAGGCATCCAAGACCTCCTCAAGGCTATTTAAGGACCCTTTGGCTCACAAGCAATTCGTGCAATCCTAGTTTTAATTTTAGCTTATTGTCTTTAATTTTCAGTATTTTTCTAAATGTCTTATTAAGCTTTTATTGTATTTCCATTTCCTTGTAACCTCTTTTCAGTTTTAATAAAAGTTCCAAGCTCTTGAATTTTATCTTGCATTTATGTTTTAAAAATAATCAATAAGCTCTTTTGAACTATGGAATAAGCTCATCTTAGCTTATTATAGCTTTTGTGAGCTTACATTGCACCTCACTGTCCCTCATTCATTTACATTCAAAAAAAATCTTCAAGTCAACAAAAGTCAACTGTGTTGGTGATTTTGGGTCAGAAATGGTGATGGTTTGATTGTGATGGTGTGATTAGATGTTAAATGGGTTAGGATTAGTGGTTCTAATTTCTGGTTTGCAAGCCATTGTGGCTATGGATTTCTTGTAAGTGTGCTCTAAGTTTCAATTCTAGCTTATATAAAGTAGCAGTTTTCATTTCTTTTAGATCTGTTAATAAGTAGTGTTAGTTGCTGTCATTAGCTTTAAATAAATATACTAAGTCTGTTTTGTAGTTATAATAATCTTGCCTTTGTTATTTGGTTAGAATAAACTGCATATCTGTCTTGAAAGGAGTGTTTGGTTTGCATGATATAACTGAGTATAAGTCTATCTTGGTCTAAGGTTTATGTTGCATCTGTCTCTGATAACAATAGCAATGTCATTTCAACAAAAGTTCACCTCAGTTTCACAATAAAGTCAAAATTTTGCTTGAATCTGCTTTTGATCACATTACTGTTAAAATCAGTCACTCTTAATCCTTCATATGGGTGTTAAACTTGATAAACTAGCTTGCTTCATTCATATTTCATCAAAATACATCAACATCAGTCCTTAAATTGCATTCAAATCTCACTAAAGTCAAACTTCATAACTGATTTTCAAAGTCAAAAGGGATCAAAAATTGGTTTTATGCAGAACTTGCAGCATCTGCACAGGGGTCAATAAGGCTTGTTAGGGTCTGATTTTTGGTTCAGGTGTAGTCTGCTAGGTGGTCTTTAAGACCTCATATCTGTTTTTGGCTAAAGATCTTTTGAGAAGCTTGTGCATTAGCTTAAACATAGGACCTGTTTTCTGCTTTGCTGTTGAGATCAGTTGGCATCTAATCTTGTTGGATTGATTATCAGAGGTTAGGAGTAGCTTAATTTAGTTGGTTTTAGCTTATCTCAGTAGTATTTAGCTTGTGTAGAAGTTTGGCGGCTTAAGTAGCTTGTTTGCTTATTTCTTAGTGCTTATTTGAACTCCAGTTACACTTCAGCTCTATATCCTTCCACATAAGCCCATATTTTTATATTTTTCATAGCTTTAGAATAATAAATTAGAATTTCCTGAATTTTTCATTAATTTTGGTCACTGTTTACTATTTTTCTAGATTTAAAATAGATTTTAATCACTTTTAATTAGTTTTAATTACAATTAATTGAGAAAAGTTCCAAAAATAATTTTTCATTTTTCTCAGTTTAAGAAAAATATAAAAAGCATAAAAAAGATTTTCCATATTTTTCCCCTTTTATTTGGTATTTTTCACAATTTAAATTAGATTAAAATAGTTTTAAATTAGTAGAAAATAGAAAATTAATCTGAAAAATAAAAAAATAGTTTTTAAAAGTCTCTTATGATATTTTAGATTTTATAAAAATAGTTTCATATTTTTCTCCTTAAATTTCATAATTTTTAGAATTTTAATTTAGTTTAAATAGTTAAAAATTAGTTTTTAATTTAAATAAAATCCAGAAAAATCCAAAAAAATAGTTTTAATTCTAAATTAGTTTTTGCATATCATTTTTAGTATAAAAGTAATTTTAGGCATTTTTAGGGTATAATTTAGACGTAGTTGCATTTTTATTACGTTTTGTTAATTTCGTTTTAGTTATATTCGCACTTAGGATTTCCGTAGAATAGATTCCCTTAATTACTTTCCTATTCCGTAGTTTAAAAATCAAAACCAAACAAATCAAAACATCGAGCATTAAATTCCAAACCAAGAACGACGTTGGCAATTCACGCCTCGTTGGGAAACGATTCGGGTTGTCTAATCCGTATACACAATCACACACGGGATTTGATTTATTATTCTTTTTCCTAAAGGAATTTGAATCTATCTTCGTGATTATTTTTGATATCAATATTGAGGTTTTTATCCATACACATAACCCCTAAGCCTTCATTATCAAAGACTCAGTGTCCGAGCCGTTTTAAGTTTCTTACGGTTAGTCATTCACAAGTGGCTAGCTTGTGTGAGCAAGCTTGGCGTGTTTCGGGCATCGAATCAAATTTTGGCGCCGCTGCCGGGGAGGTTGTGTCACGACAATATCGTTTGAGGTTTGACGATTAGTGACTCGAGATCCTTCATTCGTGAAGTTACTATTTTTCTATAAAATAAAAAGTAAAAAAATATTTTCCTTTTTCTTTTGTATATATATATATCAGATTAAAAAAATACAAAAAGATTTTCTCTTGTGTTTTTGCTAATAAATAGAAGACATCAATTATATAACATTCTCAACGGAGGTGTTATCATTAATAAGTTCCCGAACTAAAGATCAAAAACTTGCCTTTGTGTCGCTTGTGGATTTATTTATTTCTATCGGACAAACAAACTGTGTGGTGGGTATAAGGACGGCCTGACATTAAATTGCGGCTGTAAAGAAGCGGGTTTTAATAAGCTTCGCGCTGACCTAAAAAGCTTCTCCGCTCGCTTGTGCGTTTGTCTTATAGAGGTGATTTATTCACTTGGGATTATTGGTTAAGTTCATTGTGTTTTCGAATACCGTTCGTTTTAATTGCCCTGGTTTTGAAAGTGCATGCGCACTCGTTCTAATAACTACAGACCGATACGTGAAGCCGCTACAATTCCGCGAAGGCGAAATAGACGTGCTCCCTTAGTCGAACCCGAGATTCGAACTAATCAAGACCCGCCCATCATCGAAATGGCGGAGGACAACCGATCTATGCTAGAGCAACTCCAAGCACCCACCGAGGGTTATGGAGAAGCCATCGTCGTACCGGCAATCGTTGCCGATAACTTCGAGCTTAAACACGGATTGATAAATTTGGTTTCGTCAAGCCAATTTTACGGATTCGAGAGAGACGATCCTCACTCTCATATCCGACGATTCAACAAGCTCACGTCTACGATCAAGTACCGTAACGTTCCGGAAGAGGCTATCAAGCTACTACTCTTTCCGTTTTCACTCGAGGGACCGCCGGATTTGGCTCGAAAAACTACCCCCTCGATCGATAACCACATGGGAAAATTTAGTATCAAAATTCGTGAACGAATTCTTCCCACCGTCTAAAACCACAAGCTTAAAAAATGAAATAACAAAATTCACACAAAGATTTGATGAATCATTTAGTGAGGCATGGGACAGATTCAAAGATTTGCTTAGGCAATGTCCCCATCATGGTTTTTCTGAGTTGCACCAACTTGATACGTTTTATAACGGTTTGAATGAGAACGATCAAGACTCTCTCAATGCCGCCGCGGGTGGTAATTTGTTGACTCGATCAACGAGAGATGCCTTGTCCATTATTGAGAACAAATCTAAAGTTCGTACATCACGTAGCAAATCGGTTGCTGCTCGAGTGAATGGTACACCATCGTCTTCGTCTCACGGAAATACGTCTAGCACCGATGCTAAGATTGATAAGCTTACGGATATGATCCAGGCTTTGGTTAAGAGTAATTCTTCTCCACCCGCTCAAGTCAAAGCGGTGGAAACGACTTGTACTACTTGTGGTGGCCCGCATGCCTACTACAATTGTACCGCCACCGATGGACATCCTTTCAATGCTAATGCCGTAACCGGAGGTAACCAATACCGTTCTCAAGTTGAACCGAATCCTCGTGTTAGTAATCAAATGGTACCTCCGGGATTTTCTCCATCGAACAATCAGAATCGTTTTAATCAGAATCAAGTTCGTGGACCAAATGTTCAAAACCAATTCAAAGCTCCACCGAATCAATACCCAAACCAAGGAGTTAACTACAATCAAGTATATCACAACCCAAGCTATCAAGCTTCACCTTTGCCTCCAAATGAATTCACAACTTACGTTCAACACACCAATTCTACCATCAACACTATGCAAAATCAGATTACAAGTTTGAGGAACGAGTTTCAATCTTCGTTAACTAGACAAAGCAATGAGTTTAGGAATGAGATTCGACTTCAGAACAACAAATTGGAGACTTCACAGAATAAACTCGAAGACATGTTGAATGCTGTGTTGTGTAAGGTCAGCCAACCCTCATCTTCGGGTTCTCTTCCGAGTGATACTATTCCCAACCCGAAGGGTGAGTTGAAAGCTATAACCACACGGAGTGGTAAGGCTATTGATGGACCCTCGTCTCCCACTCCACTGATAAGGGAGGAGGAACAAGATACCGAGGTTATTGAAGAAAATGTGCAACCCGCACCCGTACCACCTCCGGTCGTTCAGACTCCGATTCCGGAACCCGATGTTCCGAAGACTACTCTTAAACCTTCACTTCCTTATCCTTCAAGACTTCATAATCAAAAGCTTCGTGATAAAACCGAAAACCAAATGGAGAAATTTGCTGAAATCGTTCAATCCTTGAATTTTAACATCAGTTTCACCGATGCTTTACTCCTCATGCCGAAATTTGCTGCTATGATCAAGAATTTAGTGAGTAATAAGGAAAAGTTGGCAGAAATAGCAAAAACACCGTTGAATGAGAATTGCTCGACGGTGCTCCTCAAGAAACTTCTGAAAAGTTAGGAGACCCGGCAAATTTCTTATCCCTTGTGAGTTTCCGAGAATAGTGAAATGCTCCGCCTTGGCCGATCTTGGTGCGAGTATTAACTTAATGCCTCTTTCGATTTATAACAAACTTTCTCTCCCGGAACTCACTCCTACTAAGATGACTCTTGAACTCGCGGACCGTTCAACCTCTATTCCGAGAGGAATCGCCGAGGACGTCTATGTGAAAGTAGGACCACTGCATTTTCCCGCCGACTTCGTTGTCGTTGACTTTGATGCCGACCCCCGAGTACCTCTTATTCTCGGGAGGCCTTTTCTAAGAACGGGTCGTGCGATGATTGACGTTTATGAAGGAGAAATCACTTTACGATCTAACAAGGAAACCGTCTCATTTAATATTAACCATCCTTCGAGATACTCCTCCAACTATGATGATGCTTCTATTAATCGAATCGACGTTCTCGATATTGCTACGGAGGAGTATGCTCAAGAAGTTCTTGATTTTATGGGTGGCAATCCCACCATTCCTTCTGAAAATATTGAACCATCTTCTGAGCCTATTATTGCCGATTCTTCCCCCTCTCTCACTCCGTTCGAGGGAGGTGACTTCATTTTGGAAGAGATCGATGAGTTTCTTGCTGATGATGAATCGATTCCACCGGGAATTGATGATGGTGTTTATGATTCGGAGGGAGATATCCGTTATCTTGAGCAATTGTTGAATGAAGATCCATTACCGTCACTCCCTCCGAAAGAGATTACGATTGACGAAATCAAAGAAGTACAAACGTCTGATGAAAATCCTCCGGAGCCCGAGCTCAAGGATTTACCTCCTCATCTTGAATACGCTTTTCTTGAGAAACCGAACAAATTTCCCGTCATCATTGCTAAAAACTTAAAAGATGAGGAGAAAACCGCACTTTTGGATGTCCTACGAAAACACAAAAATGCAATCGCTTGGCAAATTTCTGACATCAAAGGAATCAATCCTCGTTTCTGTACCCACAAAATTCTGATGGAAGATGATTGTAAACCCGTGATTCAACAACAACGTAGGGTTAACCCAAAAATTCATGATGTTATCAAAAGGAAGTTCTTAAACTCCTCGACGCCGGAATCATTTATCCAATCTCCGATAGCTCATGGGTTAGCCCTATCCATTGTGTCCCTAAGAAGGGAGGAATGACCGTCATTGCTAACGATGAAAATGAGTTGATTTCCACGCCTCATCACCGGATGGAGGGTGTGTATTGATTATCGAAAATTGAACGATGCTACTAGTAAGGACCATTTCCGCTTCCTTTTATGGATCAGATGCTCGAACGTTTAGCGGGGAATGAGTTCTATTGCTTTCTCGATGGTTTCTCCGGTTATTTTCAAATCCCGATCGATCCAAAGGATCAGGAGAAAACCACTTTCACATGCCCTTATGGAACTTTTGCTTACCGACGCATGCCTTTTGGGTTATGCAATGCTCCCGGTACGTTCCAAAGGTGCATGATGGCTATTTTTCATGACATGATCGAAAAGTCTATGGAAGTTTTTATGGATGATTTCTCGGTTTATGGAGATTCTTTCACTTCTTGCCTCTCTCATCTAGACCACATGCTCAAAAGGTGTGAAGACACCAATTTGGTCTTGAATTGGGAGAAGTGCCATTTCATGGTTCGAGAGGGCATTGTCCTCGGCCATAAGATTTCAAAATCTGGGATTGAGGTCGACCGAGCTAAAGTCGACGTTATAGCTAAACTCCCTCATCCCACTACCGTCAAAGGTATTCGGAGTTTTTTGGGTCATGCCGGTTTCTATCGCCGTTTCATCCAAGATTTTTCTAAGATAGCCCGCCCTCTGACCCATCTCCTTGAAAAGGATGCTCCGTTTATCTTCACCAACGAATGTGTTGAACCGTTTAATATTCTTAAAAGAAATTAACGAGGCACCGATCTTAGTTGTCCCCGACTGGGATTTGCCCTTTGAACTCATGTGTGATGCAAGTGATTACGCAATTGGGGCAGTCTTGGGGCAACGTAAGTCGAAACATTTTCAACCCATACACTATGCGAGTAAGACATTTTCTGAGGCCCAACACAATTATACGACTACTGAAAAGGAATTATTGGCCGTTGTTTATGCTTTTGAGAAATTTCGACCCTACCTTGTCTTGTCGAAGACCATAGTGTATACCGACCATTCTGCCCTCAAGTATCTTTTGGCAAAGCAAGATGCTAAGCCACGATTACTTCTGTGGGTTCTCCTCCTTCAAGAGTTTGATGTTACTATTCTTGACAAAAAGGAGCGGAGAACCTTGCTGCCGATCATCTTTCTAGACTTGAGAATCCCCATCAAAGTATGCTCGAGAAAAAGGAGATTACGGAAACATTTCCTCTTGAGACACTTGGGATGGTTGCTAAGAAAGACCCGAACACCCCATGGTTTGCCGATTTTGCAAATTACCATGCGGGCAATTTCATCGTGAAAGGGATGTCGTCCCAACAAAAGAACAAGTTTTTCAAAGATGTTAAGCATTATTTCGGGGCGACCCTACTTGTTTAAGATTTGTGCGGATCAAGTAATCCGGCGGTGTGTTCATGGCCAAGAGGCTATTGATATTCTTAATTCTTGCCATAACGGACCCACTGGTGACCATCATGGTGCAAGCTACACCGCTAAGAAGGTTTTGATTCCGGATTCTATTGGCCGACCATATATCGAGATGCCCATGATTTAGTCAAATCTTGTGATTCTTGCCCACGTCAAGGGAAAATTTCACAGAAGGATGAAATGCCACAAAATGCTATTCAAGTCTGTGAGATTTTTGACGAGTGGGGCATCGATTTTATGGGGCCATTTCCATCATCTAGAGGAAATAAGTATATCCTCGTGGCCGTCGACTACTTGTCTAAATGGGTTGAAGCGAAGTCGCTCCCCACCAATGACGCCCGAGTGGTTGTTAAGTTCTTAAAATTTGTTTTCCGATTCGGAGCACCTCGTGCTATCATCAGTGATCGCGGTACCCATTTCTGTAATGAACAATTTGCAAAAGTTATGGCTAAATATGGAGTTACCCATCGTCTTTCTACCGCGTATCACCCGCAAACGAGCGGACAAGTTGAGGTCTCGAATCGTGGTTTAAAAAGGATTTTAGAAAGAACCGTAGGAGAAAATCGAGCTTCATGGGCTGATAAGTTAGATGATGCATTATGGGCTTTCCGCACCGCATACAAGACACCCATCGGGTGCACCCCATTTAAGTTGGTGTATGGAAAAGCTTGTCACTTGCCCATCGAGCTCGAACATAAGGCATTCTGGGCCTTGAAACATGCTAATTTCGATCTTAAGACCGCGGGTGATCACCGAAAAGTTCAATTGAATGAATTAAACGAGCTTAGGGATCAGGCCTACGAGAATTCTTTGATTTTCAAAGAGAAGACTAAGAGGATTCATGATGCTAAAATCAAAAACCGCGTTTTCAACGTTGGTGATCAAGTTCTCCTCTTTAACTCTCGATTGAAGATATTCTCGGGCAAACTCAAATCCCGTTGGTCAGGACCATTCACCATCACTCAAGTTTTCCCGTATGGAACGGTGGAGCTTTCTCAGCCCGATGGCCCTAATTTTAAGGTGAATGGTCATCGTGTGAAACATTATTTTGGAGGGGACATTCCATCTATGGTTGTCCCGGATCTCCAAACTTTCTTCCCCATGGACACATGAATTCGGGGATCGAGTCAAGCTAGCGACTCGGTTATCAAAAACAGTAGCGCTTCGTGGGAGGCACCCCATGCTTATCCATCTATCTTCTTTCTATTTTCTAATAAGTGACGCGAAGGGGTCTGCCTCTTCGATTTCTCGTGTTTGGTTGTTTGTGATGTTGTGTTTAGGATGTTCCCGATATGAAGACTCTCGTGCTCGAAGTTTGTCATTTTCTCTACTCGAGTTTCATGATCGATGCTGATGGAAATCCGATATCCTAATCTTATCGACTAACGTTTATCTTTGAGCATACTTAATAAACGGCTTTTAGATTTTCGTTGATACCCTTGCTTTAAACATTGAGGACAATGTTTCGTTCTAGTCTGGGGTAGGGTAATCTTCGATTTGATTTGACCGCACTTGCTTATTTTCTGTCGTGTACTCTCGTAACCCCGTTTTTCCTTAGAAAAATTGTGCAAAAATGTCAAAAATTTTAAAATTTTTGTAAGCTTTTGTTAAGTCTTTTTGATTGAAAAGTTGGCTAGTCTCTTAGATCAGAAGCTTATAAAATGCGAATTCTAGCTCACAAGGCCAAGATTTTGCAAGTTTCCCTGAGTGATTTTAAATATGCATAACTTTATTTCATTAGACGAAGCATTTGCTAAGTTAATATATGTTTTGACACCTTGATTGACTTTCCGCCGGTGAGAGTAGGAATAGAATTTTGACTTGACCGGGCGTGTTGAGCCCTAGCTTGTTCCCTTAACCATAGGTAATCTAAAAATTATCGGCTAAGCATCTGCGGATCTCATTATTTGGGATTTTAAATTTGCAGAGATCGAGAAATGATAGAGTTACTTATGAGTTTAGATGCTAAACGTGGAGTAGTTGGTTCTCTTTAGAGCCCATCGAAGGTACTTATGGCTTTTTGTTCCCACAAAATTGTTTCACCCCATATCTGTCTAAATAATTAGAGATGTCGAGTTTTTGGCGATAGTTAGTTCTTTATCTTCTTAAAAGAATCTTTGTTTTAAAAATTGGGTACACATCAGGGATCCGTAATAAATAAGTAATCAGTGCTAAGTGATAAAGTAATAAGTAAAGTTGTGAGCTGCGGTGTCGAGATCGGACCCTTGGATCTTTAGCCAGGATTGAGTGAGGTCTTAGCCTAGCCAGCCGGGATCCTCATTTCATGAAGCCTATAGTCTTGGAATTACCCGTGAAGCTCCGTGGTTCACAGCTCATATAAGTAAAGGTATAAGTGCAATATAAAAAAAAAAAAAAAAAAAAAAAAATGATGAAAATTGAAAAAGTCAAAAATTTAAGTGAATAAAAATTCCTTGATGTGGACCTCATTTTTACGACAATGGTTCTCGAGAGAAGGCGGATAACTAATTAGCGACTTAGCTTTGTATCTTTATCGGAATAAAAGTTATCGAAACGAGAATTTGAAGAAATTCATTTCTCACAAAAATAAAAAAATCTAGAGGAAAATAGGAAAATGGGAGCAAAAGGTAATTACACAAGTAACTTCCATGGGTAGTGTTAGCATCTAGAGTCATATTTAACAATGATTTCGGTTTTACGCTTAGTTTAGGACTTGTGAAAAATCAGGGACGATGTATTCTATCCGTATGGTCACTTCACGCTGTGTTGTGTTTCCTACTCCGTGATCCTAATGTGTCGTTTGAAAAATGTTAGAGTTATTGATCGACATGAAAGTTCAACAAACCGTCATTTATAATTGGAATGTGCTTAAACGTAATATCTATATATGTGAAATAAAAGGTAAACGGGGCGTTTTTAGAATTAAGGCTTTCTTAATCTCTTTTGAGGAACATTGACTACTTCTTCTCTAATTGGTTTGTCTGAACTGTTTGAAGTTTCTTACGGTTAGTCATTCACAAGTGGCTAGCTTGTGTGAGATAACTTGACGGTTTGGACATATCAATGGTTTAGTAGAAAGAGATTGAAATCCTTGGTTTTAGAAGCGTGAGTTGATTGCATTGCGTGAGGACACGGCAATAGTCTCGTCTGGGGTATTTTGGTATGTGCTAAAACACATACCTTTTCTATATCAAAATGAACCCAAAATAACCAAGAAAGAACCGTTTATTGCTAATATTGGTGGTTTTCTTGAGTTTGTGCTTGTGCAGGTATGGATATGTAAAAACACGCAAAAAGGAACCAAATCAGACATAAATCCAAGCACGAGAGATCAAGAGAGCTTAAGCTGAGCCGGAAGGTCAGAATTATGCATTTATGAAGATTTCTAATCTCTGAGGATGATTTGTGAAGATTTGATCAAAGTTTGAAGAAATGTCAGAAATAGCCCCTGAACTTTAAGAACTGACAGAAATGGCCCTTGAAGATTCAGAAATTTGCAAATAAGCCCTTGGTCTATTGAAGAATGGCAAATTCAGTCCTTGGAAGATATTTTCAGAATTTACAACCTTGGTCCCTAAAGTTTCATCTTATACAAGATTGGTCCTTTATATGATTAAATGGTTACACTACTAGTCCAATTATACATTATCCAAGTCCAAATCCACTTTACATCTCTCGGCCCAATATCACAAAATACCCGGTCCAATAAATAACTAAACAACCCGTTAATAACACCAGACCCGAACACACCCTTTTACCCACTAGACCCGGTCAAGATATTTGAAGAATAATAAAATAACACCCGCCCAAGCGGTACCCTTCCCTGTCTCTCCCAAACGCACCCATTCATCACCTCCCAAACACCAACCTCGTACTAGAATCTATCTATCCACCTAGACCCAGCTGACTTGTCAGGATAGAGCTGCCACGTGGACAAGTGGAGTATTGTAATTGGACGTGACACCTCAACAAGCTATATGGAGCTCTCTGATTGGACAAGATGATGATGGAAGGAATGAGTGGCTCAGAATAGGCCTTCTAGGCTCTTCTCAAAGGCATCCAAGACCTCCTCAAGGCTATTTAAGGACCCTTTGGCTCACAAGCAATTCGTGCAATCCTAGTTTTAATTTTAGCTTATTGTCTTTAATTTTCAGTATTTTTCTAAATGTTTTATTAAGCTTTTATTGTATTTCCATTTCCTTGTAACCTCTTTTCAGTTTTAATAAAAGTTCCAAGCTCTTGAATTTTATCTTGCATTTATGTTTTAAAAATAATCAATAAGCTCTTTTGAACTATGGAATAAGCTCATCTTAGCTTATTATAGCTTTTGTGAGCTTACATTGCACCTCACTGTCCCTCATTCATTTACATTCAAAAAAATCTTCAAGTCAACAAAAGTCAACTGTGTTGGTGATTTTGGGTCAGAAATGGTGATGGTTTGATTGTGATGGTGTGATTAGATGTTAAATGGGTTAGGATTAGTGGTTCTAATTTCTGGTTTGCAAGCCATTGTGGCTATGGATTTCTTGTAAGTGTGCTCTAAGTTTCAATTCTAGCTTATATAAAGTAGCAGTTTTCATTTCTTTTAGATCTGTTAATAAGTAGTGTTATTTTGCTGTCATTAGCTTTAAATAAATATACTAAGTCTGTTTTGTAGTTGTAATAATCTTGCCTTTGTTATTTGGTTAGAATAATTTGCATATCTGTCTTGAAGGGGGTGTTTGGTTTGCATGATATAACTGAGTATAAGTCTATCTTGGTCTAAGGTTTATGTTGCATCTGTCTCTGATAACAATAGTAATGTCATTTCAACAAAAGTTCACCTCAGTTTCACAATAAAGTCAAAACTTTGCTTGAATCTGTTTTGATCACATTATTGTTAAAATCAGTCACTCTTAATCCTTCATATGGGTGTTAAACTTGATAAACTAGCTTGCTTCATTCATATTTCATCAAAATACATCAACATAAGTCCTTAAATTGCATTCAAATCTCACTAAAGTCAAACTTCATCACTGATTTTCAAAGTCAAAAGGTGTCAAAAATTGGTTTTATGCAGAACTTGCAGCATCTGCACAGGGGTCAATAAGGCATGTTAGGGTCTGATTTTTGGTTCAGGTGTAGTCTGCTAGGTGGTCTATAAGACCTCATATCTGTTTTTGGTTAAAGATCTTTTGAGAAGCTTGTGCATTAGCTCAAACATAGGACACGTTTTTACTGCTTTCTTTGTTGAGATCGAGTTGGCATCTAATCTTGTTGGATTGATTATCAGAGGTTAGGAGTAGCTTAATTTAGTTGGTTTTAGCTTATCTCAGTAGTATTTAGCTTGTGTAGAAGTTTGGTGGCTTAAGTAGCTTGTTTGCTTATTTCTTAGTGCTTATTTGAACTCAGTTACACTTGACTCTATATCCTTCCACATAAGCCCATATTTTTATATTTTTCATAGCTTTATAATAATAAATTAGAATTTCCTGAATTTTTCATTAATTTTGGTCACTGTTTACTATTTTTCTAGATTTAAAATAGATTTTAATCACTTTTAATTAGTTTTAATTGCAATTAATTGAGAAAAAGTTCCAAAAAATAATTTTTCATTTTTCTCAGTTTAAGAAAAATATAAAAAGCATAAAAAAGATTTTTCCATATTTTTCCCTTTTATTTGGTATTTTTCACAATTTAAATTAGATTAAAATAGTTTTAAATTAGTAGAAAATAGAAAATTAATCTGAAAAATAAAAATAGTTTTGAAAAGTCTCTTATGATATTTTAGATTTTATAAAAATAGTTTCATATTTTTCTCCTTAAATTTCATAATTTTTAGAATTTTAATTTAGTTTAAATAGTTAAAAATTAGTTTTAATTTAAATAAAATCCAGAAAAATCCAAAAAAATAGTTTTAATTCTAAATTCGTTTTTGCATTTCATTTTAGTATAAAAGTAATTTTAGGCATTTTTAGGGTATAATTTAGACGTAGTTGCATTTTTATTACGTTTTGTTAATTACGTTTTAGTTATATTAAGCACTTAGGATTTCCCGTAGAATAGATTTCCTTAATTACTTTCCCTATTCCCGTAGTTTAAAAATCAAAACCAAACAAATCAAAACATCGAGCATTAAATTCCGAACCAAGAACGACGTTGGCAATTCACGCCTCGTTGGGAAACGATTCGGGTTGTCTAATCCGTATACACAATCACACACGGGATTTGATTTATTATTCTTTTTCCTAAAGGAATTTGAATCTATCTTCGTGATTATTTTTGATATCGATATTGAGGTTTTATCCATACACATAACCCCTAAGCCTTCATTATCAAAGACTCAGTGTCCGAGCCGTTTTAAGTTTCTTACGGTTAGTCATTCACAAGTGGCTAGCTTGTGTGAGCAAGCTTGGCGTGTTTCGGGCATCGAATCAACGATTGTTTTTCAAATCTCTTTTCATCAATCAGTGAATCTCAAATTCGCTGGTTCACTCACTCCGTGTGGTCTTCTTTGAGGCGTTCGGTTTGAAACGGCTAGAAACGGCTGAAACCATGTCAAGGAGATTCTTGAGAATTATACTGATCCGCGAGGCGGTACTTGTACTGATCAACAGAACCGTAGGCCGTGTACCTCAATTCAACAAAAAAGTGATCAAAGACACTTTAGTGCTTGGCTGTATTGCTAACTGTTGTATGCGCCAAATTCACGCTTGCGGCGTTCTGTTGTCGAATGGAGAGGTCAATCCATAGCTGCATGCTCATACAACACATTCATTTATAAAGAAATCATGATAAGTGCATCAACGACTCTAATATTTTCACTCCATGCTTCTGCTACGCTGCTGCAAATATCATGAATCAACTAAAGCTTCCGCTACTCTGATGAAAAGATTTCATGATCTAGAATGTGAGCATGTCGGTCCAATTGTCACAACATCACATAATGTCAACACCACAAAGGAAGAGTCAGAGATTTATGTTAGCTGATGATCTCAATGCTGGCTCAAAACTCATTATCACGTGGATCAGTTAAAGAACTCCACTTGAACTAACCAAACATGCAAAATATGAAGAATCAAAGACTACGGGCTACTGAGCAAAGAACTTTAACAAGAATCCAAGAACAATCTTAATGTAATATCGGTTTGTATTCAATGAATTTTGAGGTGACCTCCCTTAGGGGGAGATTGTTAGGATTTAGTAAATCCAGTCATTAAATTGTCGGTCACCTCAAGTATATGTAATCGTTAGAAAGCTCGTAGTCGTAGTTATTTAATGTTAGGTAGTATTTAGTTAAGTAACACCGTGGAGGATGGACGGGTCTTTACCCATTGTATGCCTGATCCACAGCCCGTAGGTGGCGTTTATTTAAGAAACTATAAATACCCTCTACCTCACAAGGTAGAGGGTTGGAGCTCATAATAATACTTTTACTTTCTCTCACTAAGTTCCCAAACCTATAACTCTTTCTCTCTCTAAAACCTTATTGTATACGCCTACTTTTGATAATGGTTTGATGTGTTTGTGAAATCCAATATGTTACATCTTTCTTCAATCATTTGCACAAGTTATCTAGATCTTTCTTTAATGGAGAGCTTTTCCTTCTCTTCTGCTTGCATTTGCTTAGCAAGTTTTTCATCACCTTCTATCCTTGCTTGAATTCTATCCAGCTTTCCCATTCAGCATTATTCATTTGATCAGCAGTCTTAGCAGCCTCTTCTTCTTCTTTCCTAACCTGTTCATCCTACTCTTCTTGTATTTTCTTAGTTGCTTCTTCATTTACCTTTTCTAACTCTGCCTTGGGATATTCTTGCAAGATACCTTTTCCTTTATCTTTGGGATCAATGGTGGGCTTGTTTTTCTTGGAATAGCTATTTCTCTAATTTGTACACCTTTTGCTTTAGCCTTTGACTGTTTTCTGATGTAGAGAACAGGAGGTTTTGTGTAGACAGGCTTTATGATCACTACTTCTGGTACAGACTTCTTCTAACTTTTTAGTCCTAGAACTACATGGTGCTCTACATCTTCTTCTTCACTTTGTTTTTGAATTGGCATTGTTGTAGTGATTGTAGCCTCAGTTGAAACTATCTTTGCTGCAGCTTCAGGAATTGGACTTAGAACTCCAGCAGTATTAACACCTTCACTAACAGTACTAACTGGGACACTAACAGTACTAAGTGTGATAGTATTGGTAGTGCACACAGCAGTACTAACTTCTGTTTGTGCAGCAGTATTAACTCTTTCTTCTTGATCATTAATAGTATCAACCATTTCTGCATCAAACCAATCCTCTTGATCCTATAGCTTCCCCTGAACATTTGCATCTTCACAAAAATTCCTCCCCTGTTTGGGAGAATCCTCTTCATCATCAGAAACAACAACCTTTGCAGCTTTTTCCAGTTTCTTCACCCTGAGAACAAGCTTAGTGTAGACTTTGGCATATGTAAGCTTGGTCTTCCTCAGATCATCTGTGACAATCCGTACTTTCAGGTCATTTCTCGACACAATTCATGTCTCATTATTTCAACATTTTTAGTAAACTTGGTTTACTTGTTTCAAATTCGCGTAACCTTGGAGGTTTAGCGGCGAATTCATGATCATGACATCACGTACATTTCATATGGACTATGATTAGTCTACATTTCATTGTCATCATGTGCATCTCATTAGTTCATTCACGACATTTCATTTCATATTTTACGCGTAATTTTTATATTTTATAATCTTTATCGCGTGAGTTATTATTTTGAATATTTAACCCGTTACTTTCAAAAATGATCCCGAGGTATTTTTAAACTTACATTTAGTTCATAAAAGCTATATTTTTAGTTTTCCTAGTGTTTCAAATTTATTTGGTACTTTAATTGTTAAAATTAAATTATTACGTTGAGTTTCTTAAAATTTCACGATAATTATTTTAGCACTCAATTTTCACAAGGAAAGTATTTTTACAATTTTTATCACCTCAATACAATCTATTTTGATTTACTAAAAACTTACTTGTACCAAAAATTTCCATTTACCTTTAATTGTACAAATCTCTTACAATTACTTACATTTTCTTTACAAAATATACACAAAATTATACAAGTTGCAAGATAAAAAAAAATAATAATAAAAAAAAAAAATAATAAATTTGGGAGACAACCCTCCCCCAAAAACCGGCCATAGGGGAGGGTGTGTCTTAATTGTTGTATGGTTTATGTCTTGCTAATAATTCACACAAGTTACTAAAGTCTTACTTGACTACATCATTTCATTCACTTTTCACATACTCATAGGTGTTAAAAAAAAATTTTCATTCCTCTCTTCTTTTGGCTTCAAGAACCGGCCACTCATCAAGAGCAACCAAGGGATCAAAGTTTTGCAAAAATCAAGTGTTATTTCAACCTAGTTTATATCCTTTATATGGTTTTGAAATAAAAACCAAGGATATTTAAGTTAATCCTTGTTACTTTCACCTCATCATAATCACTAGTAAGCATATTCTTATCATTTTCAAGTTTCCTTTTCATTTTCATATGTTTCTTTTCATTTTTGGAGCTTATATGCATGATATGTGATTTATACCATTTTATTTCATGATTTTAGAGTATATATATATATATATGGTCATCCTATAATTATCCCCTTGGTATTGGTTGGTCTTGATGGTGATTAGGAACCCATGACACCCTAAGAAGGTGTATGGTAGGATTAGATTAGTTTTGGAGTTGATTTGAAGGGATTAGAATAGGTTTTGTCCGAGAAAAACTATTTTCGATAACTATATTTTAAGGTTCTGTCCTTGTTTCAATTTTCTGGAAAATCCGACATTTGGTACAAAACTTTGGCCTTGATATTTAGAAAATATACTTTAAAACGAATCCGTGGCCGCTTGAACGGATAAAAACGGACTTATAACGAAGAAGTTATGGATTTTACAAGTTTGACGACGAAAAATATTATTTCTGAAAATTTCAGCTTTCTGTTTTTAGTGTTTTTGGGTCAAAAACGAGCCTTAAGCTTCACAAATTATTTCGACTTGTCAAAAATATATTAGTTTACTTCAATACGAAGCTAAGGACATATTAAACGTAGAAAACGGATTTAAAACGACAAAGATATGCACTTTTTCATAAACTTGCCGTAACTAATTTTCTGCACACAATTAGCCAAAAACCACCATCTTTAACCCTTATTATCTTTATGTCCGAGACCTTTTGGACGAAAACTCCTGAACTGAAACTTTTAGATATCGATACAAACTTTCCAAAACCATCGAGTTCGTTCTCTAACGATCGACGTACACTGTTGTACGGCTAGTTTTCCAAAGCCATTTTTGGTAATTTCATGATTTTTCCGACGACATTGTTTTGCGACGAAAAGTGGTAATTTCTCTAAAAATCATTATAAAACCATTGTAGGATGACATTTTGACGTAAAAACATGTAAAGTGATTTTTGATTGGTCAAGACGTCAAAAGAGTATTTTTTTTTCGACGTCGAGTAATATTTTCAAAACTCATAAATGGTATAAATAACATATCAAGTGCATGCATAACATTACATTGCAACTCATGACATATCATATCATTGATAATAGGTCCCGGTTAACGCATCACATTAAACCTCGGTGTACTCACTTTTGCCATTATTCCAGTTTACCAAGTGAGTTTTCATAGCCCCGTTTAACATGTTTTCGATTATTTTCAAACCCACGGGGGAGAATACATTGCAATATATTTTTCTTTGTACGATACCAAGTATGTTAAATTCATTACATTGCTTAAGTTACCGCATTTGCCAATTTGAAAGTCCCCATTTCTTGAACATGAACCGTTAATCTTTGAAGCGAGGATGAGTGGATAGATCTATCGAGGGTGACGCCTCCATCCGGGTTGGTGAATCCCAACCAGGTAAACGGATGCATTTCATTTGATAACATTACGGAGTTGTCTGGCAAACACTCTGCAGGGGCATACATGATTGAACAGTCTAGTTTCGGGGTCATGGGCTTAGAGCAATTGTAACATTATTTTTACGTGACTTGATGGTCATGCATGATAGATACTTGTGTAGTCGTATAAAACATTTACATAAACCTATGATTTCTCACCAACATTATTGTTGACCGTTTTTAGCAATGTATTTTCAGGTAACTGAGGCATTATCATCATGACATGGTTTAGGGACCAACATTTTGAGTCGCGGCGTCGACTGACATTATGTACATTATGGCACTTTATTTCAAAACATCGTTTGGATTTGTAACATACTTGTATTTCCGCAAACTTTGTAAACCTTTTGGGACCGATGTTGTACTCTGAATGTTTTATGAAATATCCAACGATGTGTTTTTAAAACGACACTTTAGGTCGTTCAATATAACTGTGATGTGGTGCTATGACAGTCAAGCCCCCAGGAATTCCATTCCGCTGCAAAACAGGTAAATTGGGGTTGTGACAGATTGGTACCGAGCTACATTATAGAGAACTAGGTTGCATCATTGACCCTAGACTATAGCTACATTATCATAGCATCTCATCATTTCATCATAGTGCATATTCATGTTTATCATGCGGATTCACTTACACTTTATTCGAGATTATTTACTTTTATTTCACATCGGTTGTCACAGACATGTCTTCAGATTCACATCCCATCACCATATCATCGGACTCTAGCTCGGATGATGTTCCAGCTAACCCCATCATGGATGAGGTTGCATCACATTCCACTGAGATCGTATCTTCCATTGGATCTACTCCAGTCTTTCCACCTATCATGACCGACACTGAGACCGAACCCTTCGAGGAGGGCGAGGTTGCACCCACTCCTCACGTTAGCCCAGCTCACGACCCACCAGCACCACTACTAGCACCATCACCACCATCATCACCATCTTCATCATATTTTCTTAGAGATCCTTTGCCTACGACAGACTTGCCGCCCAAAAAGCGTGCTCGTTTTGATATCCCTACACCAGCATCTACTGAGCCCGAGCCACCTGCTAGATTTGAGTTAGGTGAGAGTTCTAGGGCAGCTGCTGCTCGACAGCCTTCTACCGAGGCATTAGGAGCCCGTATTGATGCTCAGCAGATCCAGATTGATAGGTTGACGCGACAGTTGGAGGAGTTGTCGGTAGATAGGATTGAACCCATCGCTGAGGAGGTCGAGGGTTTGATATTAGGCAGGGTTTGTATTGACTTATCTCATCAGAGTATTCAGCATAGACAGATAGAGGATAGGGAGAGTATTGTTTCTTTGCAGGGTCAGATTGATGAGTTGAGGAGTTTGGTGGATAGTTTGGTTACTCAGGTTCGTGATCTTCAGGATAGGGCGGGAGCACCATGAGGTGCCTTATGTAGACTTTTGTCATTGTATAGTTTTGACCATTATTATCCTAGTCACGGGGTGTGTGACGTAGTTTAAAGAACTTGTTGTATTTTGGTTGTTGTACAAACAAATGTATCAAGTATTGACTCTACTATGTAGGAATGGTTATTATTATCTATGATATCGGTCCATGTAGGCCGAAATTTTCATGTATATTATCCACGTGTGTTGTGATTATATTTGTGATATTTCGTTATTGTTCCGTTGTGATTCCATTTATCTTTATGCATGATGTGGTTGTGGATATAATTGTATGATGGTTGTTTCTACTTACGAGTTCTCATGATTGTTTCATCTTGTGATTTTGAAGAGTTATGGCACCGAAGAAAGCTACAGTTGAAATGACCCAAGCAGAAATTCAAAAGTTGGTGAATGATAGCATTGCTAATGCACTAAGAGTCGAAAGGGAAACAGTGGCTGCTGCTGAAGCCGCTAGGCTAGCTACTGCTACTGGTAATGCCGGAGGATCTGGGGTTAAGAAATGTTCGTACAAGGATTTCAAGAGTGGTGAACCCACTAAGTTTCGAGGTACCGAGGGAGCTACTGCAATGGTACGATGGTTTGAGAAATTGGAATCGGTGTTTTTGCTTTGTAACTGTCCGGATGATAGTAAGGTTAAGTATGCTACGAGCACATTACTCGATGGAGCGTTGTCATGGTGGAATTCATACGCTCAACCGATTGGAATGGAGAATGCTTTTAAGCTTACTTGGGAGGAATTCAAGGGCTTGGTGACTAAGAAGTTTTGTCCTCGAACGGAAATCAAAAAGTTGGAGACGGAGTTCTATGAATTGGTCACTATTGGTTATGATATCGACACTTACATTCGGAGATTCCAGGAATTGGCCGCGTTATGCCCGTCGATGGTACCGGATAACGAGAAGTTGCTAGAGGCTTTTATTGGAGGACTTCCCGAAGTCATTCAAGGAGATGTGACTTCATTTGATCCACAAACAATCGAGGAAGCTATTCGTGTGACTCAGAAGTTGATGGCACAAGTGGTGAAGCGAGGTAAGTATACCACCACCAACCGAAGCAACAACAACAACCCCAACAACCGTTTCAACAATAACCGAGGCAACTACAACAACAATAGCAACAATAACAAGCGCAAGTGGGACAACACTAGGGGTAGGAATGCTACTCAACCACCACCCAAAAGGCAAGAGGTTGCTAAGGCTTATGTTGCGGGTCCGAAGGAAGGAAAAGGATATACGGGGGTTTTGCCGAAGTGTAATAAGTGTTTGAGTCATCACAATCCGGGTCGATGTCCTGATCCGTGTGAAAATTGCAAGAAAGTTGGTCACCGTACTAGGGATTGCAAGTGGCCACAAGTTACATGTTTTGGTTGCGGGGAAACTGGACACTACAAGAAGGATTGTAAGAAGGGAAAGAATCAAGCAAATCCGAATCAAGGAGGTTTGGCACCAGGAAGGGTTTACGTCATTGGAGGCGGAGAAGATAGGGAGGACCCGAATGTCATAACGGGTACGTTCCTTCTCAATAATCGTTATGCTTCAGTTTTATTTGATTCGGGTGCCGATAAAAGTTTTGTGTCCAATGCATTTGCACCTTTGCTCAACATTAAACCAACTACATTAGACATATCATACAACGTCGAATTAGCTAATGGTAATTTAGTTAACACAAACACCATTGTCCGCGGTTGCACATTCAATTTTCTTAATCATCCCTTCAACATAGACCTCATGCCCGTAGAGCTTGGTAGTTTCGACGTCGTCATCGGCATGGACTGGTTATCTAAGCATCGCGCGAAGATCATTTGTGATGAGAAAGTTGTTCATCTTCCCTACAACGGCGAAACTTTGATTATTCGTGGGGAACGAAGTGGAACTAGAATTAGTATCATATCGTGCATCAAAACGGAGAAGTACATTAAGAAAGGTTGTCTTGCTTTCTTAGCTCATGTAACCGAGAAAAAGTCGGAGGAGTAGCGACTTGAAGATGTTCCTATTGTTCGTGAATTTTAAAGTATTTCCGAGGATTTACCGGGACTTCCACCGGCACGTCAAGTAGAATTTCATATTGACTTAGTGCCCGGAGCTGCACCGATTGCACGAGCACCGTACCGTCTAGCACCATCCGAAATGCAAGAGTTGTCTAATCAATTGCAAGAGCTTCTAGACAAAGGATTCATTAGGCCGAGTTCCTCGCCTTGGGAAGCACCGGTCTTGTTTGTGAAGAAGAAGGATGGATCCTTCCGAATGTGCATAGATTATAGAGAGTTGAACAAGTTAACGGTGAAGAATCGTTACCCACTCCCCAGAATTGATGACTTGTTCGATCGGTTGCGGGGTTCTAGTATTTATTCCAAGATTGATCTTCGTTCGGGTTATCATCAGCTCCGAGTTCGGGAAGAGGATATTCCGAAAACAGCGTTTAGAACACGTTACGGTCATTACGAGTTTCAGGTGATGCCGTTTGGATTGACTAATGCACCGGCGGTATTCATGGATCTCATGAATAGAGTTTGTAAGCCGTATTTGGACAAGTTTGTGATAGTGTTCATTGATGACATATTGATCTACTCAAAGAACAAAGAGGAGCACGAAGAGCATTTAAGGACGATTTTAAGGCTACTCAAGAATGAGAAGTTGTATGCCAAATTTTCAAAGTGTGATTTTTGGAATCACAAAGTGCAATTTCTTGGTCATGTCATTGACAGTCATGGACTACAAGTTGATCCCGCAAAGATTGAAGCTGTGAAAGATTGGGCTACTCCAACGAATCCTACAGAAATTCGACAATTTCTAGGACTAGCAGGATATTACCGAAGGTTCATCGAAAGTTTTTCGAAGATAGCGAGACCTTTGACCAAGTTGACACAGAAAAACAAGAAGTACGAGTGGGGAAAGAAACAAGAAGTTGCTTTTCAGTTGTAGAAGCAAAAGCTTTGCATGTCGCCAATTTTGGCACTACCCGAAGGCATTGAGAACTTTGTTGTATATTGCGACGCTTCGCATAAAGGACTTGGGGCTGTTTTAATGCAAAACGAGAAGGTGATAGCGTATGCTTCTCGACAACTTAAGACTCATGAAAAGAACTACACAACTCATGATCTCGAGTTAGGAGCCGTAGTTTTCGCGCTCAAGATTTGGAGACACTACCTCTATGGTACAAAGTGCACAGTGTTTACCGACCACAAGAGTTTGCAATATATTCTTGATCAGAAGGAGCTTAATATGAGGCAACGTCGTTGGTTGGAATTACTTAGCGACTATGATTGTGAAATCAAGTATCACCCGGGAAAAGCCAATGTTGTGGCTGATGCACTTAGTCGGAAAGAGAGGCCTAAACCTTTAAGAGTTCGATCATTGGGGATGACGATTATTTCTCCTTTACCATCGAAAATCCACGAAGCACAGATCGAAGCACTTAAGGAGGAAAATCGACCAAGTGAAAAGCTTTATGGTATGCCCGAAAGCGCAAATGGTTTTGTAAAGAGAGCAGATGGAGTATTATGTTTCAAGGATAGAATGTGGGTTCCATTGTATGGCGGAATACGAGAATTGATTATGCATGAGTCGCATAAGTCAAAGTATTCTATTCATCCAGGATCGGATAAGATGTATCAAGATCTTAAGGAGCTTTATTGGTGGCCGAACATGAAAGCGGAGATTGCCACGTACGTTAGCAAATGTCTTACCTGTGCTAAGGTAAAAGTTGAATATCAGAAGCCTTCAGGTTTACTCCAACAACCGGAAATTCCTCAATGGAAATGGGAACACATTACTATGGACTTTGTTACTGAAACTTCCTAAGACATCGGGAGGTTACGACGCTATTTGGGTAATTGTTGATCGCCTTACCAAATCAGCTCATTTCATACCGATTAGAGAGACTTATTCAATGGAGCAACTCACTAGACTTTATGTCAAGGAAATAGTCTCGAGGCACGGAGCACCAATTTCTATTATTTCCGACAGAGATAGTCGATTCACTTCAAACTTTTGGAATTCATTGCAAGATTCATTCGGAACCAGATTAGAGATGAGCACAGCATATCACCCACAAACCGACGGTCAAAGTGAAAGGACCATTCAAACGTTAGAAGATATGCTGAGGGCATGTGTGATTGATTTTGGCAATGGTTGGGCTAACCATTTGCCATTGATAGAATTCTCGTACAACAATAGTTATCACACCAGTATCAAGATGGCACCATTCGAGGCACTGTATGGTCGTAAGTGCCGTTCACCTGTTTGTTGGGCCGAGGTAGGAGACGCACAACTTACTGGTCGAGAAATGGTACGGGAAACCACGGAAAAGATTGTTCAAATTCGTGATAGACTCAGAACGCAAGGAGTCGACGAAAGAGTTATGCGGATGTTAGACGCAAGGATTTGGAATTTCAAGTAGGTGACAAAGTTATGTTGAAAGTATCGCCTTGGAAGGGCGTGGTACGATTTGGAAAGCGTGGGAAGTTAAACCCGAGATACATTGGACCTTTCAAGATTTTGAGCGAGTTGGTCCCGTAGCTTATCGACTTGATCTTCCATCAGCACTTAGTCATGTGCACAACACGTTTCACGTTTCAAACTTGAAGAAGTTTCTTTCGGACGAATCGCTCATTATTCCATTGGATGAAGTTCAGCTTGACGACAAACTCAACTTTGTGGAGGAACCTGTAGAAATCATGGACCGCGAGGTCAAGCGGTTGAAACAGAGTCGTATTCCTATTGTGAAAGTTCGTTGGAATTCTCGACGAGGTCCTGAGTTTACTTGGGAACGGGAAGACCAGATGCGACGCAAGTATCCTCATCTTTTCGCCGACACCGTTAGACCTAACAACGATTGAATTCAGGGACTGAATTCCTTTTTGGATGGGCGAATGTGACAATCCGTACTTTCAGGTCATTTCTCGACACAATTCATGTCTCATTATTTCAACATTTTTAGTAAACTTGGTTTACTTGTTTCAAATTCGCGTAACCTTGGAGGTTTAGCGGCGAATTCATGATCATGACATCACGTACATTTCATATGGACTATGATTAGTCTACATTTCATTGTCATCATGTGCATCTCATTAGTTCATTCACGACATTTCATTTCATATTTTACGCGTAATTTTTATATTTTATAATCTTTATCGCGTGAGTTATTATTTTGAATATTTAACCCGTTACTTTCAAAAATGATCCCGAGGTATTTTTAAACTTACATTTAGTTCATAAAAGCTATATTTTTAGTTTTCCTAGTGTTTCAAATTTATTTGGTACTTTAATTGTTAAAATTAAATTATTACGTTGAGTTTCTTAAAAATTTCACGATAATTATTTTAGCACTCAATTTTCACAAGGAAAGTATTTTTACAATTTTTATCACCTCAATACAATCTATTTTGATTTACTAAAAACTTACTTGTACCAAAAATTTCCATTTACCTTTAATTGTACAAATCTCTTACAATTACTTACATTTTCTTTACAAAATATACACAAAATTATACAAGTTGCAAGATAAAAAAAAAAATAAAATAAAAAAAAAAATAAAATTGGGAGACAACCCTCCCCCAAAAACCGGCCATAGGGGAGGGTGTGTCTTAATTGTTGTATGGTTTATGTCTTGCTAATAATTCACACAAGTTACTAAAGTCTTACTTGACTACATCATTTCATTCACTTTTCACATACTCATAGGTGTTAAAAAAAAATTTTCATTCCTCTCTTCTTTTGGCTTCAAGAACCGGCCACTCATCAAGAGCAACCAAGGGATCAAAGTTTTGCAAAAATCAAGTGTTATTTCAACCTAGTTTATATCCTTTATATGGTTTTGAAATAAAAACCAAGGATATTTAAGTTAATCCTTGTTACTTTCACCTCATCATAATCACTAGTAAGCATATTCTTATCATTTTCAAGTTTCCTTTTCATTTTCATATGTTTCTTTTCATTTTTGGAGCTTATATGCATGATATGTGATTTATACCATTTTATTTCATGATTTTAGAGTATATATATATATATGGTCATCCTATAATTATCCCCTTGGTATTGGTTGGTCTTGATGGTGATTAGGAACCCATGACACCCTAAGAAGGTGTATGGTAGGATTAGATTAGTTTTGGAGTTGATTTGAAGGGATTAGAATAGGTTTTGTCCGAGAAAAACTATTTTCGATAACTATATTTTAAGGTTCTGTCCTTGTTTCAATTTTCTGGAAAATCCGACATTTGGTACAAAACTTTGGCCTTGATATTTAGAAAATATACTTTAAAACGAATCCGTGGCGCTTGAAGCGGATAAAACGGACTTATAACGAAGAAGTTATGGATTTTACAAGTTTGACGACGAAAAATATTATTTCTGAAAATTTCAGCTTCTTTTTAGTGTTTTGGGTCAAAAAGCGAGCCTTAAGCTTCACAAATTATTTCGACTTGTCAAAAATATATTAGTTTACTTCAATCGAAGCTAAGGACATATTAAACGTAGAAAACGGATTTGAAACGACAAAGATATGCACTTTTTCATAAACTTGCCGTAACTAATTTTCTGCACACAATTAGCCAAAAACCACCATCTTTAACCCTTATTATCTTTATGTCCGAGACCTTTTGGACGAAAACTCCTGAACTGAAACTTTTAGATATCGATACAAACTTTCCAAAACCGTCGAGTTCGTTCTCTAACGATCGACGTACTTGTTACGGCTAGTTTTCCAAAGCCATTTTTGGTAATTTCATGATTTTTCCGACGACATTGTTTTGCGGCGAAAAGTGGTAATTTCTCTAAAAATCATTATAAAACCATTGTAGGATGACATTTTGACGTAAAAACATGTAAAGTCATTTCTGATTGGTCAAGGCGTCAAAAGAGTATTTTTTTTGACGTCGAGTAATATTTTCAAAACTCGTAAATGGTATAAATAACATATCAAGTGCATGCATAACATTACATTGCAACTCATGACATATCATATCATTGATAATAGGTCCCGGTTAACGCATCACATTAAACCTCGGTGTACTCACTTTTGCCATTATTCCAGTTTACCAAGTGAGTTTTCATAGCCCCGTTTTACATGTTTTCGATTATTTTCAAACCCACGGGGGAGAATACATTGCAATATATTTTTCTTTGTACGATACCAAGTATGTTAAATTCATTACATTGCTTAAGTTACCGCATTTGCCAATTTGAAAGTCCCCATTTCTTGAACATGAACCGTTAATCTTTGAAGCGAGGATGAGTGGATAGATCTATCGAGGGTGACGCCTCCATCCGGTTTGGTGAATCCCAACGGATGCATTTCATTTGATAACATTACGGAGTTGTCTGGCAAACACTCTGCAGGGGCATACATGATTGAGCAGTCTAGTTTCGGGGTCATGGGCTTAGAGCAATTGTAACATTATTTTTATGTGACTTGATGGTCATGCATGATAGATACTTGTGTAGTCGTATAAAACATTTACATAAACCTATGATTTCTCACCAACATTATTGTTGACCGTTTTTAGCAATGTATTTTCAGGTAACTGAGGCATTCGCATCATGACATGGTTTAGGGACCAACATTTTGAGTCGCGGCGTCGACTTACATTATGTACATTATGGCACTTTATTTCAAAACATCGTTTGGATTTGTAACATACTTGTATTTCCGCAAACTTTGTAAACCTTTTGGGACCGATGTTGTACTCTGAATGTTTTTATGATATATCCAACGATGTGTTTTTAAAACGACACTTTAGGTCGTTCAATATAACTGTGATGTGGTGCTATGACAGTCAAGCCCCCAGGAATTCCATTCCGCTGCAAAAACAGGTAAATTGGGGGTGTGACATCATCCTCCATGCTTTCCGCTCTTGCAGTCAATTTGGTACATGTTTCTATCAGTTACTTTAGTTGCAGACTGCCCTCCCCACTTTCAGATGTGTTATCTTCTGGGAGAGGTGGTTCATTAGGCAAATTAGACACTCTCTCAGACCTAGTCTAGCAGAAGTGCCCCCATGTTATCCGGTTGCCTGGGTCCACCTTGTGAGCCATGCTCACTGGGTGTTGGCATGGTTGGGGTCTTATTTATGTTACCACTGGCCTCCCCTACTGCTAAGCTAGGGTGAGTAGTGGCATCCCCTTCCATTCCATCTCCTCCATTACTTGAGATAGGCTCATTTGCACCCTGTGAATGAGTAGGAGTTCTGGGTTGAGCACCCTCATAATCCTTTCTGATAGACCTAGTTGGTGATGAGTTGGTTGATGGTGATTAATATTCTTCTTCATTTGTGGGTGTGTGATGGGAGTCAACTGTGTTTGTTGATCCTTCACCCTGGAGGAGCATTTGAGGAAAAAAGGTATGACAACCCCATTATAACCCCTGGCCATCCTTGTCATATTACTGAAATCTTTCTAGTTAGGATGGGGGTTGGATAAATATTTTGATGAGGTTGAAGTTTATGTCTTTTGATGTGCAAATAAATTTGGATATACCTTGGATACATTAAAAAATTTGATTTGTTTTGTGCATTCTTCACCATACCATCAAAAATATACTTTGTTAGTTGCTAAACAAATTATGGCTATGGCTATATTACTTGAAAACTGATCCCATCCTGTTCTTTTGGTGTTTAAACAGTGTAAGATGGTATGGATAAAAAATCTCCATTGTGGGGAGAAGTGCCCTTTTTGAAAAATAAAAGAACCATCTGGCACATTCCCCATCAATGAGAGTTGTTCAAAAAATTTAGTATCAGGCAAAGTACTAATACCATCAGCATAATCTAATCTTATATGTCTCCTTAGAGATGCTTCGGTAATAGCTATTGTAGTGACATCAACTTTCGAAGTTATTTGTTGTACCCCATCATCAAGAGTTGAGACAATAGCAGTCTGCCAAAACTTTTTGATAGGAATACTTAAGATAATGGGGTTGTGAGTTAAAGCATACCTCAAAGGACTTGAAGTAAGAAAGTCCACTATCTGATGAAAGTCTTCACTTCCTTCTGGTTTTTCCAAGAAAGCGACCATGTTATGCTTATCAACAGAAGTTAAAGGTGCCATTAGTGATTGAGAGTTAAAGTAAACTTGTGGGTTTTGATCGCAAAGGTGTAAAAGCGTGTTTGGTAACCCTAATTGAGAAGTTTCTGAATGTATAGTGAGCAATCAGGGTTTCAATTGGACCGACTTAAAGTAATTTTGGTAAAAGTATGAATTATCCAATGTTAGGAAACCTTTATACGAAGTAATTGGCAGTAATTGCTCAACAGTATTATTAATTAATGCAAAAAGGCTTTTACCAAACAGCACTAACGGCTATATAGCAGTACTAACTTAAGCCTAACAATATTAACTGTAAGCCTAACAATACTAAGTTTACCCAACCGTATGAATTTAACCCAACAGTATTAAATCAATTTTCAAAACAAATACTGCACCCATGTTTTTATGAAGGGATTAAGTGTAATGGAAGACACTTGATTAAAATTCGGTCTCATATGACCTTTGGTTGTGTGTGAACCAATGGTTTCAGTACTAAGTACTGCCTGTGACAGATAGACTCATTCTAAGAGCCTTCTTGACAGGGTTTCCAGCTCGTGGCAGGTGTTACCTCTAACACAGAAGTGTTAGATTCACATTTGCTCGTTGTTCTCAATACCAGAGCTCCTTGGAGTAACACACTATCATGATATAATGGTAAAGAGTGAGTTAGATCAGATTAAATCTGACTAACTAAGACCATCAATTCATGTTCTACATAATATCCAGATGCCACATAATGCTTTGGCATCTACATAAATATCAGCATAGCAAATCTCCATCATATGGTTGTGTACAGTCATCTGGGGGAGTCAACCACACTATTTGCTTGATCTGCAAAGTTCTCACACATCCCAATCCGTTCATACTGCTTTGCCTTACCTGCAAATGTTAGTCTAAAACAAAGAAAACACAAACAAAATCTTTTTCTTGATAACAATATTAATTTTAGGCTAGCAGTATTAATACAAATGGCTACCAGTATAAATTAGCACCAACAGTACTAATTATACCTAACAGTACAAACTCAAATAACTAACAGTACTAATCCTTTTTACAAAATTTACAAAGATGAAGAGATTAAGACAGTTTTAAGGGTTAAGCATTCCAATACTTGCAATCAAGTATTGAAACCTTCCCACATCAAAATCCTTAGTAAGAATATCTGCAATATTATAATCTGTATGTATTTTAAGAACCTAAATAAGCTTCTTTTCATTGAAATCTCTTATAAAATGGTGTCTAATCTCTATATGTTTAGTCTTAGAATGTAAAATTGGATTTTTAATGATACAAATAGTATTGTTGTTATCTATGTTAATGACAGTGTTCATGAAATTGTACCCATAGTCAAGCATCTGATTCTGAATCCAGAGCACTTGACCACAACAGCTTGTAGCAGCCACATATTCCGCCTCAGTTGAGGAGTTTGCCACCACAGTCTGCTTCTTAGACTGCCAAGAAATTATCCAGTCTCCTAGGAATTAACAACCAGCTGTTGTTGACTTCCTATCCAAACTAGCTCCAGCATAGTCATTATTTGAGTAGGCTACCAGATCAAATGGAGAATTCTTTGGATACCAAAGGCCCAATTTGGTTTGGCCTTTCAAATACCTAAAGAATATGCATATGTAAATCCTTGGAGTGACCTGAAATCCAGCACAAGCACATACATCAAACATGATATCTGGTCTGGATGTTGTCAAATACATCAATGATCCAATCATGGATTTGTACAGGTGTTCATCAACCTCTTCACCATCATCATCTGGAAGTAGAGGTTTGCTGTGTTCCACGAGAGTACTAGCAGTTTTCACACTCTCAAATCTAAATTTCTTCAAGATCTCCTTCACATATTTATCTTGGCTGATAAATATGCCATCTATTTTTTGTTTCACTTGCAGCCCTAGAAAGAATGTGAGTTCACCCATAGAACTCATTTGAAATCTGTCATGCAATAGTTGCTCAAATTTTGTACATAAGTCCTTCTTGGTGGATCCAAAGATGATATCATCAACATATATCTTAACCAACAAGATGTCTCCCTTCAGCCTCTTTATGAATAGAGTCTGACCAATTTTTCCTTTATGAAAACCATTTTCCAACATATACTTGGCCAATGTTTCATACCATGCCCTAGAAGCCTGATGTAAACCATACAGAGCCTTCTCCACCTTGTATACCTTTTCTGGAAAGTCTGGGTCTTCAAAACCTAGAGGCTAACATACATACACCTCCTCTTCAATACTACCATAAAGGAATGCACTCATGACATCCATCTGATAAACACTGAAGTCTTTGTAGGATGCATAAGCCAAAAATAGTTTAATGGCTTCAATCCTAGCAACTGCGGCAAAGACCTCATCATAGTATATCCTTTCTTGTTATGTGTATCCTTGAGCTATCAGTCTAGCCTTGTTCCTAATAGCAATGCCCCTCTCATCCTTTTTGTTCCTGAATACCCAGTTTGTCCCAATTGTCCTTTTTCCATCAAACAGATGCACCAAAACCCATACCTTCTTCAACTTAAATTGTAGAAGTTTTGTTAAAATATATAATCCTATATTCTTGTGTTTCTTGGTTTTATGTTTTTGTTTCAGGTTGTCTTTGGGCTTGTTGCTCCCCGGCCCATGTTCTCTTTTCTAAGCCCAAGCTCTCTCCAGCCCAGATGAGTTGTGACCGTTGGAGGTCCAGCTATATAATCTCTCTCTTCTCTTCAGCTAGGGTTAGAAGAGTGTATTTGGTTTTAGAAGCCGCTATAAAAAAATCTCTCTCTCATTTATGCTGATCTTGAGACTTTAACTCAAGATCCTAACTATCCTTTTGTTATTGCTATTTATCTTGTAAAACTATTATCAAGTTAGATAATAGGATCACACCAGAGTAGCTGTGGTGATCTTTTATGGTTGTAAGCTTCCGCTGTTGAACTTTTGGTTGTTTGATCTATATAAAGAGTTTTGGTTTCTGCATATCATGTTTTTCTACATGGTATCAGAGACAGGTTGTTTTTAAAAGGAAAAAAGGGTTTCTATATTTCTGGGATCTGGATCTGGTTGTTCGTGGCTTGGCGGTTCTGTTGCCTCCTAGACTAAGAGAATCTAGGAGAAACAGTTCGATTGTGCTGCGGAGATAGCGCTGTAACACCTCTTGTCTCTCTCCTTTTATTTATGTCCTTTATTTCTCTGTTTAGAATGCTGGAGGATAGGGTGAGGGACATTTGAGAAGTTTGATTGGTTGTTGGAGTTTAATTGTGTTTGTGGTGGTATAAGGTGTTGTTGTTTTTATTTATCATTGTTGTTGGTTGTTTGTTTGGCTGTTTTTAATTTTTGGTATTATGTCTGAACATGGTAATTCTGACAATGAGGGTGTCAGTGATCCTGTCACTCTTATTGGTAAACTTGATGTTAGTAATCCTCTTCATTTGCATCCAAATGATTCTGCTTGCTACTGTTATCTCTGTCAAACTTAGAGGGACTGAAAATTATCAAATTTGGGCTAATGCTATGCTTCTTGCTCTAGAGGGTAAGAATAAAATTGGTTTTATTGATGGCTCTTGTAAAAGGTCCATTACTGATGAGGTTCTGGCTAAGCAATGGGATAGAGTTAATGCTGTTGTTTTAGGATGGATTTTGAATTCTATCTCTGAGGAGTTATTCCTTGGTCAATTTTTTTCAAAAAAGGCTAAACATGTTTGGAATGAGTTAAAGGAAA
Organism: Chrysanthemum makinoi; assembly: GCA_910596185.1. Taxonomy (NCBI): domain Eukaryota; kingdom Viridiplantae; phylum Streptophyta; class Magnoliopsida; order Asterales; family Asteraceae; genus Chrysanthemum; species Chrysanthemum makinoi. Next base: position 127,326,818 of record OU343220.1, read on the forward strand.
CATATCATAAAGTTGATGGTTCTGTGATATTCAACCTGCATCATAAAATCAGTTCTTTGAAACAAAATGGCTCGAATCTGTCTGACTATTATCATAAGTTGAATGCTTTGTGGAAACAGTATGATGCCATGGTTGAGTTGCCTAATTGTGTGTGCACTGCATCTGATGAATTTAAAAAGCATAATCAACTGCTGAAACTTATGCAATTTTTGATGGGTCTTGATGAGTCTTACATGAGTATTAGAAGTTCCATTTTGTCTAGAGAGACCTTACCCGATGTTAAAGGGGCTTATGCCATTATCTCTAGTGAGGAATCTCACAGAGTGGCATCTGGAACCAATTCTGGTGCATCTCAAAGGGTTCAGACCTCTGCTTTCTTAGCCAGTGGTCCTGCTAGAAACAATTTTCAAAAAAATCAGAACTCATACACTAATGATAGACATAACTCTGCTGCATTCAGACCCAATTCCAACAGGTATAAACCGGTGCCACTAATGTGACAAGACCTAATGTGAATATTAACTCTGAAGTTGTGTGTGAGCATTGTGGTTATATTGGTCATACTATAGACAGATGCTTTAAAATCATTGGGTATCCTGCGACTTTGGAAAAAGAAAGGGGGACAAGGTGGTAAGGGTAAAAATGTTGCTTACAACTCTGTTGGGACCTCGGGTCGATAGCCCCTCTGGATCCTCGGGGTTCAGCGATGAGCAACTTGCCACTTTGGTCTCCCTCATTAAGGAAAACAAAATGTCTGAGAAAAATGTCCAAGCCAACATGGCAGGTACTTACTTTAATTCTAGCAAACTGTTTAATGACAATTTTGATAAATTTTTTTGTTCCAGTTCTAGTTCTATGACAAAAATGAAATATGTTGGTAAAATTGTAGACTCTGGTGCTAATAAGCACATGACCAATAGTGAGAAAGAGTTAGAAAATGTTTATGATATATCTCATCTTAATATCAAAGTGTCTCACCCAAATGGTACTAATGCCATCATCTCCAAAATTGGAAACCTTAGACTTGGAAATGGTCTTGTCTTGGTTGATGTGCTTGTCATTCCTGACTATTGTGTGACCTTGATTTCTGTTCATAAACTTGCTAAAGATAATAAGATCTTAGTTGTGTTTGATTAAAGTAAATGTTTCTTTGTGAATCAGGATTTGAATATGAAAAACAGTCTGGGGATTGGTAAACAATGTGGTGGTTTATACTATTTAGATACTGAAGGTACTAAATATGATAATGATAATATTTAGTATAAGAGTTGTTTATCTAGATATGATTGGCACTGTAGACTTGGCCACCCTGGTGACCCTGCTCTTGATGTTCTAAAAAATTATTTGAAAATTGAAAAAAATGATAAAATTGAGGTTTGTGAAATCTGTCAAAGAGCTAAACAAACTAGGGAACCGTTCCCTTTAAGTGATCATAAATCTAAAATGCTTGGTGATGTTGTTAATCTTGATCTGTGGGGACCATATAAGGTGGTCAGTCACTCTGGCCATAGATATTTTCTTACCATTGTTGATGATTATACTAGAGCTGTGTGGGTGTATCTCATTAAATCCAAGGATGAAGTTTTTGAGTCTATTAAGATCTTTTACAATTTAATTAAAAACCAGTTCAAAAAAGACCGTTAAAGTGTTTAGAAGTGACAATGGAACTGAATTTCAAAATCAAACCTTTAACAAGTTTTGTGATAACATGGGGATTACTCATCAAACTTCTGTTCCTTACACCCCACAGCAAAATGGGGTGGTTGAAAGGAAACATAGACATCTCTTGAACGTGGCCAGATGTCTTATGTTTCAGGGGGGAATACCCTTAAGATTTTGGAATGAATGTGTGCTAACTGCTACTTATCTCATTAACAGATTACCATCTTCTGTGCTAAATGGAAAATCCCCTTACCATATGATTTATAATTGTCCTCCTAATCTCTCTCTTATCAGAATGTTTGGTTATCTTGGTTTTGCTAATATTCTTAATAGTCATGATAAGCTCACTAGCAGATCTGAAAATTGTGTTATGATGGGTTACTCTAGTTCTCAAAAAGGATACAGGCTCTATAGTCTTGATAGATGTCAATTTTTTGTGTCTAGAGATGTTAAATTCTTTGAGTCCATATTTCCTTTTAAAGAATTTGTGTCAAATGGTATTAAGAACAAGCATATTGAAACTGATGTCTTTCATGAAAATAACCTGTTGAATTTTTTTGATCTAAATAACCCTGAGCTTCCTAATGATGATGAGAGAGATGTTTCTAGACATAATAGTGACCATGAGTCACTGGGTGGAGGTAGCCCCTCTGCAACTCTTGGCGACAATGTGCACACTGATGATTCCTCGTCTAGATCATCCAGTGATAACAGTGATGCCAGATTGCATGATGTTGAGGCAGCCACACTTGATGAAAACCATACTTCTAAAGGAAATGTTGATCCCAACATAAATACTCAGGGTACTCAAATCTTAAGAAGATCTTCTAGAACTTCTGTTTTTCCAAAAAACTATAATGACTTTGTTGTTAAAACCAATGTGAAATATGGGATTGAAAAATATGTTGGGTATTCTAACTTAAATGGTGAAAACTTGTGTTTTGTCACTCAATTGAATAAGAACTGTGAACCCAAGTCCTTCTTTGAAGCATCACAAAACCCCTTATGGGTTGATGCTATGAACTTAGAAATTGCTGCCTTAATTGAAAATGATACTTGGGATGTTGTTGAACTACCCATAGGCAGAACAGCCTTGAACTCCAAATGACTGTGGAAACTTAAATATAAAGCCAATGGTGAAATTGAGAGGTACAAGGCTAGACTTTTTGCCATGGGGTGTGCTCAAAGGGAAGGGGTAGATTATGAGGAAACCTTCTCTCCTGTTGTTAAAATGGTCACTGTGAGATGTGTGCTTAATGTTGCTGTTGTGAATTCCTGGCCCATCTTTCAACTAGATGTTAATAATGCCTTTTTGTATGGTGAGCTTGATGAATCTGTTTACATGAGACCTCCTCAAGGGTTCTATGTTGGTGATAAGAATCTTGTTTGCAAACTTAAAAAATCTATCTATGGTCTTAAGCAGGCCCCTAGACAATGGAATGCTAAACTCACCTCTGTGCTCAGTGAAAATGGTTTTAGTCAAAGTAAATCTGATTACTCTTTGTTTACTAAATCTGATAATGGTGTGTTTCTTGCTCTCCTTGTTTATGTTGATGATATAATTGTGACTGGAAATGATCTTGGTGAAATTGAGAAGTTTAAAATGTTTTTGAAAAGTAAATTCAAGATAAAGGATTTGGGAAAGCTTAAATACTTCCTTGGTATAGAAGTGGTTGATTCTGATAATGGAATTTGTCTAAATCAGAGGAAATATGTACTTGATCTGTTATCTGAATATGGTATGCTTGCCTGCAAACCTTCTAAGACTCCCTTGATGGCTAAACTGTCTATATCCAATATTCCCACTGCTACTGATCCTGCTCTTGTGAACATTGTTGATTATCAAAAGCTTATGGGAAAGCTTATATACTTGACCAATACCAGACCTGATATATCCTATGATGTGCATTGTCTTAGTCAATTCATGCATTCTCCTTTAACTTCTCACCTTAAAATTGCTTTTAAAATTCTGAGATACCTTAAAGGATCTCCTGGTCTTGGCATTCATATTACTAAAAATCATGGAGTGTCTCTTAAAGGATACTCAGATGCTGACTGGGCTAAATGCATTGTCACTAGAAAGTCTCATTCCTGGTTATTGTGTTTTTATGAATGAGAATCTCATCTCTTGGAAAAGCAAGAAACAAAATACTCTCTCCAAATCTTCTGCTGAGTATAGAGCCCTAGCATCTTTAACCAGTGAGATCATTTGGATTTTGAAAATTCTTCAGGATTTGCAATGTATAAATCTGCTGCCAGTTGATCTGCATGTGAATAACTCAGCTATCAAAATAGCTGCTAACCCTGTATTTCATGAGAGGACTAAACACCTTGAGATTGATCTCCACTTTGTGAGAGAAAAAATCTTAAATGGTGTTGTTAAAACTGTCAAGGTTGATTCAGCAAAGCAAATTGCTGATATCTTTACCAAAGGGTTGGACATTTCTCAGCATCAGTGTCTTGTAGAGAAACTTGGAATGATTGACCTCTTTGGAATATCGGATTAAGGGGGGATGTTAAAATATATAATCCTATATTCTTGTGTTTCTTGGTTTTATGTTTTTGTTTCAGGTTGTCTTTGGGCTTGTTGCTCCCCGGCCCATGTTCTCTTTTCTAAGCCCAAGCTCTCTCCAGCCCAGCTGAGTTGTGACCGTTGGAGGTCCAGCTATATAAGTCTCTCTCTTCTCTTCAGCTAGGGTTAGAAGAGTGTATTTGGTTTTATAAGCTGCTATAAAAAATCTCTCTCTCATTTCTGCTGATCTTGAGACTTTAACTCAAGATCCTAACTATCCTTTTGTTATTGTTATTTATCTTGTAAAACTATTATCAAGTTAGATAATAGGATCACACCAGAGTAGCTGTGGTGATCTTTTATGGTTGTAAGCTTCCGCTGTTGAACTTTTGGTTGTTTGATCTATATAAAGAGTTTTGGTTTCTGCATATCATGTTTTTCTACAAGTTTTTCTCGCATAGCCTCAACCCAGGCTTCATATTTGAGAGCTTTGGTAACCTTATTAGGTTCTTCTTGAGACAAAAAACAAGCAAAAAGACACTTTTGAACTTCACCATGAGATCTTTATTCATAGATAATACTTATAAAGCCAATCTCACTAGTCTGAACTCTTGACCTTGTCTTCACTCCTGATTGAACTTGACCAATAATATCTCCAAAGGATGATCTTTGTTGATTCTGGTACGAGGAGTGGTAGGAACAGCATAGGATGAGGTTATGTTGGTGAGATCCACCTCATCATCTTCATCATTTCCACCAAATAAATTATCAACAAAAGGTGGAATAACAGTACTAACTAGTGGGACAGTACTTGGCCCAACAGTATTAACTGGTGGCCTAAAAGTACTATTATTTTGCCCACCAGTACTAACATCATTAGGACTGTTAATACTTTCTTTAGCATCTGCAGCTTTACTTTTTTTGTTCACAACTTCTTCATCCTCCTGATCATCATTATTAAAAGGCTGAGGATCATCATTCTTTGCATCTTCTAAAGAAGTAATAACAGGAGAATTTTCCTTCCAAAGTGGCATGATGATGCAGTCTTTCTCAGACTCTTTCTCCACTCTAGATATATCTGCATCATGGCCTTCATTTGTACCTGCAAAATCATTAGAACCTGCAACAACCGGTACATAGTTCATAGATTCTGTTATCATATGAATATCAAATAGCCACTTAGGTCCATTTCCTTCTACACTAGGTTTATTCTCCAAAAACTCTATGTGTAGGTTCTCTTCTACTTTTCTGGTTCTAAGATTGTAAACCCTAAAGGCCTTGCTGTTTTTAGAATGTCCAACCAGAAAACCCTCATCTGAGTTCCCATCAAACTTTCCCAAATGGTCAATGGTATTGAGAATAGTAACATGACATCCAAATGGTCTCAAAGGAGTCCTACCTAGAAACAACTTATATGGAGTCTTGTTGTGAGGCTTAACCACAAGTCCCTGTTCTGAACATAGCAAGTAGTATTAACTGCTTCAGCCCAAAAAGTGGTGGGTAACTTAGAATCTGCTAACATGGTCATATCAGCCTCTATGAGTGTCCTATTTCTCCTCTCAGCAACACCATTCTGCTGAGGAGTCCTAGCTACACTATATTCCCTCTTAATACCCTTAGCTTGTCAGAAATTATTCATCACTTTGTTTTTAAACTTTGTGCCATTATCACATCTAATGATTTTAACTTTCTTATCAGTTAGGTTTTCTATTTCAGTTAGAAAGCTCTTAAGGATACCATTAGTCTCATCCTTAGAGAACATAAAGAAAACCAATGTGAACCTGCTATATTAACTACCAAACAAAACTTCTTATGATTCAAACTACTCACAGAAGTAGGGCCAAACATATCCATATGCAGCATATATAATGGCTGTGTGTTAGAGTTTAAAATCTTGGGCTTACAAGAGGCTTTGTGTTGCTTACCTTTTAAACATGCAACACAAGTTTGGTCATTTTCAAAAAGTTTAGAAGGCAAACCTCTTACAAGGTTTTCCTTAACCAGTTTATTTATAACTTTCAAATTCACATGACCTAGCCTTCTATGCCTAAGCATTGACTCATTATTGGATACATTTGCAACAAGACAAGTTAAATCATCTTTAGGAACAATGTTCTGCATATCAAGACTGTACACCTTGTTCTTTCTAGGAACCTTAAGCAAAACCTGACTTTCATCAGGCAACTCAAAGTCAGGAAAAAGAACATAGCATTCAGTTGTGAAACCTAAAGATCGTTGAAGCTCTAGTTTGTTTAGAACTAATCTAGGATAATGATAATATAGGCGAAATATTCAGACATAGAATCAACATTATCATACCAAGGTTTTTCATTCATACGTTTTCCTCCAAGCCCCAATTCTAGATGATCAATTCTAGAACGGTTACAATCTAACAGGGATCAAGGTAAACCTTGATTACCTTGGGGCTACAAACACCTAGTCGACTACATCTTGAAAACGTTTGACTACACACGTTTTCTTTTTTTGTGCATACTTTTATCAGATGTCCCATGTTCTCTTCATATATTATAGGATTAGGGTTACAAAGGAAATGATATAATTACAGACTAAATCTTTTTAACAATTAAGAATATATTCTAAATCTTTAGTCTTTTGTAGATTTTCATAAAGTCAGATTTAGTCCTTCTTGTTTTCATTCTTCTTGTTTTATCTCATCAAATCAATAAACCCAACAATCTTCCCCTATTTGATGATGACAAAACAACCACGAATCTTGTACGAACTTCCCTAGACGAAGTAGAGAAGTTGTGATAATTAAATCTCAACCATGAATGAAACAAGCTTTCCCTTAAGTCTTGATTTCCTTTGTAATTTCCATGCCATGTTACCACAAACAACTCTTCCTCTTTTTGTTATAATCAAATAGGAGAATATATGAAACCATGATCTTGACCACCACAAACCAATATCATACAACTAATCTAAGTCTTCCAATGTCTCAAATTGCCCTCCATGACGCACAAATAAGAAAAATGAACTTGAGCAGTAGAAACTTCAACTAGCAGTAGTAATAATGACAAGCAGTAATAAAAATAAAAAACTTCCTCTTGAGTGGTGCATGAACATCAAATGATTCTTCAAATCTGTAGGCTCTATGTAATGATCACATATGAAGAAAACTAAGTATTACCAACTTGATGCTGAAGTAGAACAACCCAAACTTGTTTCTTATGTCTTGTACCATATATGTGACTTCGAATGTATACCCAAATTGATGTATAAGGAGACCTCAATCTCTTGACAGAAACTCAAATTTGTCAATTCTTAGTCACCACTTGAACGCGCAAACAAGTTATCTTTTAAAGTGTAACACCCAATTTAAGATATGATAAGAACAAAAACTTGTAAAACTCCACTTCATCGTCAAATAAGTGATAACTAACATTCTTCGTAATCAATTAGTACAAATAAAATGAGCCTTTATAATCTGTTAAAATCCAAAAACATGCCAAAAACATGTATTGTCCATTAACTTTCCATTCAGCCGAGAATCAGATACCATCTGCTGTCTTGTCCGAGATCTTTCACCAAGACTCAAATTAGTATTATCCGATATTGAACAAGCCTAGCAGTACTAACTTCTTAATACTGACAGTATTAACCAAGTTATCACCAGTACTAATGAGTCACGCAGCAGTACAAACTTTCCAAAGCTAGCAGTACTAATCGAGCAATACTAATAAACATGACCAGTACTAACCTTCTTTTGAGCCCAAAATCAGTACCAACTGCGAACCTGCTGCATATGACCTCGAATCCAAGAGGATTAAACCTTCCCCTTAAACAAGCGGTACTAATAACAAACTGAGCAATACGAACTTTCTCTATGCCCAAACAATATGAACTTGTTATCAAACCATGAGCACCAGTAGTAAGTAATATTCAACCAACACAAAGTAGTTACTACTGTACTCTTTAATCTCATGGCTACACAAATAGTAATAGCAATATTGGGTAAGGATCTAGTGAGAATAAAACTTAAAATGAGAAGAATGAGAAATAATTATAATCGCATATTTGAGATGTATCGACTTGAATTAGATGCATCTCTATTCATTTAGATGCATCACAATTAGTTTCGAAAAGTGATTTGAAGTGAAAACGATGCAAATTAGTACTAGCAACAAATTTGACCCTCAGAGGACGAAAAATACATATAATTCGTCTAACTTGATGAAATGCATCTAATATATGTATATGCATCTAATTTTTTGCTAGAAAATATATTATGATGCATCTAAAAGATTAGGGATGCATCTAATTCAAATCGATGCATCTCTAATGTGTATATATATTTATTTCTCATCCTTCTTATTTTAAGAATTCTTCTCATTTGATCCTTAGTCTAGCAATATTAACCATATACGCATGGCAGTATTAATATTGTGATGAGCAGTATTAAATGATTATACTAATTTAGAGTTTGAGCAAAACCCTATTCTCACCAAATTAGCCACGTCTTCATACAATTTAATCACCTGCTGGTATACCTTCTTGGAAACGATCATGAACCTTGGTGTGCTCTTCGTGCCTCATATATATATCCTGCTGAAACAAATCACCAAACGTATCTACTGCTTCTACGTCAAACAATAACTGATCAAAATTTTTTGACCAGATTAGGGTTTGATGAAAAACCCTAATGAGCACGACCTAACTTCACCAGATTTCGATCATAACATAGAACAAAAAAACGAACCTTCTTCCCATCATGAGCACGACTTCAAAACAACCTTGTAACCCCATATATCACGAGCTCCCAAGCTCTGATACCAATTGTGAGTCCCAAACCTCGGATTTATTCACTTAGCTTGTATGAATATGTTGCCTTGGATGATTCCAAAACAACAAGGGTTGAAACTTTGCTTGGATGCTAACAAGTATGCAGAATCTACTTGATAACACTTAGAAATATAACAATCAATGGAACAGTGATAATGAACAACGTAATGACCAAAATGCTTCAATATTATTGATTAATAATATGGATACCCTTTGCTAGTATCACGGTTTACAACCTTGAAGCTTTTCCTTAAACACATACAGATTGATATACCTACGTATAACCTAGGATCTCCTTTTATAGTCTAAGGAGTTCTTTACAAGATAACTACACATTTACAACTCGTAAATGTACGTATCTTCTAAATACATAAGATATATTCTGTTACAATCACATTACATGTCATTCCAAAATTAAAGCAGTACTAATAATGAACCAACAGTAACTGTCATAACTAACAGTACTAAGTTGTTATTACTGGTACCAACAATACTAACTCAAAGCTGGCAGTAATAAGTGCTGGTCTTCTAATTCTCAACAATTTTTGTCTCTAAGGAGAATCTATCCATCTTACCCAAGCAAGTTAGATTTACTAGCTCTGTTGTGTAGTGCTGGGAGTAGAAAGTGGCGTCCTTGAGTTACTCAATTGGTTTCATTCACAAGAACAACTTGATGTTAGGAGTTAAAAGATGTGATAATAGTTCATATCAAATAGTTTAGTTAACATATATGCATATTGTTAGTGCAAGCTTCAAATGATTAAATCATATCTGCTTTGTGTGACTGGTGTTTAATACGGATTGTATATTAATTTTAATACCACTATTTTGACATGGGATAAAATATAGTAATTCGATTGACAAACAAAAATCAAGATTGAAATTTTATTAAGGTTTACAATTTAGAACTGCTTCTTTTGTTAAGGTTTGTGTTTTGTTTGTATTGTACCTTTTTTTGTTAGTAAAGGTTCATATGAATAATTTTATGGATCAGATGTTTTAGTTAGTTTGTATGTGAAACCCTAATTTACAAAAAAGTTATAATAAATAAATAAAATTAATATAAAAATAATAAAACACAATAAAAAGTAAATAAAAGTAACATAATTATTCACTATATTAAAATTATGTCAAGACTCTGTTAGTGTGAGTTTGTTGTATTGCAAGTTAATTTAAAACGAGAACAATATTATTTCATGACATTTTGCTTGAATAGTGACACATAATTTCTAATTCAAAATCATTATTTAAAAGCAATAAGTTATTTAAAAATATAGGGGCAATTTCATATTTACCCAACTTAAGCATGATAATGTCATATTTACCCAAAACATGCTTTAAATGCATTGTACATCATGCATTCAAAAGTTGTATTTTGGGTATATATGATATTTTCATGTTTAGATTGGGTAAATATAGAATTATCCCAAAAATATATATATACATGAGAGTTTCTTTTTTTAATCGAACAAGAATATTTAAAACACTTTAATTTGTTTGTATTCTAATCGATAATAATACATAATTAACAATTTAAAAAAAAAAAACCTCGTGCGTGCACAGTATTATACCCAGTACTTTGAGTAAAAAAATAATGTGAATTTGAACTGAGGTGCCCACCAAGGATTGGGTCAGAGCATCAACTTATGGCCTCAATATATGTAGCACCTTGGAAGCTCGTGGAACAACTTCATCCCAAAAATCAGCTGTCTATGGCATGATCGTCTCACCACTCAGACTCACTGCAACTTGGAAGCTCGTGGGACCGATCTACAAACGATTGAGTTGATGTCTATTTTGTGACGAAGAGATTGAAACTGCACAATACTTGGTTGTGGACTGTCCCACTGCTACTGATTTATGGTCCATGATCCGACTATGGTAGATGAGTATCCAAAGGACCTTCCTAGTCTAATCCGATGGGGGAACGTGGCAAACTTTAGCAGCTACATGAAGCTTTTGTTTCACAACAGTCATCCAAACTACAGCTTTGTGGACCTTATAAAGATATCGAAACAGAATCTGTTTCGACTTGCAAGCGCCAAGAAAGGATACCTTAGCCATTAATAAGATTACTCAATTTTGTAAAGGAGTAGAAGATTCAAATCAATCTGGTTTGATTGGATTCATGATCCAAAGGACGCTCGTACTCTAGCTTCTTGCTTGATTCTTCTATTAAAAAGGCCATTAAAAAAAAACTACTGTACAAGCAAATAAAGGGGAGGAAAATAAACCAAAAAATGTATAACCTATGTTTAATTAGCGAATTTTGATTTTGTGTAATTTTGACAACTACATAAAGGAAAAACAAAAAATCGCAGAAAAGCGCAGTATGCGTACACTCGTTCTGAACATTACACATAGACTTCTATACAGATTTTACAAAATTTTAAGTCTTGAAATATAGTAATCTTGATTTATATTATATTATACTGAGTTCTGAATGAGAAGTTAGTCAGTGTAAGTAATCAATACCTTGCAAACAGCATGGATCCATTTCCACATGCATGGAGTTTGCAACACAAAGGCAATTGTTTAGTGAACTCTATCTTCTTTGTATTAGTTAACCTACGCCTCACCCTTATTGGGGGGGGTGGGGCTCTGTCTCCGAAGTGTAGGCTTACTACCTCATATAGCTTCGCCAAAACCAACAGGAAGTTTAGGAGAGATGAAGAGATCCATCACCCGACCGTTGTGGACAGGATAAGTTTCCATTTCGTAAGCTTATCCCTCCCAAAATATCGACCCAATAGCGATTCTTTTTTCTCTATTCCATCCAATCGCATTTCGGGACAGGGCGCGGTTAATACTAATTTAATAAGATTTAACGTCTATCTCTTGTCTGAGGATCTTACAGTTTGATTTTCTTGTTAGAAGTACCTGAGTTTTCTCGTCCTGAAATACATGTTTACATATACTAATCAGCTAAAAGCTGTGTAAATTCAAGAGTTTTAATTCAAGCATCCACTTTAAAATATGAAAGATGGTATTATGAGGGTTGAAACCCCATAGTGAACCGGTAACATTCCAAATATGCCCGTTCTAGTGTTCCTTTCCTATACGTCTCAAATCAGCAAAAGAGACTTAAAACCTACTCAGTGGCCCCCCATTTCTTTTTGCTAGTCACATTGAAATAGATACTTATCTAGAGCACAAAGACGAGTTTTGTAAAAGTATGTTTATTAGCGGTATAATTAAGTTTCACGTATAATATTGTAAAAATATTATAAACTAGTAACAAAAATATACTACCATATGATTGCTAGAGGACAATCCAATAATATGTATTAAGGTAAAATTCAACAGAAAATGAATACTTACCTAGTGTAATCATAGCAGAAACGTACATACTGGTCTCCACGTAACATAGAAAAACATTTCTTTGGCAAGCCTGTCATATTAATATAGGAATTAAGTGTGTAAGAGTGGGGTGTGTGTCTGCGCATACTTGTATCTTTGTGTGTGTAATAAGAGTAAGAAGAATCTTTAGTAACACAAAATCTGTACCTTTTCCTCTTAGTATTGAAACCTGTCCCGGTTTAACCCCTTTAGGTATCTGCAGAAGTATTATAAATCAGTATATTAGTTTAAGCAAATGAAATCCAATAATAGTCTTGAAGTTTATTTGAAACTCTTAATTAGGATCCGAAAACATCTTCAAGTTATATATTTCTGAACATACATCGGTAATTCGGTATTATTTTGACCCATAACTGGCCCTGCGTTTCTTTGTACAACGAAACGCTTTATGGTCTATAAGTTTTTCACATATGGAAATATGTAAGGTATAAAGATATAATAAAAAGGTTCTATCAATGATAGACCACTCCCTACAAGTAGGGTTGGATCAGTTGGTAAACCTCTTGCCTCTCAACCGAGAGGTCAGGGGTTCGATCCTCACTCCCTACAAAAGGTCGTAGGTCCTTTCTACCTTTGGTAGAAAGCCTCTCTACCTTAGGTAGGGGTAAGTATCTACATCTTAACCTCCCATACAAACGGTTGGGTACCCATAACCCGTGGAAGACGGCATTGGGTGTTACTTTACTTTTTTTTACTTTATCAATGATAGACCATATGCTCTCCGGTACAGAATAGGTGTTGGGATATTTCTTTTGGAAGCAAGCCCATACGTTTGAAATCAATTTGTGCATGACAATTAGATACTTTAGAGAGACAAACTCACTTCTACTTCTGTGTTTCCACTTAAGGTTGGTACCTCAACCTTACCGCCCATAATCGCCTGTCAAGTTTTGAGAATTTTATCAATTATTAAAAACGTAGCAAAAACTAAATATTAATTACTCCATACATAGTTATTTCAACATGTTGTGCATGACGCAAACGGTTTACAAACATCCATATAGCACACAGAATCAAGCACCAACATGGCAACAGTGCTAAAAGATGCTTCAAGATATAAAAATTCTAAGATAACAAACTATTTCAAACATTCCAGTCTTAAGTGACGGAAATATAACAAAAGAAAGTGACCTACTTTTTCCTAATGTCACATGTCACATTTTTACCGCAGAAAGAAAGTGACCTACTTTTTCACTATACAATGAATTTCATTACATGTGGAAACAGGAAGATTGTTAAGATTATTATTAGGAGGATATATCATTTTCAGTAGGTACAATAGTTAACATATTCTATAAAAGACATATGTTTACATAAGAGGATCTCAATCCTTTATAAATATTGTTTCAGTTATGTGACTTGCTACATTCCAAAGGTAATTAAAGATTCTTATTATGAACAGGACTTTTTTAACATGATTTTTTTTAACATAGTTTTAACTTTTAATATAATGTTCATTCGTCAAATGTATTTGTGTGGGCGTAGGAACTTTTAGAATCATTCAGTTCTTACCTGACTATAACTAATTTTTGAATCTACATAAAGATTTGAACCCTCTCTTTTGAAAACAGGGTCTTCAGCAACCTAAATGAAACAACAATAAAATGTAAGATTAGCCTGCAAGCATAGTAGATTAGATAACCGGAAAATAGTTAATCAAATATTAAATCAAACTAAAAACATAGCTAAAATAGACAATATTTACCTTCAGTTTTAGTTTTAAGGTGCGAGGTTTACCTCGTATTCCAACACTGCCAGCTCTTGGAATAGATATGATATCGCCAGTGTCTATGCCTAATTAACAGAGAATGACAATGAGAACTAGTCAATACAGTCTCGTTGTTATGACATATATAAATAGAAAGATTCAGACAACGATATTCTTAATAAAAATGCATGATAAAAAGGTGCATTATAGCCTTATAGTTTTGATATATTTGTCCTCTACAAATGATTTGAGTTACAGAGTTCATAATGGCATAATGCCATCAATTTTTTTATGAAGTTCATCTACAAATCAGCTCACAGCGAGTAATATAGGCCAATACTAACCCGCCGGTATTGTAACATTAACCTCCTTGAGTACCTTCACTCTCCCTGATCCTCCGCATGTTCTACAGGAACTTTTCTCCTACGCCAGATGAATTAAAACAATTGATCAATTTTTGGCTGATTATAAATTTTAGCTATAGCTTACACCAATCTCAGAAGTCAGACCTTATTTATGTAGCCTAACCCTTTACAAGTGCTGCATCTACTCCCAAAATCAGACTTCATCTAAAAATAATCACGGTAAGAACCATAATAATCGACTTAGTAAGGGATAATTTTCAAGATATAATTAATCATAGAAACATCTAGGATCCTTCAGATCTCTTTGGTTACCTTGGCAGCTCCCTTACAGTATGTACAAACTTCCCAGGCGCAACCATGCCCATCTGCATCGCAAATAGGACACAAGCTGGAAGTTGTAGTAGATCGATAATAAATCACCGTTCAAACAAAAAATTTACCATCCACTTTAGAATAGATCAATCTTGTCCCATAAAATATTTTTAAATAGTTAGAATGTTATAAGAAAACCATTAGCTAGTACGCCTGTCCAACATCAAAACATTTGCAGTTTAAAATTACAAAAGCTATAGAATACCATCAAACACACAACTATGTTCTAATTTAGCCAGCAAGCATTAAAGGTTTGATTCTATGTGAAACAAGCTGAAATTGAACAAAATCATCATGTATAATGTAGTATTAAGTTAAAACTTTCCCTGTAGTAAATGCTTGTGTAAATAAAAGAGTCTTTAGCTTAGACGTATCAACTTGGTTCACGGATTAAGTACACACAAGAAAAAGGTTTAAGGTTTAGGGAATAAGTGTATGAGATTTCCAGAACATTTCCAGCGTAAAAACTACCACGTTCTAATGCTATACAGCAGTATACATAGGCAATATTATTCATGTCAAATATGAAAATTTTAGCCTATCTTGTCATGATCTAAGTTAAGTTCAACTCATTTCTACAGTATGAGTTACATACTTTAGAAATATGTAGAACCATGAAAAACTTCAGTTGGGTCTTTTAACTAGTAAAATTTAAAAGATAAAGAACTAACGGCAGGAATCACAAAGGCTTTTCGCAGAAAATGTTATGTCTTTTGAACAGCCACGGGAAGCCTCCATAAAAGAAATTGACAACACAGCCTGAAATATTCAAAACAGACGAACTTGAAAAAATAAATTCATGTACATATAACAATTCTCATGTAGAAAACCTGACATGCTTCCGTCTCTCTTTTAATCTGCAAGATATCCAAAACACATGGTTTAGTGAATGTCAGAAATGTCAATACTCAAACAAATGTTTATACACTGACGATATAAACAGGGTTACCGCAGAAAATAAATCTTGGAAAGAAGAATACTCAAGATCCCAGCTACCGTGTATTTCATGTTCGAATCCGCCAGTATCTCTGGAAGAATTACAACTCATATTTTCCGTATGCCTGGATTCATGCTTCACCTGTCTCTACAGAAACTTTATACCCTTAGGTATCTAATATTTTAGTGGGAAAATGTTTAGTTGATCTTGTTTGTAACTAGAAGCACATACAGTTAAAATTAATCCCAAAATAATGTTACCTTGTCATATTCAGCTCTCCTTTCAGAATCTTGCAAAATCTATAGTTCACCATCCACAACAGGAGAATCAGAAAATTTAGAACTAAAGAATGATCTTCCTAAGAAATTAAATAAAAGACCAACAAAAATTACACCTCGTAAGACTCTCTAATCTCTTGAAATTTTATCTTTGCTAAGGTTTTGTTTTCATTCGCATCCGGGTGATACTTCTTTGCCATCTACAAAGCAGTTGGTGGATAAGAAATCAGTCGCCCAAGCAGGAGGCAAGGTACCAGAAACTAGCATTTCATATTACACAAGTGTTTAGAATGATGAACATCTCTTGCAAAACACTGTGAACAAATATTTATGTATTCTAATATGCGTCAAAGGCGTTACACTCGTTATTGCCATGAATATATAGAAAATCATATGCACTTACAATTAAATGTAATTATGAGGGAATTAATAATCCATAAGTTTGCAACCATGATGTGTTATAGAATAGGTTTTATCATTAAAGTAAACTTAAATATTAGATAAATACAGAAATGCTATAATTTCTGATCTAATAGCAATTAACCAGCAGATCCAGTATACTAATTGGTGGTCATCTGCCAAACACAAAAGTGCTGTGAGAAAACATAAAATAACTACAACTAGTAAAACCAACAAAAAGAATCGTATCAGCTCATTAAGTACCCAAGTATGCCATAAAACATATTTTAAGGTACTAAGCTAGCCATCGATATTTATTTTCTCGTCTCGATCTTTCTTTCTTTGTGTGTGTGTATGTTTCACGTGAGCTGACAAATAATGAATTGAAGGGAGGATTTGCCAATAGCATAGATGATATATGTAGTTAGTTCTCCTTCACTTTCATCTCCCATTTTACGGTTATAGCTCCTAAACTATAAACCAGTTTAGTTAAACAAAGAGCAACATTGCAATTTGCATACCACAGTGGAATTTGATATAGATTATTTTTGCAAAAGCCTAATAGTCAATACTGGTATTTTGTTAAGATAAACCCTTTTTTAATTGAGAGATTAATTTTTTTTTCAAATCAATATTAATGGTTGAGGGTCTTAATGTGTGACAAACTAAGAAAACACAGGGATCATACAATTTAATACATATGTTTACCAATTACATAGAGAACAGACCTTTCTAAAAAAGATTGTTTACAGCGTATTTTACTGTTTAAATGGTAGTACTTTGCAAGTTGAACAGATATGAATCTACAAAGCTGAAGATTGCGCAACTTTTAAACTTCATACAATACTTTTTCACCTATTGATTCCTTTAAAGAGTAATGACAGTATAAGCTATGACATTCCTCATTTTGGTCAGTTATTAGATATTTAATTGCTTAACTAGGAAGTTAATTAAGGTTAAAGACACTCAGATTGCAAATGCTTTTCCCGCAAAAATTATTGGCATTTTACTACTATTATAGACTTCCCTCATAACCAAAAATATATATTCAGCATGGTACATCAAATATTTCTATCATTTGGGTGTCCGTTACAAATCAATGTATCGTTTACATGTCTCACTGTCTCCCCACTAAGAATATGCCACTTGCCAGTATGCTATATTTGGAAAAAATCGATGCTTATAAGATGTTCAAACCAAATGCATGTTTCCTAAAAAATATATATTAAGTTCAGAAAATATACAGGGAAAACTGCGCAGGCAGGATAGTAAAAATGTACATAATTCGAGCTACTAACCACATGAAAAGCCTTCTTGATATCATCATTGCTAGCATTGTAGGGAACACCTAGAATTTGGTAGTGATCTCCTTCACTCGAGTTACGAAATCCTGTACAGTTTCGAAATTTGTAGTTCTAAGAACAATTAAACCATACACATTATGGAAGTGTACCTATGAGTACTGTAAAAAAAAGGTGCAATAATATCTTGATACAACACCTGTAGCATGGATACAGCGCTTTAATAGTACCATCCTCATGGTTTCAAAATTTATACACTTTCCAGCACATCGGATATTATAAAAAGCTGACAAATAAATCAAGAAATTGTTTCATTCACCCACACTCACCAAAAGTGTTACAGCTGGTACAAATATTGTTGGAAGTAAATGTCAAAACCAGAAACTTAGTAGTATGTTTAATAATCTTAATATAGTTAAGGGTAGTTTAGTGTATATTTTATGTAAAGTCCTGTAACATGTATATGGGCTGGGTCATGTTAAAACCGGGTATGATAAAACCGGTTACAAGATTGTAACGTTTAGAAACATTAGGTGTCGATTACTTTTCTGAAAGCGGTATCATTGGTGCCGCTTCTATTAGTATACATAGGGCAAGAATTATGTAAACAATTCATTCCATATCAATACAATTTAGTTTTCGGCTTTGATAATTCTATCTTTATATTTTCTGCACTTGTTTACGTCGCATCAAACTGTCCCCAAACAGCCCCATACTTGAAGCTGTGAATGAAGGCGAATAACAGTGGCATGAGCAAAAGAATCCAAGAAAGAACGAGCAAGAATAGGCCATCGATTTGCAGCAAGAAAGAAAGAAGGGATCGAATTTTGCTTTTATTGCCCAAAGAAGAAACACGCAGAAGCTGATCGGGAAGCAAGTTGTTTGGAATCACGAATCTGGAAAGCATATTGAACACGTAAACAAAACACGTTTCAGGGTTTTCATTAATCAATCTTTTTTTTCTTATAATTCTTTCAATTTTCTCTTACTTTTCTACCATATAAAGTAAGAAATATTTTGTTAGTAAGATAGAAATCCCATTAGCAAAGAACCCCGATTGATTAGAATAGCAAAGACCGATTTTCCTTTTAGATTCATAGCAAGCGAAGCGAATTCCTAAAAAAATTTCGTTTTCACCAAATAGCAAGAAAACTCGAGCCCTTTGTGGTTCATAGCAAGAAAACTCGAGCCCTTTGTGGTTCATAGCAAGATAACCCGAGCCCTTTGTGGTTCATAGCAAGATAACTCGAACCCTTTGTGGTTCATAGCAAGATAACTCGAGCCCTTTGTGGTTCATAGCAAGACCGAACCCTTTGTGGTTCATAGCAAGATTAATTGAACCTTTGTGGTTCATAGCAAGAGAAAACCTAGTGTTTTCAAGCAAGAAGAAACCTTAGAGTTTCAAGCAAGATAGCAAGAAGAAACCTTAGAGTTTCAAGCAAGAACTTTTGATCTTTTCGATCAAACACAAAAAGCAAGAAAATCAGAAACATCTCGGTTCTGATTATAAGCAAGCAAGCAAGCATGGTAGAAGGAGACAAGAACGCTAACACATCGAACAATACATCGGTTAGAACTAGGAAATGTTTCACTACAATGTCCAAAATTGACCGAAACAAACTACACGACATGGGCATTGATGATGGAGACAATATTGAAGGCATATGGCATATGGGAAATGATAGTTGCGAAAAACGGAACAACAACAAATGAGAAGAAAGAAAACACGTCAAAGGCAATAATCTTCCAATCACTGCCAGAAGATGTTTTAATGCAAGTTGCACAATACTCAACTGCAAAGGAAGTATGGGACTCAATCAAAGTCAAGCACTTGGGAGCCGATCTTGTTCAAAAGGCACGACTACAAACATTGAGAAGTGAACTAGAGACGCTAAGGATAAAACCAAACGAAAAAGTAAGTGACTATGGAGGAAAATTAAGTAGTATAAAGGCCAAGTTTAGAGGACTTGGTGAAACCTTGGAAGATAAGGTGCTAGTAAGGAAACTACTTAACTCTGCTCCAAAGAAGTTTTTACCCATCGTGGCAACTATAGAACAATATCAAGATCTAGACGAAATGTCATTTGAAGAAGCCATTGGAAGGTTAACGACCTATGAAGAGCAATTAAGAGTCAAGACATACTAGAGGCAAATGATCAAGACAAGCTTCTCATGGCAAATTCAAACAACAAAACTTATGGTAAATGGCGAAGTAAAGATTTCAACAAAGAAGGCAAGGAATGGAAGAATAATTCGAATGCACACAATGCAAGTACGAGTCAAGGAACTAACGACAAGAGCAAGCTCAGATGTTATGAATGTGGCAAGCATGGACACTTCGCGAAAGAATGCACGAAGTGGAAATACAACAAACAAGAAGAGTCACATCTCACCTATGACAGCGACACCGAACCTACATTCTTTGTGAAAGTCTCGTCAAGAATGAAAGAATAATGGAAGATTTGATTTTGTCATTAGGGGGGAATGTTGGAAGTAAATGACAAAACCAGAAACTTAGTAGTATGTTTAATAATCTTAATATAGTTAAGGGTAGTTTAGTGTATATTTTATGTAAAGTCCTGTAACATGTATATGGGCTGGGTCATGTTAAAACCGGGTATGATAAAACCGGTTACAAGATTGTAACGTTTAGAAACATTAGGTGTCGATTACTTTTTTTGAAAGCGGTATCATTGGTGCGCTTCTATTAGTATATATAGGGCAAGAATTATGTAAACAATTCATTCCATATCAATACAATTTAGTTTTACGCTTTGATAATTCTATCTTTATATTTTCTGCACTTGTTTCTGTCGCATCAAACCTGTCCCAAACAGCCCCATAACAGAAGCTGTGAATGAAGGCCGAATAACAAATATAACAATAAAATTGGTTTCAATTCTTGATACAGTGTACGTGTCACTTAAACTACACGATATAACAAAAAAATTGGTTTCAATTCTTTTACTCCAGATATCATATCAATTTTCAACGGTTCAATAGCTTTCATTGGTTATTTTGTGATAAACATCAGCACATTGAGCATTTTTTATTTTTTATTTTTTGGTGAAAAGGTTAATATATTACTCCAACCAACATGTGCATAACAGCAGGCCAAACATGACGTGAATGGACATGTGCAGAAACAGAAAACAGTAAATGAACATACAAAGATAATACTTGTCTCAAGCTATAGAGCCAGACATCCGTCTAAACAAGACAGCCACCAATTTCACCAAACGTTTAATGATATCACAAGCACCAGACTACATTTCCTCCAATATCCCAATCACACCATATTCAACATTGTGCAGTTACCCCTCAACACAAAACAAATAAGGGTGCAGGAACATGAAGGCATTATCCAATGCTCAAGGTCACTTAAAGCTAGATGAATCCAGGCCGACTACATTTCCATAGACTGGCCCTATATCCCCATATTTGCTGCAGCTAGCATCCTCATAGAAACATAGAGACTAGAAACCAGACCAGGCATCACCATTCCTCTGAGCTCTAATCAGAATCACCCAAACTCTGTAGATATCTCACTACAACAAAAAGAAGGACGGCGACCAACTTTTGGGGGGGACACCCTTGTCCCCGCCAAAAGTCGCTAAACGACAAAGTTTGACTGGATCAAAGATATGCCACCCTGGACAACGTTTGACCAGATCAAAGGCTGTGGGTCCCACTTTTCCCCGCCAAAAGACGAAATCGTCCCGGCCAAAACATTCAATGACTAGGTGTTAGCGGGGACGTTTGCGGGGACTTGTCCCCGCCGAAAGTTTTTGGCGGGGACATGTCCCCGCCGAAAGGGCCAAAAAGTCCCCTTCAAAAGGGGTATCCTTTGTAGTGTCTCCAATGTCCTGACTACATTTCCTTCACTAAAGTAACCACCATATAGCTACAGTGCAGCAAGCAGCCTCACACCAGCCAATAGCAATATATCAGCTTCACTTAGGAAGACATCATCAAAACATCAAGATCACATAAAGCTGGAAGCATCATCATATCAACCATGAATACAACTACCAATACACTTCAATCAGCACATTGAGCATTTGGCTGGCACTTGTTGAGTTTAAATGCATGAAATTAGGGATTGATGGCGCTCGTTGCGTTAAAAATATACTAGAAGTTATTTTTTATGAATGATATGATGCATGGATTTAATATTGTGTAGTTGTAGCTTCAAGTCCGAACCATTAATGAGGTGAAAAGTAGTTTGATGCTCAAAAGAATTTCAAAAACGATTCCGAAATGCAGCAGCAAGTTTATATACAGAATTTTACTAATGCTTAGTCATTGTAACACCCTGGCTATTGATTGCTTTGTTCTTGGAGACCATGTGAGGACTGCCCACTACTCTACATGCTTAATTATAGAGTTCTCTCGTGAATTATGCTATGTTTGTGGCCCTAAAATGTATTCTGCGTGTTTGGTAAGTCGAAAACCAACTAATTAACCTAGGATCTACAGCCATTATTGGGATTCGCACACAATGCAAAATGCATGCTCTAAGAACAATAACAATTAATCAAGCTCAAAAACAACATCACATATATCATAGATAATTCACATGTATAATATAACTTTCAACTTCATATAAACAGAAACTCATACCTCGACTATGAATGATTGGACGTAAAGCCTTTGAAGCTACATGACCACATACTAGTTCAACTGACAACAAATGCCGAAGATTCTGAAACATTTTATATAATTATTCAAAACCCTATATAAATCCACTGTCTTTACTAAGAAAGCATAATACTTAGTAAATATTTACCAGAAAGTTATGAGAAAATGATTTTGGGCCACAACTAAATCGTCTCATTTGAAGAAGACGTACAGTTTAAAACTCGGACAAATATCGTTATAGGTTTAATGGTTTCTTTGTGCTCACGTAATGTGTCTGAAAATGGGGTCAAGACAAATTATGTAAAGGATGTACATATTTCCTAAATAATTCTTATAATTACTATTTTCTTGGGGCACACTCGAATCTTTTGCTATATATATTATATGGGAATATATTAGCTACAATTAATTGTAGCCAATTGGCTACAATTTTGTACTAAAAATGTGGGTCTCTCATTATTTTTGTGGGTCCTGATTCTTTTCTGTGGGTCCCTGAATCATTCTTAGTGTAATTTTTATAAAGTATTGTAGCCCAATTGGCTACAAAAATTGTAGCCAAAATATCCCCATATTATATATCGTAAATACTCAGAAAAGAAAAAAGAAAAGGTAAACATAGATTCAAATTTTTCTTTAGTAAATTAATGTTTATATTTTGACAAATAATGAGTGATATCTTTAGACACCTTTTTTATTTTTATTATTTTTTTTATTTTTATTTTTATTTTTTTCTTTATTTTTCTTCCCAAACCATGTTTATGATAAATGTTTCATATAAAATGTATGAAAGTTGAATATGCATTTGACGAGTGACGATATTGCATACACTTTCTTATTGTCAATTTTTTTTATTTGGTTAAATCATTTAATAAAGTTGCGAAAAATAATAGGAACAAGTGATGATGTAATAATCTATTTACAATTATTTTTCTTAGAAACAATTACAATAATAGAGAAAAAATCATTTATATATCAAAAGTTTTGGACAATCACTCATTTTTTAATGAATAAAAAGATCGAGATTAATTAATGTTGATACAAAAGTTGGACGTTCCTTGTTTGGGCTCCGGCTCTCGTACCAATTGATGATTGTTGCTTGAGACCTGCGCACTAAGAAGACAGACAACACCGTTAGGCTTACCGTGGGATTGTCTCCCACGATTATCCTCCGGCGTGAGTAAGTAAATGTCGATTTAGGGTTCAAGGAAAGTTAGGGTTTGTAGTTGTGTACCTTTAACGAGGATAGGATTCCTTTATATACACCGCGGAATCCTTGTTGGTTCCGTGTTCCTCAACCTTCGTATCCGCTAAGTCGGTTGGGAATGATTATCTCCATAATTAAGATATATCCGATATCATGTTACGTAAATAACATGGGTTTGGGCCTCCGTGGGCCTAAACACTTATCGGCGTAGCCAGTTCGTCTTTGGGCTTATTAGTATTAGCTTTAGTGGGTTCGTGACCGAATATAGACTATCGTCATCATGTCCTCCATCTAGTATGCGGTGAAGGATTTGCGGATGCTAGACTAAAACTACTGAACAATGAAAAACTACAAAGCGTAGCAAAGAAGCGAAGAAAAGATACCGCCTATACATTGTATCTAGACATAGTATTTTAAAATGGGCCTAAATGCGGGGAAAGTAGCTGCAGCAACGTCACATCAAGTGATCTGAACCACATGTTGATGATAGTGGGATCACGTGTGCGCTCATCGGCGTGGATGAGGAAACAATATATAATCGGTACGCCGTTTTGTTGTGTTTTCTCACGGTGAAAAACTCAATCCGCCATTGTTAAGAAACCTTTCATTTGCAAAAACATAAAAGCTGCCTAATCCAAGGTAACCAGCGTGCGCCTTTAAAAAGCAGAATACCATGGTCAAACAGTTATCGATTTTACCTCCGATATAGCGAGGGTGAGCTGCTAGAGTTCACCTCGGTTATATATACCACTTGGCGTGCATCCGGTTGTTCGGGTGCGCGGGCATCTATGCGAATTTCCCGAAGGAAAGTAGGGGTGTACACAGCTTTTTCGAGTTAGCGAATCAGCGTGTGCCTATATCCCTATTTTTGTATGCGGCGTGTTGAATTATTACCCGGTGCACCTATCAATATGCCTTTGCATAGGTGCAGCGAAGATCACCAACCGAGGTTAATTGCAGATTCGCGGCGATTAACCCGACTATCCACTTATTCCGTCGTTCTATCACACAGCGTGGTCGCGCGGGTGGGTCTCATTGCTAAGCCTTGCGCTACCGGTGTTATTGAAAGCTGGATACGCTCGGGCGAGAGAGACTTTTCTCGGTAGAGCGGCGTGTGCTTCCCACGGCGTTTTGAATTTTATACCAGGGGACATTGCGAAGGATGGCGCCCCTGCTGGATCATATGTGCGTGGAGGATCGGGCCGATAAGCGCCAACCGCATCCCTATTAGTGCCTATCACGAGGAATTTACGGTGCATATGGGCATGGCGTAATTACTTTGGTATGTCGGATGAGATGCCAATCTTCTTAGGCTAATGGCAGGGTGGGTGCTCATCCTTCGCATCCCCTCTTAATTAATGTAAGAGCTCTCTTTTCCTTTTTGCACATTATGTAACACATTGTACTTGTTGTCTTACGTTGTGCGAGAGATGGATCTGTTCTGGTTGTGCAACTAGCGAAGCCAATTCAAGTGAATGTAGGGACGCTGACACTGAAAGAAGGAGAAGAGCCCCTACTTGGATGCCACCGCAGCGTACCCTTGCAATGAATTTAGGAGAAGCGGGACCGGCTCCTCGATCGCGGTGGATTAGGCGGCGCCGCGCAAAGCGTGCCAAACCCCATAGTGCCATCCCGATGTAGCGGCCACCACCCGTAGGAGTAGGCGCAACCTATGGAAGAAGAAGAAAAGGGGAGCAAGAATTGGGCTAAAAGCGCAAAAGGTAAACTCGGAGAGGATGGCGCTAGCTCATCGAGGAAAAACGCAACTGTGGTCGATCAGCGTGGAATCATCCTCCGGTGATGTTGCGTCATCTCACCCCTCCGCTAATATCGGCTGGTCCTCGGTAAGTAATGCGTCGTCCATACATTTTGTCGCGCAAACTGTTTATATGGGAAACTGCTAATTCTCTGTTTTGTGTATGCGAGGTTTGAGCAGGCTGCGAGTCGCCCCCAGTAGTCACAGCCACATTCAGCGCGATCCGAGCAGCGCATAGCCAAAGCGATGAGGACTTGTCTGCTTTGGGGATGCATCGGTGGAGCAATTGGTTGAAGAGTTGGTGCGGTGTCTGCGCATCAAGCTTCAATAGGCGAGAAGCTAAAGGTTCAAATTCTTGGTGAAAGCGACCAAAGGCTCAAAAGGATGAGAAAATTGCTTATTTGGAAGCCTTGGTTGGCTAGTGCCAAGTTGAGGCGAGAGAGTCGAGTGTATGCCTTTCGAGAAGCGTCTGAGGAAAAATGGCTGATGGGCCAAATAAACCAAGAGCTGAGTCATCGGGTACAAGGCTTCGTGTCTCTGGGCACTAAAATATCCTGGAGAAGAGCAAGGATCGTTGACCGCGCGGTTGGAAGATTTTGGTACCACGTGTGGCGGTCTTATTGGCTGGAAACACAAGAGATGAAGCTGCGTAAGCTTAGTTTGGAGTATGATGAGGAATTATATCCTCGTCTCATGCATTATTCTTTGAGCACATGTGGCTTATCGAGCCATGGTACCGTCTTGCTTTGCTCTTACCACTTTGGAGTCCAAGGAGGTAGTGGACGCATTTGGTGGGGTGGTCCAATGTGCCTTGGAGAGAGGAAAATCGGAGGCTATAGAGGCATGAAGGCTGACTTCTTGAAGGTACCTGTGAAAAGGTACACGGTTATGATCTTGATCCTATGATAACTTGGTTCTTTGCTATATGAATAGGATGAAGGCCCTAGAGCTTCCCATGATTCTTTGAAATGGAGCGCGACCAAGATTATCCATAAGCTGTTATTATGTAAGGGTTGACCTTAGCGGCGCCATCGTATTGAGAATCTGAAGCCTTGGCCAGGACTATTTTTAAGCCGATGTCTCTCGGTACGCAAGTGCTGTTTTGCTAGCCCCAAAGATATCTTGAACCCCTTCACTTTGGAGAAGGAAGTTCCCTTGAAGCAGTCTTGGAAGCTCATGCTACTAGGCTCGCCAAGAAGGAAGGAATTAAGGGTAAGGTGGATTGCGTTGTGGCGTTGGCGCTGGCTCACCTCCTCCGTTCGGCCGGGGTGCTGTTAGTGTTGCCACGTATCTCGTCAAGACTCGATTTATTGAAGAGTTTAAGCGAGGCTAAAGATCACGACAAACGGCGTGAGGTAGTTCCTCTCTTGAGCGTTGTAATAGTTGGTAAGTTGTACTTCGTAAAGGAAACATCCTTTTGTAATAACATGTAGTCATTAATGGAAATATCCTTTTGCTAAGTGCGTGTTGATATTATTGCAACTTGTAAGGTGTATACTTGCGTATAAGACATGTTCTAAGGGTCAAAGTTGTATACAAGCGCGAATAATATAAGAAATCCATAGTCATGTATGAAGATCATAGTATACTTAAGAAATAATTTCTAAGTACCTTTTTTTTTTTTTTTTTTTTTTTTTTTAATCATAATCGTGTATGTTGTGATATGCAGCGTACTGTAAATATCATATCAAGGAATCAAGTGTCTTGGTTCCAAAGTTGTTAAACGTGCACCATATGCGCTGTTGCGCACCCATGCGTGAATCGCACAAACTTATTCCAACGTCTTGAGAACAAGGTGTTTAACAAGGATACATGATCCAATGTTGATGGGTTTGCAACCCTCTTACTCAACAAGTTATTTAGTAGGTTAACTTATCCTTTTACCATCGTGGGTTTATTTTAGTGCATGCACGCCATGTAGGCAGGAGATAAAAATGTTAAGACATAAAGTATATGGAAATAACAAATTAAAATATGTCGCGGAGTTAGCTAGAAACCGCGACGTTTTATTGATACTTGCAAGTTTTTATGAGAAATAAATAAGATATTATACTAAGGAAAACAAAAAGTAAATACATAGATGTTTATTGGGCACTTCAATAAAGTCGGGGCGTCGTGTATTTGGGCGTAGCCCTTCCTATAGGTAGCACCTCTTAAGGTTCTGAGATGTTCCCATGTGCGTGGCGGTTCCGCGACCATCCAAGCCTCGTAGCTTATGCGGCGCTGTTCTAATGCTTGATAACCTCATAGGGTCCCTCCCACTTTGGTCCAAGCTTACTGTGTCTTGGTGGCTCGCATCATTGGCGATGGCGAAGTCACACAGTGCGAATGAAACACGTCGCACTTTAGCGTCATAGTATCCCTTCATCTTTGACTTTGACTTTGACTTTGCTTCCCGTATAGCTGCGCGTTCGCGTCTTTCTTCTAGCAGGTCTAAGTCGATGCGTCGCTCATCGTCATTGGTTGCCACATTGATTTCAGCAGTGCGAATAGTTGGCATTCGATTTCAAATTTGGTATGGCGACTTCGTCCCATAGACTAGAGAAGGAGGTGTCCCATGCTGGTTTTATTGAAGTGCGGTGCGCCCATAGAACATGCGAAAGTTCTTCCACCCATCTTCCTTTGTGCTTGTCCAAGCGTGCCTTAATTCCTTAGCCCGGGCCCGATTCGCCGCGTTCAAGTAAGCCGTTGGTTTGTGGTGTTTAAGCGGCGAAGTCTTTGTGTGATTTTAGCTTCTCGCACCGGTCCTTGAAAGGGTTGTCGCGAAATTTTTCCGTTGTCGAGATGATCTCCCCAGGTAGACGAAGAGGCATACAATATTGTCCCAGACAAAGCGCTTTACACGGTTTCCGGTGATTGTCGCCACGCCTTTGCTTCGATCCACTTGGTGAAGTAGTCTATGGCGACTATGATGAACTTTAATCCTCTAACTGCACCTTGAGGAAAGGACTGCGATGTCAATACCCCACTTGTAGAATGGCCATGGTGCGTAATTGGTGTTAGCTCTGTTGTGGTTGGCGGGGAATGGGTGCGTGAACTTGGCGGTCGTTGCACTTTCTTATTAAGTCCCGTACATCGCGGTGCATGGTGGGCCAATAATATCGATCGTAAAGCGCCACCACAGACGTGGTCTGAGTGCATCTTTGCATGAACCTTCGTGGATTTCTCGCATTACATAGTTTGCTTGTAGGGGACCAACACAGCGGAGCCATGGTTGCAAAAAAGAGCGTCGATATAGTATGTTGCCCCGAAGTTCAAATCGTTGTGCTGTGCGCCGTATCCTTCGGGCTTCTTTCTGCTCTTGGGGTAATACTCCTTTGCTTATGAAGTCCGTTATCGGTGTCATCCACGTAAGGCCTTCTTCCTCTATTACCGTGGATACTTCCATCTCTGAGATGGATTTGCTTTTCAATGTTTCCACCAACACCTGTTTTGATAGGTGTGCAAAGCTTGTGGATGCAATTTTGCTTAGTGCATCCGCCTTTCGGTTTTCCCCTCGAGGAACTTTGTTTGATGGTAAACTGTCAAAGCCTTGGATTAGTGCCTTGGTTTTAAGTACTTGAATCATGTTTTCCTCCTTGTACGTACTCACCCAACACGTGGTTGGCTACTAACCTAGAATCTACATTAAAGCTTCCAAGTTCGTATACTCATTCGATTTTGCAATGCGTGAGTCCGGCTATTAGGGCTTCATACTCTGCCTCATTATTTGTTGCTGTGAATTCAAAGCGATGCGTAAGTGAATTCCATTCCTTCCAGGTTTGTGAGGATGAGGCCTGCTCCTGACCCATCCACGCATGAGGACCCATCCGTGAACAAGATCCATGGATCTTGTAGTTCCTTCTTACTAAGTACGGGATCCACTTTCACCATTGTGAGTCTCACAATCGCAATGTCACTGTTACCCCAACTATAGAACTACGTGTTCTTCTTACGGGGTCTTTACTGTCATACTATGGCGGGAAACCTAGTATATGCGCTAAACAGGACAACGCCATGGGCCAAGTGCCTTTGTCACATTTGGGCTGCGCGGTATGGTCCGTCCCATGTGCACACTTGAGTTGCGCACACATGGGCCATGTCGTCATGATTGATTAGGCCTCTGGCATGAGCAGAACTTAAGTCTAGCATAACATAGCCATGCGCTATCTCATACTAAACTTGGGGGGCTTGTGGGCGTATAGTCGGTTGGGCGGAATGGGTCGAACTTGCGTGACGGCCCACTCTACGCCTAAACCCTAATCCATGCCCTATAAATACATGGCTGGATCTCCTTCTCAAGGACACACAATACACATGATACAGGTTACTCTAACCCTAACTCATCACATCGCACCGATACTAACTTGACCGTCGGAGGTGGACCCCGGGGATACGGCCTCGGGTCCTCTCTAACGGAGTTCTCTTTGTTGACAGGTCTACTTAGGGCTCGAGAAGACGACGAACGGCCAAGGGAGAGTCGTCGAATCCAGCCCGCGCCAGATTATGCATCAACAATTAATATTTTAATTTAAAATACGATTATACTCCTTTTTTTATAATTTAAAGAGTAAATGATAGAAATGGTCCTTATGGTTTGCTCAACTTGCACGTTTAGTCCCTGGTCTTTTGAAATTGCAGGCGGTGTCCCTTGGGGAAATGTTGGTTTCGTTTTGGTCCCTGGTTTTAATCGGTGTTAAATAGATTCTGTTAACAGTTACACGCTAGCTCTTTTATCCAACGACCGTTGCAGCGTTTATCCTTTAAACTAACGGCCGTTTATAATTTACAATTTTCGGTTTAATTGAAGTTTTCTGA
This sequence comes from Chrysanthemum makinoi, assembly GCA_910596185.1. Classification (NCBI taxonomy): domain Eukaryota; kingdom Viridiplantae; phylum Streptophyta; class Magnoliopsida; order Asterales; family Asteraceae; genus Chrysanthemum; species Chrysanthemum makinoi. The sequence goes on from OU343220.1 coordinate 127,356,913, forward strand.
TTTTTTATATACATTGTTATAAAAACATAAACGTTTTTATGTACGTTTTTATACACTTTTATATACGTTCTTATATATATTTCTGTATACGTTTTTATATACGTTATTATATACGTTTTTGTGTACATCCTTATATACGTATTTATAAAAACATATATGTTATTATATACCTTTTTATATATGTTTTAATATATGTTTATATACGTTTTTATACATGTTCTTATATACGTTTTTGTATACGCTCTTATATACTTTTTTTACTTTTTATATATGTTCTATATACTTTTTAGACATTTTTGTATATGTTTTTATATAAGTTTTTATACGCTTTTATATACGTTTTTATATACGTATATATAAAAACATATATGTGTTTATGTATGTTTTTATACACGTTCTTATATACTTTTTATACGTGTTTATATATATTTTTGTACACGTTTTTGCATACGTATATATATGTTTTTGTATACGTCTATATACGTATAGAAATATGTATATATACATATACAACAATGTATATAAAGACGTATACAAAAACGTATATAAAAACGTAACAAAAACGTATATAAACACGTATAAAACGTATAAAATAACGTATATGTTTTTTTTAAAACATATATAAAAGTGTAGAAAAACTTATTTAAAAAGTTAAAAAAAAAAAAAAAAAAAACGTATAAATTATATATAAGAATATATAAAAAATGGTATATAATAACGTGTATAAAAACGTATATACAAACGTACATAAAAACGTATATAAAAGCATTTAAAAACTTATATAAAAACGTATATGTTTTTATAACAATTTAAAAAAACTTTAATTAAACTGAAAATTTTAAATTATAAACGGCCTTTATTTTAAAGGATGAACGCTGTAACGGTCATTGGCCAAAATGGCTAACCTGTAATTGCTAACGGAATATACTTAACGCCGGTTAAAACCAAGGACCAAAACGGAACCAGCATTTCCCCACAGGGACGCTGCCTGCAATTTCGAAAGACCAGGGACTAAACGTGCAATCTTAGCAAACCACGGGGACCATTTCTGCAATTTACTAAAATTTAAACATCTCATGAATCGTTAATCATTAATCCAAACAAATTATACTGTTACGACGAGCATTTTATTATATTTCTATTGATAGATACTTTCATAGACTTTCAACGAACTAAAATTTTTTGTTTTTGTTTTTTTTAAGTCTTTTTTTAATATTGAAATTCATATAATAGATCATATATGATTGAACACTAATTTGAAATTTTAAACACTAAACAACTGTATTAAAATTGACATAATTATTTATGCATAAATGAAAGAGTTTCCCCGCTTCTAGATTATAGCAGTTCATTTATGAAGCGTCTATAATCACATGTGATTAAGGTTTCACATGTGGGAAAAATCACATGTGATATAGATCACATGTCTTTAAATTACATGTGATTTTATGTGTTGTGTTCAACTTTAACGAATCAAGTTGCTCTAATCTATAATTCGAAATATAATGTGTTATATATGGCTAGAAACTTAAGGATGTCTAGTTTCTAATAAAAACGGTGAAACTTTAGAATTTGGTAGAAAGAGTTATGTTCATTTTATTATAGATTTTAATGCTCGATCATAAAAAATAGTGTTGAATTATATGTGATTTATTAAGCAAATTTCAACAGCGAGAATATATCAAAGTGCCCGTCTATTGATAGATAATTAAATGTTCATCGAGATGATATACTTTTTTTTTGCTTAAATATTAACATTTTAAAAGTTATTATTAAAAAATAAATAAAAAAAAAGAGAGTAAAAGTAGGTTTTTATTTAATAAAAAATATGAATGACTAATATTGATCCATTTATATGTAAATAACTTACTGGTATCATAAACGTTCACATTACTTTCTAATTTCAAATCACATGGTTCTTGGATGCTACTTTTTGGCCATTTTTTTAAACTACAACTAATTCTTTTACAACATATAAATCATAAATTTATTTCACGTGTTTAACGCAAGACTTGATTTCACAGCTATCTAATAATGGAACTTTTTATACAACATGAGATACCATTACAATTGCATTACATTTTTTTTATTTAGTGACACATAAAAATATAATGTCACCAAAGTAAAAAAAAAGAAAAAGTGACACTAAAAGTAAAAAGTGTCTAAAAGATGCGTCACTTAATTTTCATGTGCTTCTATTACACTTAAAAAGAGTATGTAAAAGTCAAATAGATAAAAGTCTATCTATAATATATCATTAAATCTCCAAACTTTAAGCTTTTACCCACACTTTTTATTAAATGTCAAACACTATGTTTTCCAAAAAAAATACAAAGGAAAAGGAAAGAAAAGTGTAGTGAAGGAAAGGAGAGTACGCGAGGGAATAAAAACTTTAAAAAAAATATGGTGTTCTATAGATGGAAGGAAATGAAATGTAAACTAGAAACAAAGAATAACAAATTTACAAATATACCCTTTAAATCTATCATTTGCTTCAACAAATTACACAACCTGCCATCATCAAGTTCTTCCCAAAATCCCATCATCATTATGAGTTTCTTTCCAAAATCCATCACCACCGCTACTAAACACCAACAGTGAAAGGACTATGGAAGAGACGTGGTTTTCATTGGACAACTTCTAAAACCAAGCGAATAAAAGAATCGAAATTGATATGGGTTTTGTAAATCAAGACAATCCATAGTTGAATCTGGGCATGAATCATAATGGCAATGAAAGAATTTATTTTTGGGATTTTTTTATTATTTATTCATGATTTTTTTGAATATGGTAATGAACTGTTGATACTATTTGGGCATTTAAAAGGTTATTAATGATGGAAATGAAAGAAGTGCAGTAAGAAGAAAGAAAGAGATAATAAAGCATGAAGATGATGGTGACAAATGGTTGCTTTGGTGGAGTATGAAAGAGAAATGACAAGTTCATCCAAACAAAAGAAGTACATTCAATTATTAAAAGGGTATTTAGGTCTTTTGATAGCATTCCATTCCTTTTCATTCTATTATTGGGACGAAACATTTGATAGCAAAAACACCCACATGACCTCCCCTTTTCAGTCGCTTTCTTTCTTTAGCAAAACCCAAGAACACAACTATTTTTGGTTTCACCCTTTTCCTTTCCTTTTCTCTCCTTTAAAGAAACTGGAGAACACAGTGTAAAAAATAGATTTAGTGACACTTTTGTGTGTCACCATAAGTCTGTTTTGTTGTAGTTTTGTATGTATAACAAACAACATGCTAAGATATTTTCTTCAAAAAATTGTTACACGTACTAGAAATATTTAAACATAAGTCAAATTTACACGTAACTCGCATTAACGAAATTTAGACATTAGTGAATTTTATTAAATATGTTTGTTTACATATGTTATAGTATTGTGTGTATATGTAGTTATTAGTATATAATTTTATTTTAATTTCATTAAAATATTATAAAGATTGTTCCATTTAAAAAATTGAACACGTTCCGTGTATTTATTTGGATATCTTATTAATCATTATTTTATCTTGACAGTTATTATCCGTACATAAACGGAGTTTTTATAATTACAATCAATCTAATAATAATAACAACAACAACAACAACAATAATCATCTTCAAAATAATATTAATTGTTATTATTATTATTATTATTATTATTATTATTATTATTATTATTATTATCATTTAGTAGTAGTATTAGTAGGATTAACTTTGTTATAGCTAGAGGAGTGGGGAACCACATAGTATCTCGGCTTCTTATTAATTTCTTGTAAATCTTATGAATTTCTAATAACGTGACGTTAACTAATAATAATAATAATAATAATAGCTAGAGGAGTAGGGGCCAAGCTGTATCGCGGCTCCCCACTAACTTCTTGTAATTCCTATGAGTTTCTAATAAAGTGATGTTTTTCTAAAATAATAATAATAATAATAATAATAATAATAATAATCTTTTTATATACATAAATAATGATAAATTATTAACTATAAGTGTGTTTGAATTTTCAATTGGCCAATCATATTGCTTCATTCTCTAACCTTAAAGTGCGAAACATTATGCACAACTTTTACTAAATAAAAGTTATATCAAATTGTGTTATTATATCAAATAATTATACTTGTGAACTTGTGATTTTGGTGTGACTCTTAGTGGAACACTAATGGGTTAAATTTGTAGTCATTGCGAGAAACAAAATAGTCTTTGGGTTAGAAATGAAAAATAATAAAAGTTTGAGGATGAAACAATATTTGTTTACGTATGGTACGTATTGAGGGTTTGGGGTGGTTGATCGTTTGTTTTCCCACGTTCGTTAAGGACTCCAAAGTGTGACCGGGAGTACGATTTGGGGTAACACTCACGAGTCGACTCAATTAGTTTGTGTCAATTACCCGAGAGGGTAATGGACTTGGGCGTGGAGTTCTAAGGAGAACCTGAAGTTTGTTGCCTATTATTAGCTTGAACCATTTCGAGGGAATGGTCTAGTATTTATGGAAGTCCTTTAGGGTCATGAGAACCGTAGAGGAAATCTGATCGTCCATGTGGTGGTCAACGAGAAAAGAAGTGAAGAGAGCACGTGGTTCTCGTCCTAACGGTCCTGATGAGTTTGCGAGGCTTATTGCTTGCTTGGACACTTTTCTCAAATGAGCTTTGCCTTAGTACTACTTAGAGAAGTATTTACTAGGCTTTTGTCGGACTCTGACTTTGTTGGGCTTATGTTCGAGTAGAGTCTAGAGTGTATAGGACTAAGCCGAGTGGGCTGAAGGTCCTATACGCTATCAAGTCCCCCCGGTAGATTATTGTATTTGACTGATTTCAAGGAAATTCAATGTTGGACTCATGCTAGAGAGATGAGATCCTTTGGGATTCGCTTGATGTGTCTTCCTGGGTCCAGGGAGGCTGACTTGTTTTTTTCCTAGCCTGGATATTTGAGACATCAGGATCTTTTGATGTGATGATCGGGGAATATTTTCATTTCCTAGACTGCTGCATATTTGTTAGGTCACCATAAATGCACACAAGTATGTAGATGATAGAAATGAGATGAGAAGGGAAGGTTGAACACAAAACACACACGTATGATATAAGAAAGGTTAGGTGTAATGTATTAAGATGAACAACACCTCTCCAAGGAGAGGTTACAATGTATTTATAGGGGAAGGGAGTTAGGGCAACACATCTAGTCCTTTCCTTGGCCTTATAAGCCTTTGCATAGGCTCATGGGCTTTCTACATAAGCTTAGCACTTATTTACAAACATAAAAGCCATAAATGCGCAACCTATTACAATGAATTAACTAGCACTTGATAATACAGTTTAGGAGTGATTTCAACAATCTACCCTTAAGTGTTAGTAATGAAGTAATAGAGTTACTTGACGTCTTCTAGCATTCTTCTTTCTTGTGAGTAGAAATGCTTCATGTTCCAACAATATCCCCTTAAGTTCGCGATCTTGTTTCTTTTGAAATTATCAGCTTTGACGTCGTTGTATTCTTTATTCTTTGTTCTTTTGTGGATGTAGTGATAGTATGTTGTTGTCTTCCATTTGTCAGCTTCGTTGCTCAGGTGTCTCCACGTCTTTCTCCACCATGCTCGCACGTCTTTTGGCTTTGGATTTCAGATGTGATGTAGTTCTCAAGTATTTAAATTTTGTAGATTCTTTGGCTTTGAAGAAGAATCATTTTGACTTTTGAGTTGCCTTTGATTTTGAGAGAACTTCATTCGTGATGTTGTTGGTATGAGCATGTGGAGAATGGCACGATCTCTCCTGGAACTTTGGATCTCCAATCCTGCATGTAGACAGTTAGAAATAAAGTTTCTGACATAAGAGTTCAGATATTTTTTTACAGGCATATCCCAATTCATTTGGCGCGTGCAGCGAATCTTAACCGGATGGTCATTGGGATGTCCCCGTACTCAATATCATTACTCTGTCATTGTGAGTCACTGGAGTATACCGAAGTATCACTCCACGACTGTAGACTGTTTGAAACCACCACGAACACTAAGCGTAACCCACAAGGGATTACCAAGTGACCTACTATCAGGGCTGCTAGATGTTGACCCTGGCAGGAGTTTACATTCAATCACTGAGGATCACAATTGTGAATCCCCTCATTAATGTTATCGGCAAATTGCTAAGATCTGTGAAGGACTCTAGAATGTTTCACTTGCGTTCTTAATATTGAACGACAAATGATGAAAAGTCAAGTGTTCCTAAGAGATCTTTTGATGAATCTCGTAGCTCTGGACTCAATAGTGCGCTTTGGTTTTCCTAAGCGAAGACTAGGGAGAGGGTCTCCTTCTTCAATACCAACAATCTCTAAGAGTGATAGATTCGTAGGGTTCCCTGTGAGAATGAAACAAGCTTCTGTTGAGAAAACTTGAGTGGTTAAGAAGGTTTAGTGCATGCGTCACTGGGTCCATGGCGACTTTGTCTTTTAAATACGGTGTCATGTTTAGTGGGTTGAACCCGATTATGCGTCCTAAGTTGAATAATTTGGAGCGCTATTTCTTTTCACCCTTTTATTTAACTTTTCTTTTTAATTCTTCAACTCCTTCTTTCTCCAATTCTCATCATACCTAAGGACTTCTAAATACTAACTATTTGTGGTGTCCTTGGGTAGATCCCTCTGGCGGATCATAGGACGTTTATTCCTAAACTTAGTCACCTTATAACTCCATGACTATCCTATGTTTCCATAAAACCATTTTCATGAAAATCTCTCAAAGTGTTTATGAATGAAAACATGTTTATAACACTTCTAGAGTTTGTATTCTCAAATACCCCCCACATGTGCTGAGTTTTGACTTAAATGCACGCAGTGAGGGTAGCCTTGCTGCCTTTTGAATTGATCGACTCAAGATAGACAATTCCCCGTGAGACACGGTTACATCACTAACTAGGCCAACTTGAAGTTGTAAACATGCCTTGGTGAGGAGGTTAGACCCGTCAAGGTTCATGTCTACCAAGAGTTTCTCGGATGGTACATTCTACAAAGACTAGTCCTTTGTGAGACACGTTTACATTACTAGTGAACTAGTTTGAAATTATTACCCGTACCGGACAAGTCTTTTCGATTTATGACATTTTAGAGCTCGTCAATTCAATAGTTAAGTCTTATCACACTTAGATTCAATCACAATCCAACATATTTGTATCACACAATTTTTCTCCCCCTCAAAAATGGCATATTAATGTTATTTTTGATGAAATTTTGATATCAAATATGACTATTTCGAGTTTTGCGAGAAGATTTCCACAAAGAACGTTGTTTGAACAAATTTGTTTGCAAATACTCCCCCTCAACAAGTGATATTAACTTTTGAGGTTTTGAAAAACACGAGAGGGAATACTTGTTCTTTTGAGCAAAATTTTGAAAATATTAAAAGATTTGATTAATTTTAATCAAAAGTAAGAAGCTTTCGCTCCTTTTATAAGGATTGTGGCACTGAAGCGTACCACAGGGTCCTTTCATTACAAGATCGGGCTGTACACTGCTATTTATGTACGAGCCAAAGCGCACGATATTAATAAACCCAAGTCCATCTGGAGTAGTAATCAATGATTACGAGAATGTAGCTTTTGCCATTAATCGTCTGCACACGCATCGGGCCACACAAATCCATGTGAAGAAGATGAAGAACATGCTGAGAACTGTTTTCCACCTTTGAAGGAAAATGAGCACGAGTTTTATTCCCTTGTTTACAAGTTGAGCATAAGTGATCTTTTGAATACCTAAACCTTGGAAGACCTTCAACCAGTTTGTGTCATGCAAGATTAGTTATGGTTTGAAAGTTTAAATGTGAAAGTCTTATGTGCCACAACCATGATTTTGTAGAAGTTGCCTTAGAAAGTAGACAGATGGGAGATGAAGCAATCATGTCTTGCATTGAAATTGTGTAAAGGCTTGAAGTGCGGTTTCCAGACATAAGATCGTTTCCTTGTAGATCACGAATGAAGCAAGTTTTCTCCCTAAAAGCAACTTCCCAATCACCATCACAAAACTGGCCGACTGAGAAAAGATTGTGTCCAAGACCTTCAACATAGTAAACCCGCTATTCATTCGATGTTCCCATTGATGTAGTCTCTGTAGCCTATGATAGTAGTGAAGTGATCATTCCCGAACCTGACAGTGCCAATGAACTTTGAAACAAAGTTTGTAAGAAGTTTGAGATTGCCTGTCATGTGCCGGGAACATCTGCTATCAACAATCCAAAGGATGATCTGTATCACCTGCAATACACACATACGACACAGGTGGAATAGAAGTAGAGGTGGAACCCAAAGAGTTAGAGGGTTCCATTACAGTTACAGATGAGACACACATGTTTATAATTTTGGGAATCCATTTAAATCCAGGTGTATTTTGTAACCATCTCTGCCAAGTCCAACTATTTTGTGCTTTGGTCTTAGTGAATGCACTAGGTGATATTCTCTTCCTAGGAGGTGAAGTGGGTTATATGGGTACATCAATGATATCTGCAGAAACACTAGAAGGCGGTTTACCTAGCACTGACTTAGAAGCATTAGTGGGCCTAGAGGTAATTCCATTTCTATGTTTTCGCTTACGAGATAAGATAGATTTAGCAACACATTTATCATGACAACCAGAAAACATGATTTTACGACAACCAATACAAGATGCTTTAAACAAAAAATTCAAAGTACTTGAAGATTCAACATTCGTTACATCACTTTGTCTATTACATTTCTCTAATGCGATGTCTAAAGTAGGTGCAACATGTGTTTTAATTGAAGTCCTAGTGTGTTCTTCTACTTCAGGGGTCTTTACTGATCTTCTCTTACGTTGCAACTTTCTATTCTTCCTGTTTGTGCTCTTAAGCTGTGAAGTGCTAACACTAGGATTATAGGCAACTACTCCTGTAGAAGTGGAAGGAAGCATATTAGTATCTTGGGGTTTGTCATTAGGCATCCTAGTGTCAATTTTAAACATTCCAGGTGTAAGGACATTTGTGTTACTAGACTTATCTTTCTTAAGTTTCACCAACTCCTCTTTCAACTCTATGATAGTATGTAACAAATCTTGGTTTTCAGAGCGAATGTTTCCACTAACATTTAAGAATTCTTTAGTGTATGCAAGATGATCATCAAGATATTTTGACGCTTTAGCACGAGTCTTTTTGAGGAAATTAAATATGACACCATATTCTGTTTTGAATTTGGCAATTTCTTGTTCATATTTGAAAATTTGACATTTTAAACACACGTTTTCCTCATCCAGTCATTCGAGTTTTGGTTCAAAAGTTTGAGCACTCGACTGTTTGAGTTTGTTTTGCAAAGCAAGTTCTCAATTATTACAATCTTTTTGACACCATTGAAGACGACGTTTTACAATTGAAAGTTCATTTAACAAATGCTCATTTTCAGCTTTCAAGGTTTCGATTTGAGACACATTATCAACATTATCAATAGAATTAACAGCAATATTATCATAAGCAGAAGCAGCAGTATAATACAACACAAGTGACATGGTATCAGCACAAATAACATCTTCCAAGAGTCGATCGACATGGTTTACATAAATAGCAGTGTACAAACCACCTATTTATGTACCACAGGGTCCTTTTTTAGGATCGTTTTTAAGGGTGATATGGTGAATCGGGAGGTCTAGGAAGATGAAAGAACATCATCTTCAAGTTAGTGAGAGAAACTAGAGAGAGAAGGGAGAAACTAGTGTTTATTGATAAGGAAAATATGAAGTTACACAAAAAAAGTCTCACCCCTCCATGGAAGTATGGAGGGGTATTTATAGCCTAGCACATACATCTATTACAATATGACATATCTAGTCCATGTGTTTTGGCTAACAAAGATAGATAGTGTAATCCCGTCAATGTCGTTCCATTTACGTGTTATGAGTGATTCCAAAAATCTTCCCCCAATGGGACGACATAAGGGATTACTTACAACATTTCCTACAAGTATAAACAACAAATAAAGAAAGGTCTTCATAAGCTCTTCAAATGTTGAGGATGATGAAAGTTTACGCTCTTTGTCTTCTTATTGTACCTCGACTTGAGAACTGTTTTCTTCACTTGTAGGCAAATGATGTAATATGCATGAATGGGATTAACTTCTCCCCAAATCATGTTGCATGTCTTTAGCAGCTTCTCCGTACACTTATTTTTTGGCGAAGTTTCTGAATCATCTTCCCCCCAAACTGACAACCGTCTTCAGCAGATTCGAAACATTGATGTCGTAGACATTTCTTCTAACTTTTAAAATTTTCAGTACGCAGCGGAATTTGTAGATGAGCAGTAAACCACACAAGGTAAATCTGACTTATTACAGAAAATCCGTTCGGGGGGTAACATGCAAGAAATCAACAAGATCTTCTCACGTATGTAGATGTTTTACACCAAACAAACCACGAAAGATGAAATGAAATGACTTCCCCTTGAATGTTGTGGTGTATCGGAATAATGGTTACTTGTGAATATTCAAATTACTTGATAAAATAACCGTGTGTGAGGCATCAAACCAACATTTTTAGGTAACTTCGCACACGATAACCTTGTGAAAGTGAGATGATAACACCAAAGTGAGACGTTTGAACCACATATCGTCTCATTTCTTCCCCCTGATTGAAAAAATTCATGAAGGGAAACGGGTTTTCAAAAAAAAATCAAAGAAGCAGATCCCCGTACACTCTCTTCCCCCCGATGTTTTCAATGAGTCAGAATCATACACCACGTATGTTGATGATGAATTGGAGACAACAAACCATGTATGTCCAATTAATCGAACAATTTTGAAGTACCATAAATATCTCGTGAGAATCAACTGCTGATAAAACTTCTCGACTCGTTAATACTCTTCTCAGCTAACTCTTTACCGACCCCAGTATCATTCTGATGGCTTTTTGTAGTGACTACTGATGGAGAAAACCCAATATGATGAATTTGAGACTAAAGTAACATATCCCGAACTTGTGACTTAAACTTGCACTATTGTCAGACGAAGAACCCTTTTCCTTATCGGGTTGATTAACCGGATCGAAAAGGGGTAAACAGAAGTTTCTCGAATTATCCACAGCTTGTTGTGACACTTGAGCACAACAACGTAACTCCTTAAAAGTTATAGCTATACGATGTGAGCACAACAATGTAACTCCTTACATCAGGTATAACTAGACAACTTAAGTCTTTGTCATTCGTAACGGTTAAAGCTCGAACAAGAATCTCGAAGAATCATTCATCCAACCAACCCCGATATCTTCAAGATACTAGGTACACACATCCGTGATATCCCATTTCAACCTCAAAGAAATAATAAAGAATAAACTCCGTAGTCACATCTTGCGGTTACATGCTTAAGACTAGCCTTCATTAATGGTTTAAGTGATCTTTGATAATGTTTTCCCGATCTTGTCAAAAAATGTATCCCCGTGAAAAATTTGTAACAACTAAAAACATATACCAAAAGTAAATATTGACTAACACAAAATTAGGTCACTCATCAAACTAAATATTTGTATTAGCAATATTTCACATTCCCTGGTAAAATCTTGATATGTTCGTCCAGTCCAAAACCCATCAACCCAACACAAGTCCATGACTTTAAACTCAAAACCTGGTCCAGAATTACCCGGTCCAGACATTTGAAATCATAACCCATTCAATCCGATCCATATACTAATCTTACAATACCCTAATCTTACAACATCACGGGTATAAAAGACTCCAACAAATCTCCCCTTAACCCTAATGTCATATCTTACACATTTTTAACCCTAATCACAAAAACATGCGCCCCCATCTGCTCTCCACAACAAAATCGCGGCAGCCTCAACTATTCATAATTTGATTCATCATAATTGAACAAACGGTTTCAAGTCATCTCCACTAGCTTCACATGAGAGGTTTGAGAATCATTTTATAATGATCTCAGGTAGGTTTATGTTTGTTTAATGATGTTACTTTGACGAATGAAAGAGAGAAATTAACATACTTGTTATTTTTCTTTTTTTGAGTTCGGATATTACGACATATGATCAATAATGAATTTATCTTTTGTGTGTATGATTGTTTTAAGATTCTGAGAACACGAGCAAGAAATCTGAGATCTTGTTTTAGTAACATTTTGGTTTGATTCGATATGGATAATTGTTTAGATCTAATTAAACCGAACCAAAAGAGGGGATGACACACAATTTATGTTGTTCTTTCTTTAATAATCGGATAGTAACATAAATGTTTCTTCTATGTGGATCAATGATGAATGTATCTTGTGGTTTAAATGTGTCATTGAGCAAAAAAAATATAAGTTGAGATCTATTGACTATGATGTCGTTGTCGATGGTTTGGAGATGTTGGCGAAAGATTGGATTTGGTTTTGAGATTAGTGGTGTCGGTTTATTTGTTTGTTTAAATTGTTTGATATTGGTTTGATAGACTACATTCTTCTTCCTCTTCAAGTTGTTTTTGTAGATAAATAGGACCAATGAAGAATAGATCTGAGGTCTAAACGAGGTTTGGTATTTGGTTTGTTTGGTCAAGGTCATAATCAGTTTCGCATAAGTCTTCTACCTCTCCTAATTCTATCTTAAGTGTAAACCATTCAAAAAGTCTTACGCGTAAACAGTTCCAGAAATCTTATGCGTAAACATACGGTTTCTTACTCGTAAGCCCTTAGGCGTAGGGTCTTACTCATAAGGTAAACCTTACGCGTAAGAAATCTTACTCGTAAGGAAAGACTTATGCCTAAGCTTACTCGTAAGCTGAGGTTCTTAAGAGTAACTTTCCAAGTTACTCGTAAATGGACTGAAGATGACTCCTTAGGCCTAAAAAAGGGGTTTTGACCCTCTTTGACTTTTTCCGGCCATGTTTTCCGACCAAAGAATCCGACCAGCATCATAAACCCAGAACAATGACTTAAAAAGTTCATCATTTAGACCCATATTGACTATTGATATGACCAGTTTGACCAGAAACCCCACAATATTTCACAGGTTTGGAACAAGATGTCACAAGAAAATGAGAATCAATCTTAAAATACTGTTTGGACAAATTTTTTTTTGACACAAAACAGATGTTAAAAGTGTGACAGACAATATGACATTCTTGACCCAAAATGGATATAAATGACTTGTAAAAATCTGTTAAACCCAAAAAAATTATGAAAGGTTAAAGCTTTGTTAAAAAACAGATTACAAGACAATATTTTGACAAGAAAAACATCACCAAAATCAACCACAAATAAAAAACCGACCTTGCTCTTGATACCAATGTTAGGATCGTTTTTATGGGTGATATGGTGAATCGGGAGGTCTATGAAGATGAAAGAACGTCATCTTCAACTTAGTGAGAGAAACTAGAGAGAGAAGGGAGAAACTAGTGTTTATTGATAAGGAAAATATGAAGTTACACAAAAGAGTCTCACCACTCCATGGAAGTATCGAGGGGTATTTATAGCCTAGCACATAAATCTATTACAATATGACATATCTAGTCCATGTGTTTTGGCTAACAAAGATAGATAATGTAATCCCGTCAATGTCGTTCCATTTACGTGTTAGGAGCGATTCCAACAATATTGAATGCATGTACAGTCTTTAATGTTGAAATCTGTCAAGAGTTGTTATGAAGATTGAGTAGTTGTGAAGCCTGCGTATCCCATGCATGATTTTGCTTTAAATGTTTGCATGGTCAGGTATTTTTGCTTTTAGCTATAAAACCTTCTCTTTATTAGTAGCTTTTAAGGTCTTCTTGACTGGAAATTATGAGGTCTTCCTCAATTTATGTTTCAAGCTGTCGATTAGCCGTATTTGGTGTTTTAAAATCTGAAACTTTGAAGTACGTTACTCTCTTGAGGTTCATGCTTTGATTGTGATTTTGACTCCGAAGGGCTTTTGGATGTGATAACATCAAATAGTGTATATATATACATTTTACTATCAATATCTAATATTTATTTCCGTGTTTTTATAATGATTTCTATAAATCTGGTAGATTCAAGTTTAAAGAGGCATTGGAACAGAAATAGTGTAAAAGGACTTAACTTGGACGAATCAAGGGGAAACCTGCATTTAGAGAGTAATTACGGCATAGAGGAGACGATGTCTCTATGCCAAAGACATTATTAAGATATATTTCTAAGAAGTATGAATGTAGAGTCACTACGGCGTAACAATCCTGTAACACTTACGCCGTAACCATCAAATAGTTGTTTACCAAAACTTACCGAGAGCACATGTGACGTAGTACAACAACTAATTCTACATCGTAAATATGTCGAAGCCAGAAGAATTATTTACCGAGAGCACATGCGACATAAGTGAATCGATGGATTTACGCCGTAACCATCAAAGAGTTGTTTACCAAAATTTACCGAGAGCACATGCGACGTAATACAACCACTGATTCTACATCGTATATATGTTGAAGCTTCGAAGAATTATTTACCGAGAGCACATGCGACGTAAGTGAATCAATGGATTTACACCATAAATGATAGCTTGGATGCCAAGGAGTTAAAGTCGAGGGACTAAAGCTGATCACTTTGTATAAAGTTTAAATATATCATAAGGACTGAAAATAAAAACATGAAGAACGATGAGGGCAAAAAAGGTGTACAATTCATATGAAGTTTCAAGTTATATTTAAACAATTAAATGTGTTTGTGTTTGTGTGATTTCAACACAAAGGCATACTCCAAATAAAGATGAAATCAAATAACTATTAATACATAATTAAATTGAGTCAAGTATCAAGTATTGAAGTATCGTGTACATATCATGCTAAAATATCGCTCCCGATCCTCTAGTTAAATGCCATGGCAAACCCCGAAGGGTTTTCCCTTCTTTCCCTTGTGTTCGAACTGCTGTAACCAAAAGGGTTTTTTCCCTGTTTCCTTGTCTATTGAATACCATAGGAATTGATCATACCCTAATGAATTTATTCATTCAATATGTATAGGCATGTCATGTTAGGACTTGTACATCTTTAGCCTTTGAGATTCTTTTATGTTAACCATAAATTAATAACTAAATATGAATCTTAGGTTGTGAGTGATAGTAGGTGACCAGCCAATCCCTAACGTCCTCTATAGACTGTAGAATGACATTCCCTTAGTAGTAGGCGGAAACGTCCGGTGGATGACCCTAAGTAAGAGTAATTAGTTGACGAGTTTATGCCACGCAATAGATAGCAATTTATTAGCATTGGATTAGTGCACCAAAGACCCTTGCACTTCATTAAATGTGCAAGCTACCACTATGACCTGTCTAGTTGTAGTTTTGGGTATTTTTGGGAAACACATAAGTGTTGTTGGTAAACTCACAAGTACATTTCTCAAGGTTAGACGTGTTTGATTATTTAACTTATAAGATTGGATTCTTAAGACTAGTTTCCTGTTGATCAGTTACCATAATAGTTCGGCTCTTTAGTGTTTAGGCCGATGGATTCATAAACAAGAAATACAAGTATTCTTGTTTATGTTCTTTGAAGGGATCACACCATAAGTAAAAAGAACCAGGTTAGGATCGATAATCGGAAGCTTTAGGTTAGGTATAGATGACCATTTATGCCTAGTGATTCTAGAACCACTAATAAGTTGGGGGTTAGACATCATAAGTAGGATCATGGAATATCGACCAGGCAATGCACTAATCTCTCTCAATTGTTTGCCATTGTACCATCACCTTAGTAATTAGGAAAGTAATCATGATCGTGTGGATCAAAAACACAACATGACAATTTCATTGCTTTCCTAGGTAGATCATTATTTCAATTAGACAACTAAAGATCACACATCGAATTGGGACAACCTCAGATTTACCAAAACAATGAACTGCACACGATTAGGTGCACTGCCCGTTAGTATATGTGTAGATCACTAGGTAGACGAGAATATTATAAATTTAAGACCTTATCTAAGCGTATCAAGTTTTTGGTGCCACTGCCGGGGACGGTTTTTGTTGTTTTCAGTTGTTTAATTGAAATATGTGTTTCTGTTATGTGCTTGTTTTTGTGTGTTTGCGTGCTTGATTTTCTATTTTTATGTTTGTGTGTTTGTTTACATGTTTGCTATGTTTTGTGTGTTTTTTTTCGTCTTTTTTGTGTTTTATTTATATGTTTTTGTCTTAGTGTGTTTGTTTGCATGTTTGCTATGTTTTGTGTGTTTTGTTTTTCATCTTTTGTTTGTTTCAGTGTTTCATTTTCATTAAAACTAAAAAATCGCCCTCAGAAAGAAGTTACAGCATATCAGATGACCATGCTTTACGGCGTAACCAAATCTTGGATACAAAAAAAATGTGTTTTATATGCATTACTTGGACTTTGAAAAATATTTTTTAGTATCATTTGAGTCAAAACGAAAAAGATTATCACTTTTTTATTTTTATTCGAGTGAAATTCATTTAAGTCAAGTATTTATAAGTGTTACGTGCTCTTTTTCGCTTGTTTGCTCTTATTTATCATTTTATACATTTAATGCACCGGGTAGTATTAGTGTGCAGGTTGAGCTGAAAGAACAAGTGGGAATGGACTTGGTAAGATTAAGCACCAAGCTATAAAGAGAGTAATGAACAAGGATGGATTTGTCCAAAGAATATGACGGTTTGTTTGCTTCTATAAGCATTGGAATGTCGTTTTTACAGGTCTCAGTAATTGGTACAGAACAAAAAAGGCACAAATATGTATTCTTTGCCTTTGAAAAATAAAAAAATTTGAAAAATATGGAGGGTCGACTTCTTTATGGCATAGGGGTAATCTTTATATTACGTCGTAACACATCTCGTCAAAAAAATAACCCCAGGATCACTGTTCACCTACGACGTAGACATATTACTTTTCCAATTAAAATACCAATTCATTTTCATTACGGTGTAGGGATACTCTCCCTATTACGTCGTATAACACCTCTATATTGATTTTATTAATTGACATTTCTTTATCATTTCAAAACCGTTTTTCTTTTTGAACTTTGTGGGTGTGTTCCCTGTAAACCCTCACGAGACTATAACTCATCCGCTCGGGACACCGAGGGGTTTAAAGGCTTATTGCATACACTAAATGCAACCGTGATTCATAGGAAAGTGAATTAGGATTTTTACTTTCTTTTATATTATTTTCATTTGTATGCATATTGTGTTATCCTATTTTTCCGAATTTATGCTTTTAGTATTAGTTTTCTTGTAGCTATACAGGTTATTGAAGTATGGAGCTTTTTTGGAAGATAAATAGCTACAAGGAAGCATTTCAAATCCGGACTAGTTGAATGATATACCGAAGGTGATGATGAGTATGAGTTGGATGTTGCTCGATGAAGCATACTTTGAGCATGTTTTATGACATGCCATATTGTGATCATACTGAGCAAATACCAGGGGAGTCTTCTGTTCCATTTCTATTCCTTCTTCCTTTATTTTTATTGACTTAGTATACCTTAAGTGGGGGGGGGGGGGGAAGGAGTAGAAGTAAACATCACTCAATTATATTTGCCCTTCTAGTTTTTGATGAAAGATGTTTTATTTTTTAAAATTTTGACATGTTTTTCATACCTTAACTATAATAGATCTTAACTGAGCACACATACCCTTAATTCCATTGGTGAAGATTGAACCTTTATTCCATTTTCTTATATGACACAAATCCACCAAAACTGCGTGTGCCGATAGATGTTGTAGACTTTAGAACTTGGCATGTATATCATTGAGTTCCTTGATGTAATTGGAATAGACATATTTGAGAAGACAATATTTTAGGAATAACCCTAATTAGCCCATATATGTTTATTTGTATATGTATATTGACTTTTCACACTGATTAGTCAATCCCCTTGTGAAACCCTTTTGTTACTCTCATTTTAAGGGTAAGATACTCCTAGTTAACTCGTCTAAGCCATTATTTTCATTTTGTTTACACCATTATATATTTGTTTCGTTACACCCTTACACCTAGCCTGCCATGTAGTTTGCTTAAGTCCATAATAGTGGGTTGCTAGTTGCTATTGGTTTGATTGGTGAAAATTCGCGGGTCATGATAGAGGGTATTGTCGAAGAATGTCGGGTTCAGAAGATAGTTGATCTCAAGTGGGGGGATATGTATTACTTCATGCATTTTTATCTTGTGTATTCTTATCTTGCTTGCTTAAGAAAAAGAAGAAGGAGAAAAAGGAAACAAAAAAAAAAAGTGAAAAAGCAAGCAACCAAGTTTTTATTATTGAGCTTAAATGTCATGTAGTATAGTGGTGAGTATTCACGCCTTGCACAACTTATGATGATTAGATAAATCCGTTATGATGTATTTGAATGGGTAACACTTATAAACCCATTACATTTCTATGTCTTCTTCATATTTATAGATATAATCGTACAATGGGGACATTGTATATCTTAAGTGGGGGGAAGGGGCATATAAATGTGTAGTTTTTTTGTTAAATTATGTCTTAATGTGCCATAGTAAAAAATGATGAAATTGGCACATTAATTCATAATTAGCTTGTTCGTTCACGTTGAAGGCTGAGTTAATGCGACTTTATATGCCTAGTTACTACATGATTATCGAGATTTTGAGGCATTACATTTCACGTTATATGCATTAACTTGGTATATTTGTATTGAAGACCCCTTGACTCTTGACTTGCGGATTTTAGGTTTGTGGAATTGAAAGCAACTAGTGACAAGGGATTGTGGACTTATGAACTATTTGTTTTTTTATTTTTCACTTTACTCCCTTTGTATGTGCATCCCATGTCTTATTACTACCCTTATTCATTCCCAGATGGTAATCCTAACCTTTAGTCTACTCAAGTGAAGGAATCAAGCAGTCATAAGTGTCTCACCCATGGATTTGGGTAAGTATTTATGGTTTTGTCACTTTTGTTGGAGTAGTGTTATCGGTAAAGATGACCTAACATGAACGATTTAACCCCAAGCCTAATATGTTTGTTTACCCAATATTGTCTTTAAGAATTGTCTAGACCTTAGCTCTAATGGTGGAGTTTTGTATACTTGCCAAGCCTATGATAGAAAACACGTTATGACTATGCAATCAAGTGATCACCCAAAAATGAACACATAGATTAGTGAGAGTATGAGTGTGATTTCATTCCCTATCGTGAGGTGCTCGGTTTTGAGATTTCTAGCATAATTAATTTGTAAACTCATATTTTCTAATTGAACTTAGAAGATATATTTTTAGAAATTATAATCAGCTCTACTTGAGGGAAAGTAGAAGTCAAGTGGGGGGGGGAGGTATTTGATAACATCAAATAGTGTATATATTTTACTATCGATATCCCATATTTGTTGCCATGTTTTTATAATGATTTATGTGAATCTGGTACTTCATTCATTCATATTTGTAGAGGTTTAAAGATGCATTGGACCGGAAATAGTGCAAAAGGACTTAAATTGGAAGAATCAAGTGGAAACCTACATTCAGAGAGTAATTACGTCGTAGAGGAGACGATGTCTCTACATCGTAGACAATAATAAGGTATATTTCTAAGAATTATGGATGCAGAGTCACTACGGTGTAACAAGCTCGTAACACTTACGCCATAACCATCAAAGAGTTGTTTACCAAAATTTACCGAGAGCACATGCGATGTAATACACCCACTGATTCTACATCGTAAATATGTTGAAGCTTAGAAGAATTATTTACCGAGAGCACATGCGACGCAAGTAAATCGATGGATTTACACCTTAAATTATAGCTAGGACGCCAAGGAGTTAAAGTCGAGGGACTAAAGCTGAGCAATTTATATAAAGTTTAAATATATCACAAGGACTGAAAAAAAAAATGAAGAACGATGAGGGCGGCAAAGGCGTACAATTCATATGAAGTTTCAAGTTATATTTAAACACTTAAATGCATTTGTATTCATGTGATTTCAACGCAAAGACACCAGAAGGACCGTAACTGAAACATAAAAGAATCTCAAGGGCTAAGGATGTACAAGTCCTAACTTGCCATGCCTATAAATATTAAATGAACAAATTCATTACGGTATGATCGGTTCCTGTGGCATTCGACCGACAAGGAAAAAGGGAAAAACCCTTTTGGTAGCAGAAAATCGAATGCAAGGGAAAGAAGGGCAAACCCTTTAAGGTATGCCATGGCATTCAACTAGAGGATCGGGAGCGGTATTTTAGCATGATATGTACACGATACTTCAATACTTAATGCTTGACTCAACTTAATTAGTTATTAATAGTTATTTGATTTCATCTTTATTTGGAGTATTTATTGTGTTGGTTATCGTTCTTGGAATTTTAATTAGTTTATGTTTCTTTAGTGTACTATTATGATTTTATAGTTTGATAAATAGTTTTAATGGATAATTTTTTTTCATAGTTTTGTGGAAAACTAGAATGGGAGTTGAATAGTTTTGCCAATTAAAACTTCGTTTTAAAGTATTTAGATCGACTTATATCAATCCATTTAGATTGTGTGTTTGATATTGATAGATGAGCATATAAATAAGTAATGCAAAAGATAAAGAGTAAAGGAACACAAAACCACGAAAAGAGTATTTATAGTGGTTCGGCTACAAGGACACCTTCCTTGCCCTACTCCACTCCCCGAGTACCCCACTCGAGAGTTTCTAAGCACTACACAACACAAGCTCCTTAATGTGGCGGAGAAGCCTTCACAATGTCGCCTACTCTTTATCCGGTACAAGGTTATACACCGAGTTCTTTCATGAGGTAGAACCAAACCTATCACAACGTCGCCTACACTTTATCCAATACAAGGCTAGATACTGAGTTTCATTACAAAGGAGGAACTACTACCCAACACAACACCACAACATAACTACCCAAATGAGACACACTCCTTGTTACAACACTAGAGAGGATATCAACATCCTCTAACCCAAACTATAAAACTTGTACATCGACGCACCATATCGAATGTACACCTTCGCACCGTTCACTAATGCCTTCAATACGACACTTCTATGGAGGGAGGAAAGAACTATCAATAAGATGCACTTCAGTGGTATTGATGATGACGAAGCTTAGCAACTCATGACCTTGAGCTTGCACGTCTTTAAGAGGTGGTGATATCGCCTTTAAAAGGAACCTAGAGAATCACACAAACGTAAAACTACATAGAATGATCCTTTGGATCTGTGGTTAGTGAGGTTAGAAGACTGAGAGAAAGTATACCTAAGAGTGGTAGTGAGAAAGAGAGAAATGGCTCACTATTTATAGAAAAAACATGTCTACTGTCCCACAGTTCTAGTGGATCCCTCACCAGAGGGATCCGGCTAATGGAAATCCTGAGATCTGGCTACTGGGTCAGTTTAGTACGGATTTTGGGTTGAAAACAGTCTGGATTTTGGGTTGCAAACCGGGTTATGGGTATTGTATCATGGATACCCAACAAGATGAAATGTACCTAGTCATTGGGTTATGGATATTGGGTCATGAGTCATGGACTTTGGGTCATGGATCATGGATAATATACAACATTACTTCATGTATGATGTCATGCAATGGTCGTGGGTTATGGATCATGCTCCATGGGTATGGGTTATGGATTTTGGTTTTTACTCAATAAGATTCGTTGTACCTAGTCAATGTATCATGGGTCATGGACTTTGGTTTATACCTATTACAACATATACAAAGTACATATACATTTATGTAAAATGTAAACACTAATTTCTTGTTACACATAGACATTTCTATAAGATGTAAACAATATTACTTGTTAGTGTTATAAAAATGTCTTTGGTTTCATATAACTTATTTACTAAACATTTTTTGATGGTTTTAATATATTTAGTAAAAGTGTGTTAGTAAACTATTGGCTCAAAGCTTTTACGTATTTTATTTATTTTGTTAAAATGATTTTACGTTTGTTATCGACAAAACATTAGAAGATCGTAAAATATAAATAAATGTTTTTATGGTTTATTTGTATTAACAATCTCCTCAATTTTGTTGATGACAAAACATAATATTATTTTAATGAGAAAATAAAATTCATAAAAATTTGAATTGGAGTTTTTACTCTCTTCTCCCCTTTTTTGCCGAAACAAAAAGAGCGTCGAAAAGAAACTAACACATAGTGGAAAAATGGTTTTGAGAAAAACTTGTTAAAAGTAACAAAATGAGAAATAGTTAGAAAAGGAAAAGTAAAGAGAAGTAGTAATATGGGAAGGAGATTATCTTCTTAGCTCCCGCTTGATGGATGCTTCCCTTGTTAAGGGCGTCAAGTAATTAGGAGGATTAAACGTGTGTATTGCAAGTATTATGCAATGTTTCTAACTTTGATGAAATGCTCCCCCTTGACGAGTGCTCCCTTTACATGAGGGTGTCAAATAGTTAGGAAGCCTAAGTGAATGTATTGCAAGTGTTTTTGCAATGCTTTGCTTTGATGAAAAGCTCCCCCTTGTTGAGAGTGTCAAAGTCTTCATGTGTATTATGAAAATCTATAAAACAAAGGTTAGAAAACAAGTATATGGTGCATTGTTTCCGGCAAATGAGCTTTAAATTAGAAAATGAATTTATTTCTGTATGACGGTTCTGGCAGATCCTTTAATTAAGGGATCCATCTAGGCAAATTCTTGGGAATCGTGTACCTGCAGATTATTTGTAGCAATTTCGATATAAATGAAGATATATACGTCCAAATGAGTTATGTATTGTTGCATAAAACATATTCACATAACTATAGCATACAAACGTGTAGTTTCATTTAATAAAACAAGAGAAATGATACACATATCTCTAAAACTAACAAAATGATACAACATGTAGTAAATTTCCTAACAATTCTAAGTTGTGCCTAAGATTAGAGAAAACACCACTTGTGCTTGTATTCCTAAGTTTTAGGGACGATAAGATTTGTTGACTTCATCAAAACATTTGAGACGGTGATGGAACATGAAACGTAATTCGTCACGTACTTCATGGACTAACCCTTCGACATGTTGACAATGAAAGCAATCATTGTCATGGCTAGGGAATGATGGTGGTAAGAATGGAGTGGTTTGAGGTGGAAAGTTTGATGAAGAAGGTGGAGGTTCCACAAAGGATGGAGGGATTTGTGGATGCAATTTTGATGAAGTTGGAGGTGGTTCAACTAAGGGTGAAGGTGGTGCAATATGTGTTGGTGGTGGAGGTAAGGAAGTATCTACTTCCATGTGGTCCGGTTGTTGAGTTTGGTGATTCCTCATAATCCAAAATGGACCATTTGAGGGTGAAGGAGAATAGGACACGGGTGCTAGTATGGTTTCAACACCAAAGTTTTGGTGAGAGGGTTGTTGTGCTAACATTTTCTCAATTGAGGAAAATGTTGGCAATGGTGGTGGATGAGAGGGCCTAGGCGGTAAGTCCTCTAAGTTGTAAAGGTTTGGAGATGAAAGTGGGGTGGTGAAAGAGATAGCTCTAGGTACTAGAGGTGATGGTTTGGTTGTTTTAGTGAAGGTAGGAGTTTTTGGTTTAGGAGGTATGGTAGTGTTTGGCAAGGGTTGTCTTGTGGGAACAATCCTTTTGGGAGTTGTTTTGATTCGTAGAGTTGGTTGTGAGGGAGTTCTAATGTTTGAGGCTTTGATGGGCGATGATTCGGTTGAGGAAATTTCATGAACAACCCGAGCGATTTTCTTGGGAGGTCCTTTGGTTGATGAGTTTGCACTAGGAGCTTTCCTCATGGTGAAATGGTAGAAAAGAAAAGTGTAAAAAGATGGTTTTAGCTACTGAGAATGAGTGTGTTAATGGTGATTTGGAAGTTCTAACACAAGTGGTTTACAAAGGAAGAGTTTAGACAAGTGAGTTAAATCTTAAACCACTAAGATCCTTCAAACTACAATGATTTGCATGCACAAGAGTCAACTATAGAGTTATTCTTATCTAGGGAGTCATTTAAGACAATGTGGAGTGTTTAGATTAACAAAGAGGGTTTGAAATGATTATATCAAGTAGGATTGGTTAGTCTGAGCAGACGGTCCTCACGGATCCCTCACTTGAGGGATCCGGCTAGACTAATGCCAGGTATCCGGCTCTCAGGAGCCAAGAAAAGGGGTGATGAGGTTCTAGTAAGATCTAGTACCTATATATCTTGAGTGATTTAGTCTCCTCAGGTGTGTTAAATGGCATGAGACTTACATGATCAAGTATAATGAGTAAGGATAGCTAATGATGTCTTTTATGGAAAGAAATGGAGTTTTCATGAATACCAATGGGTGATCTAGGTTGACACTAAGAATTTTCAGGGTTTCAAATGGTGTCAATTGATCCTAGAGACCAGATGGTGATCTAAGGAAAATTTATAAAATTCCTTAAAAATTACAAGAATTGAAAAACTAGTTTTTGTATCATTTTAAGATAGAGATGACTAAAATCAATTTGCTAAAATTGAGAGAAATATCAAACTATGTGTTTTGAGATAAAAGGAACAAAGGCGGAAAGATGGTGAGTTTTGAAGTAATGATAAATCAAAGATACCGTGAATGTGATCCTAAGTCATCCATGAGTGAATGTGAGATCAACTGAGCCTAAGGACAGTTAAAATGATCTTAATGAAGTATGTTCAACTAGTTCAATAAGGTCTGGAAGGTTGGATTGGTGTAAGAATAAAAGGAAATTACTTATGTTTACCCAGATCCCACAAATCCTTCATTTGAGGGATCCGGTTAGTTATAAGCCAGGGATCCAGCATCTGGGGCAGACTTCTTAACAGTGAGCGTGCAATATTTTGCTCTAGGCATCAAATTTTGGAACTAATGATCTCCAAATTAAGCATACATGTATACAAGTAATGACATGGTAAGTGTAGCATGTAGGAACATCAAAAAATCAAGTGTATAGAAAGATGATCAACAAATGATTTATTTCATAGGCGTGATCAAGTTACAATGGTAAATTAAAGAGAAAAAGCCTAAGGATCAATTTTTCTAAGGAACTCTTTTGCTCATAAGTTTTCGTTTGATGGATCGTCAAGTGGGTTGTGATTAGTTGATGATTCATGAACGAAGAATGAAGTGATGAGAGATGCGTTCAAACGTTCCATCATTTTATTCACAAGTGAATATTGAGGGCTTTGAAATTGAGGATGATAGTACATGACATGGTGATAAAGGCGTGTCAAGAACATCCCATATGGTATTAGTTTGTTCTTGTTGCCTTGGAGGTTTACAATTCTCCTTGCGAAGAAGTAGGCAAGATTGTATGGTTGTTGAGTTAGGAGACAGTAAATCATGTGAGCACAACATGCGGGAAGTATCTCACGATTCCTGTAAGACTCCAAACTTTTTCACGTAGAATGACTGCAAGAGGTTTAAGATCATCCCGGAGTTCACGTGTATGAATTATGTTTAGATTTGAGTAGTTGGAAAGTTGAGGAGTGCATAGAAAGCGAGTTATTTCTTAAGAAGAGGGTACGTATGAACAATATGGACTGTTTTCTTCACGATAGTTAAAGAGAGAATCAAGAGACCAATCTTCAGTGAAAGCACATTGTCCATAATTTGGAATTCGGAGAATGTAAGCAAATTGCTCAAGAGTCAAAACAAACATTTGGTTTTTGATCCAAAACCATAGTGATAGAGAACGATCCTCGTTACGAACGAGTTCAACTTGGCAGAAGAATTCCAAAACAAACCGCGGACAAATTTTCTCGTTGATCCCGAGAAGACCTTATAGTCCTATGGTGCGGAATGAGGTATTGATACTTTCTTGAAAGATTAGAGGTGAGTCAACAACACGTCCTTCAAGAAAGAAACTAGTTTCAAGATTATTAAACCTACGAACATGATTTCCAGGGGTGTTAGGTTCAAGAGATATGTTTGGAATGTAGAAATAAGTGAGTTGAAGATCGAAGTCATATTCATGAGACATGATGAGACCTATAGACATGAAACGAATAATTTACATGAATTTTTTAGTACGTAGTAAAACTTCGAGAGTGAGAGTGTTTTTGGTTGGTGATACCTTTAAGTAATTTAATCATAATTTTGAGCTACAGTAAAGCTATTAGGATTTAGAAAATACAGTCATTAAAGTGTCGGTCACCTCAAGTACATGTAATCGTTATAAAGCTCGTAGTCGTAGTCATTTAATATTAGTTAGTATTTAGTTAAGTAACACCGTGGAGGACGGACGGGTCTTTACCCACTGTATGCCTGATCCACAGCTCGTAGGATGCGAGTCTTGTAAGAAAACTATAAATACCCTCTACCTCCCAAGGTAGAGGGTTGGAGCTTCAATACCATTTTTCTTTGTTTCACATAGTTCCCAACTCTCTTCCCTTTCTCTCTCTAAACATTTGTATACGCCCCATATGTTATTGGTTTGATGTGTTTGTGAAATCCTATAAGTAACAATTGGTATCAAGAGCCATGGTTTGTCACTATCTTTTGCTCTTTGTTTGATTTTATAAGGTTTTTGGGGTTATGTTTAGGAGAGTGAATCATTTGATCAATTCTAATGTTAAAGTTTATTTTATTGTACTTTTTGTAGGAACATATTTGTTTAGGTTTTGAATTGGAAGGCTTGTATTGTGGTTTCTGATTTTGATTGATAAAGTGGTTGTTTTGAAAATGTATGAAGAGCACGGGTTGCATGGAAGCGAGGCTTTGTTATTGGAAGGAGTTGGTTTATGCGACTTGGATATTAAGCGAGTTGATTCTTAAGCGACGTCTTGAGTTCTAAAGCGACTTGGCTATTAAGCGAGTTGTATTGGCAGCGAGTTGGTTTATGCGACTTGGTTGTTAAGCGAGTTGTCTCTGTATGCGACTTGGCTATTTAGCGAGTTGACTCTTTATGCGACTTGGGTTTTAAGCGAGTTGTTTCTTTAAGCGACTTGAGTTTTAAGCGACTTGTCTTTGAAGCGAGTTGACTGTTTAGCGAGTTGATACCAAAGCGAGTTAACTGTTTAGCTACTTGTCTATTGAGACTTGTCACTTCTTCGTGCTACATTTTTTTACGGTTGTTCTTTTGGTTTAGTAAAATCCCGTGAAAGAATCAATTTCCCGGTTTAATCAAAGAATAGTAAAATCCCGTAGAACTTGTAATCATGTCTAACAACGTACCTACTATCGTTTCCACTGTAGCTGAGGACATTCAAGTAGATGGATCAGATACTCGTCCACCTATGCTTGACAGAACTGATTATGACTCATGGGCTCAACGAATTAGGTTGTACTGTTTGGGAAAGGAAAATGGGGTTAACATTCTCAAATCAATTGATGAAGGACCTTAATAGATTGAGACTACAAGAGACATACTTGAAACTGCAGCGATGGAACAGTGATCTTAGGATTGGACAGACCAAAGACGTATGATGAGCTCAGTGATAAGGAGAAAAAGAGATATGATGCTGATATCAGGGCTTCAAACATTATACTTCAGGGTCTTCCAAAAGATATCTACAAGTTAATCAATCACAACACTGAAGCCAAGGCAGTTTGGGACAATGTCAAGATGCTTCTCTCTGGTTATGAATTAACTAAAGAAGACAGAGAATCACAACTGTATGATGACTTTGAGCACTTTAAGATGAAACCAGGGGAAAGTGTCACTGAATATTACGTGAGGTTCCACAAGCTTGTGAATGACATGAGGAATATTAAGATGACTATGCCAAATATTCAGCTAAACTCAAAGTTTGTGAGCAACATGAATCCTGAATGGCACAAATTTGTCACTTCAGTCAAGTTAACTAAGGGTTTGAGGAACACTAACTATGAGCAATTGTATGCATTCCTACTTCAGAATGAGAGGCATGCTATGTTTGAACGAATGATTCTTGAACAGTTCAAATCTAATCAGGGAGAGACAAGCTCATCTAATGATTCAACAACATTCTACACCAATGTAGGAATTACCACCAAAGCTTCTCAAGTCATACCCACGGGTAATGGTAATTACAAGCTCATTCCCGATCCAGATATAAGCCTCAGATTCTAACACTCATGGAAAACTTCATCAATCAACTGTCTCTCATGGTTAGTCAAAATCTGAATCTCACTCCACACACCAACAATAACCTCGAAAACATCCAATCCACACAATCAAGATGTCAAAGATGGTAAGGTAGTGGTGCTGAATGTGCAAGGAAGACGGTATGAACAAGGGATGATTGGAGCAGGTTATGGTAATACTGGAGGAGGTTATGGTAAAGTGCTACAATTGGGTGGTGATGGACACATTGCAAGGAACTGCACATCTCCAAAACGTCCTCAAAATGCAGAGTACTTCAGGGACAAGATGCTGCTGGTGCAAGCTCAGGACAGTGGAGCGGTTTTGGATGAAGAAGAGTTGTTGTTTCTTGCGGATGGTAATGCCAAAACCTATGATGCTGATGTGGATGAGCAGCCAATTCAGGAAATAGGTCACAATCATCAAAATGCCTTTCAAGTAGCTAACTGTGATGCATTTGACTCTGATGTCGATGATGAACCTACTGCCCAGACAATCTTCATGGCTAGCATTTCACCAATGGTCTCTCCAAAGGTTTCATCACCACAGCAGGCTGGTCCTTCCAAAGATTCAATCATCTCTGAGGTATTAAAACTATACGATGAAGTTGATGAGCAAGAGATGCATAACAAAGTACAATCACATGTAACTAATGAATCAGATATGGATAAGGTGGGTAATAGTAATATTGTCCCATATGATCAATATGTGATACAAAGTGAAAGTGAGATTGTACCAAGTGATGCATCTTCTGCAGGCAATGATGACTATGTTTTTGATGAATATACTCCATGTGCCCCTGATGATTCTGTTATCTCTGAACTGAATGCCTATAAAGAACAAGTTGCTATTTATGAACAACGTGCTAAGTTTGAGTTAACTACCTGTGAGCAGGAAATGGATGACCAAATGCGTACAATTATAAGAAAAAGTAATTTTATTGAAGAAGTGTTAAAACAAGAGTTAAACTCCTTACAAGAAAAGCTTTCTCAAACTGTTAAGCAAAAACAAGAACTCCAAAATAATGTTAAAGTTCTTAAACAAGAATTTAACGCTAAGGAATCAAAACTTTTGAATGACTTTTCCAATCTAAATTTTTTTGAAAAACAAGTTTGAAAATAAGATGTACGTACAAGGGAATACCATTCAGACTGCTCACATGATTACTAAGCATAAAGTTCTCAGCGATAAGCATAGCATTCCCCTCGTAAAGGAACCCAATCCCTGAATATGGTAAAGTGGCTAGAGAAGTAAGGTAATATATGATGGTGATGAAATCCTTAAGCTTAGGCAGAAACCTAGTTGCGCTGAGTGCACTGAGGAAGATAGGCAATTAGATGAAATCACTAGGGAGAAAATGAATAATAAGCTAAAAGATCCTGAGTGTGAAAAGCAAAACATAACGTTCAAACCCCATGATTACACTAAAGAAAATTAGATTTCCCTGAACAGATTTAAGCCTCAAACTCTATTAACCCCAAAACAAGTTTTTTTGGAAAAAGGACATAGATATGCAAAAAGCTAATGCACTTGTTAAAACAAACACTCCGCTTAGGAAAATGCCTCCACAATGTGTATCCTCTGAATACACCAATGCATTTAGTTCCTAGATCTATTCCCACTAAGAGCAAGACCTTAATCAGCATGTATGTTGTTTATCAACTATTTGTTGATTTTGAGAAGACATGTAAGAAAAGGATCACACCTACTGGGATAACTGAAGGGGAGAGGGGTTTTGAGCAAACTAAAGAATGCTATTTAACTGAAGTCATGCCTTTCTTTAAACAATTAAAAGGTCAATTTGAGAGTCTTCAAAAAGGGATAGACTCAGATATTAAAGAAATGGAAAAAGAATTTGATGCAATGATAGTTGAGGTCAATGATTATGAACGGGAACTCAAATATAATGAAATTGAAAGGAAGAATCTGCACATCTTAAATGAGAACTTAGTTTTGAGTTGTGTGGCTCAAGATGTGTTTTATATTGTTACTAAGCATTCTATTACTGCTTCTCAATTTCATGAATTAACTGTTGCTTTGAAAGTTTCCCTTGATCGTGTCATTGAGCTTGAAGACAAAAACTCAGAACTAAATGAGAAAATTGATCAGGATGATCACGATAATCTGGTAAAACATCTTTTTAAGCTAGAAGTTGAACATTTTGATTTGCAACTAAAATATCAACATCTCAAAGAAAATATCAAAACCTCAAACATCAAGACATCCTCAAATGTTCTAGAGTTTGATGCACTTTTTGAAATAAACAAACATGATGAACAGATTCAAGCTCACTGTAACACGATCAGAAAGTTGAAAGCCCAAATTTCACAATTAAAGGGTGAAAAGAACAATGTGACTGGCTCCCAAATACCTCCTCCTTTAGATTCTCAGTGTTCTCAAACTTTTCATCTTCAAAACTTGGTTAATGCTTTACAAAAGGAAAATGAGAGTTTTCTAGAAGAAAATGAAAAGGTTAAACGACACTTTAAAGAGTTATATGATTCAATGAAAGTCACTCGTGACAAGAACAACGAAAAAATAACATCTTTACAAAAGGAAATTGAGAACCTAAGGAGTCAGGAACAAGGGAAAATGCCACTTGTCTTCAATGAGAATGTTGCATCAAAGTCATCTGTAGACTCTAAATATACTGTGACTGTTAAATACATTCCTCCTCATCTCAGAAATAACGAACTTATGTTTCATAACTATTTTTCTCACCTTAAGGATAGTCTTGAATGTCTCCGTGAGATTGTAGAAGAGGATTTCATAAATAAGCCACTTGATAGAGAAATTAGGTTTGCTTGCATTCAGGCCAAACGATCTCAGGAGCTGTTAGAATGTTTAAGAGCAACATGTCCTAAATCCTTATGTGAGAAAGATAAAGCTGTGATGCCTTGTTCTATGCCTAGTGCTAAGTATGCAACCCATTCTATGCCCAGTGTTAAGAAAGTGAACTCTAAAGTGCTTATAAGTAGTTCAGATCCCTGCACTTCTAGTTCAGGAATGCAAAAGGTAGCTCAACCAACTAATGTTCCCATAATTCCCTCTACAGGAGTAATCAGTGACACAAAAGCAAGCGGGTCAAAGCCTCCAGGCAATACAAAGCAAGATAGGACCTCGCAAGCTAAGAATGTGCAATGGAAGAGAGTAGAAGACCACCCTAGGAATATTACGTTTGAGTTGAATAAAACGAATCGTGTTGATTCTAGTATTAGCTATAAGCGTATTGTAATTAATTCGAATTTTGCTACTTTTGGCAAAACATGTAATGATGATTGCTTGGTTTCTGTTACTAATCATGTATGTGGTGTGAATGATTTGATTAATGCTGTTAAATACCCAGTTAAAACTGTTAATGCCAAAAATCGAGCTAAGAAGGCTAGAAAGCAAAGGCGGAAGAATATTAGAAAACATTGGAAACCCACAGGAAGAAAATTCAGTAATGTAGGTTATCAATGGATACCTACTGGACACAAATTTAGTCTCAATGTATTGTGCCCTAAATTATCCAGATCAATGCCCATTAGGAAATGGATGCCTACTGGTAGAACTATTCCTTTAAGAAGTGAACATACTTTGAATAGGTCTAATGCATACACTAGCACTGCATCAATCCTTGATGATTCTATTGTTTCTACTTCCGATATGGGTGTTCCAATCATTGTTACTAACCAAATGGAACCCATTCTTGCATGGGGATCCCAATTATCCAGTTATCCATTCTTGTCTCTGTCCAACTGCAGATCGTTCAAATCGTTCTGTGGTACCTGGACTCAGGCTGTTCCAAGCATATGACTGAGACCGTCGCGCTCATGAACTTCGTGAGTAAATTCATCGGGACTGTTAGATTCGGGAACGATCATTTCGGTGCAATTATGGGTTATGGAGACTATGTTGTTGGTGATAGTGTAATCACCAGGGTATATTATGTAGAAGGTCTTGGTCATAATTTGTTTTCTGTTGGTCAATTCTGTGATTCCGATCTAGAGGTGGCTTTTAGAAAACATACTTGTTTCGTTAGAGAACTTGATGGTGTGGAACTTTTAAGAGGAACACGGGGTTCAAATCTATACACCATCTCTATCGAAGACATGATGAAGTCTTCTCCAATTTGCTTGTTGTCAAAGGCTTCGAAAACAAAGTCATGGTTATGGCATCGTCGTCTCAATCACTTGAACTTCGGCACCATTAATGATCTTTCCAGAAAGGACCTTGTAAGAGGCTTACCTAGACTAAAGTATGAAAAGGATCATCTTTGTTCAGCATGCCAATTGGAAAAAGCAAGAAGTATGCCCACAAACCCAAACCTACAAACTCAATTACGGAAGTTCTTCATACCATTCACATGGATTTATGTGGACCCATGAGAGTGCAGACTATTAACGGGAAGAAATATGTATTAGTGGTGGTTGATGATTACTCTCGATTTACTTGGGTTAAGTTCTTAAGGACAAAGGATGAAACTCCAGATATCATCATTAAACTTATCAAACAGCTACAGGTTCGACTTAACAAGACTGTCAGAATCATCCAAACAGACAATGGAACTGAGTTTGTCAACAAAGAGCTTAGTGAGTTTTATGAAAGTGTTGGAATCAGTCATCAAAGAAGTGTTCCATGAACTCCTCAACAGAACGGTGTAGTTGAAAGACGAAATCGAACTCTTGTGGAAGCCGCAAGAACAATGTTGATTTACTCAAAGGTTCCAATATTTCTCTGGGCTGAAGCCATTGCCACTGCATGCTACACTCAAAATCGATCCCTAATTCACACAACTCATGGAAAAACTCCATATGAACTTGTCCACAATCGAAAACCTGATCTATCATTCCTTCGTGTGTTTGGTGCATTGTGTTATCCAACTAATGAGGGTCAAGATTTAGGTAAACTGAAAGCTAAAGCGGACATTGGAGTATTTGTAGGATATGCACCAAACAGAAAAGGATACCGAATCTACAACAAAAGAACCCGAAATATCATGGAAACAATTCACGTTACGTTCGATGAGCTGACCGGTCAAATGGCTCCAGGACAATCCAGTTTTGGACCCGCATTACAACCTTCATCAAGTAGTCTTATCAGTTCTACTCTTGTACAAAATCCCTCACCAGCAACTCCATATGCACCACCTTCAGAAGATGATTTGAAGAAATTGTTTGATCCAATGTTTGATGAACAATATGAGCCAATTGCTAATGATATATCAAATCCATCAACAGAGGCTGCTCCTATCCCTGTCAACGTAGATAACCCTTCAGTTTCTATGTTATTGAGCCAAGAAGCGCCTGTTGCTGATCACTCTGTATCATCTTTAATTCATCAATCATCAAATGTACATCATGGAATTGTGTCTGGCACCTATGATGGAAATAACCCCTTTGCTGCTCACAAAGATGCTCCCTTTGAGAACATATTTGCTCCAAGAACCATCATTAGAACCATCTTCATCAGGAGAAAACGACTCTGCTACTTCAGTTCCTCAACAACAACCACATGAACACCTGAGAAAATGGACACATGATCATCCATTGGACAACATCATTGGAAATCCCTCTCGTCCAGTATCAACACGTAAACAACTTGCAACCGATGCCTTATGGTGCTTCTTCAACTTCGTACTCTCTAAGATCGAACCAAAAGACGTGAAAACTGCCATGAATGAAGCAATGGTTCAATGCCATGCAAGAAGAAATTCATGAGTTTGATCGACTAGATGTATGATAATTAGTACCTGCTCCTCGACGACGTGCTATGATCATTGCTCTAAAGTGGATCTTCAAAGTAAAACTTGATGAGCATGGTGATGTATTAAAGAACAAGGCTCGATTGGTTGCAAAAGGATACCGTCAAGAGGAGGGTATTGACTTTGAAGAATCATTTGCTCCAGTTGCACGTATTGAGGAAATCAGAATTTTCCTGGCTAATGCTGCAAGTAAGAATATGGTAGTCTATCAGATGGATATAAAGATGGCTTTTCTTATCGGAGATCTTAAAGAAGTCGTATATGTCATCTAACCTGAAGGCTTTGTGAATCCAGAGCCTCCTACTCATGTCTATTGCTTGAAGAAGGCTCTTTACGGTTTGAAGCAAGCTCCAAGGGCATGGTATGATACGCTATCAAAGTTTCTTCTATCTACTGGATTCAGCAAAGGAGCAGTTGATCCAACATTGTTCACCAGAAAGTCAGGCAAACATTTAATTCACGTTCAAATCTATGTTGATGATATTATTTTTGCCTCGACTGACCCCAATGAATGTGACCGTTTTTATAAGGAGATGGGCTCCAAATTTCAAATGTCAATGATGGGACAAATGTCATTTTTCTTGGGATTACAAATTTCACAAAGTCCCGGAGGCATTTTTATCAATCAATCTAAATATGCTAATGAAATTTTAAAGAAATTTGGATTTGACACTTGTGACACCGTTGATACTCCCATGGTGGAGCGTACCAAACTGGATGAGGACCACTTAGGGATCATGGTAGATCAAATGAAATATCAAAGTATGATTGGATCCCTGATGTACCTCACAGCCAGTAGACTTGACATTCTGTTCGCTGTATGCATGTGTGCTAGATACCAGACTAAGCCTACCAAAAAGCACCTTGAAGCGGTTAAAAGGATCTTTCGGTATCTCCAAGGAACCATCAACATGGGACTTTGGTACCCGAAGGACACCATTATGTCACTAACAGCCTATGCAGATCCGACCATGGGATGTCAAGATACACGTCGAAGCACGTTGGAGGTGCTCGTTTTTGGGTGATAAGCTTGTGAGCTGGTCTTCAAAGAAACAAATGAGTACATCTATATCCTCTACCGAGGTTGAATACATAGCCATGTCATCTTGTTGTGCTCAAATCCTATGGATGAGATCCCAATTATCTGACTATGGCTTTGAATTCAACAAAATCCCTCTGTATTGTGATAACAAAAGTGCCATTGCTCTCTCTGGCAACAACGTTCAACATTCAAGAGCAAAGCACATCGACATTCGACATCATTTCATTCGGGAACAAGTGGAAAAAGGTGTGGTAGAACTCTATTTTGTGAGGACTGAATACCAGTTAGCAGACATCTTCACCAAAGCTCTTCCTAGAGAACGTTTTGAGTTTATCCTTCCACGACTTGGTCTAAAGAGTCTACAACCGGAAACACTCAAACGTCTTCAAGAGGAAGACGAGGAGTAAATGGTTTTCTTCATCTATCTCTTGTATATATTTATTCAAAAAGCAAAATACAAAATTTCAAAACTCACAAAAGAAAATAGAAAAATATAAAATTTTCAAAATCCATAAAAATTAGAAAATCTTGAAAAATCCCAAAAATATTGTTATTTTGTCATGTTTTTCTTAATTCGATATCATCTACGGACTTTGTGTTGACATTCAAAGAATGTCACGGGTTTTTAGATGTTCTTCGAATGTACATAATTTGCTTTAATAAAAAAAAATTGAGACGGAGAAAAATGGTGGTTTATTGTCATTTCAGACAGTAACCCGTTTTAAAAAGAAAGAACAGAGCCATGCTTAATCTTATTTTTCAAATCTTATGCTTTGATTCTAAAAACAAATGTTTGTCACCAAAAAGACAAATATTTCCTTTTCAAATATTTTTCCTTCTAATGATTCTTTTGAAAAATATTTGTCATCTTATGAAAACAACATTGCTTTGAAAATATCTCGGACTCTATTTTTTGAAAAAGTCAGTTGGGCTTATCATCTGTCAAGATCTCTATCTCTCAATCAACAACTTATGTCATTGATTGAGGGGAGAATGATTTCAATCGAATAAAAAAGAGTATTTTTCAAACAATTGGCACTTAAACGAGCAAGGTCTACTTTTGGATAATCAAAATGAACAATGTTTTATACAAGTGGTTCAAGACCTTGGCTAATGTTATGTTTTCAATAGATATTTATGCATGATTGATCAATGGAGTTTAAAGTCTCAAAGTCCGATCCTTATCAGTTAAAATGTTTTTCAAAAGCAAGTCACTATTCTCCTCAAAAGTTCTCAAAATTTAATTTAAATCAATAGAGATCACAAATCTCAAAGGATTTGAAAATTGTGATCGGGGGAGAATTTGTGATTTAAATTGGATTTAAACTGATAATTCGATAAATGGTTTAATACGTGATTAACATGCTCCCTTCCCTTCATGTGCCAAATGATTTCAAATTTTCCATGAACATGTTAAGGGGGAGCATCTACATCAAACCAAAATGGATTAAAACGTGATTGATTTGTCTCTAAGTGCAGTTTTTCCCTAAATATGTGCTAAACAATTTCAAAATCAGATGCACATATTGAGGGGGAGCAAATTTTTGAAAACCATATTATTTCCCGAAAATATCTTTAACTATATGTGAAACACTGATTTTGATCAGGAAAGTGATGTCGATATTTTTTAGAGAATATTTATCAAAGAAGTGAATTCTTCCTCTTGCCTCTATGTGCCAAAATGATTTCAAACATATGTTGCACATGTTGAGGGGGAGCCGTTTTCTAAAATATCAAAAAATATTCAGGTACAAAATGCCTTGATAATATATCACAAGTACCTGGATTGATTTTCAAATGGTTTTCAATTGGTTCCAATGGCTAATGAACAATACTAAAAAGGACCGACCAAATTTACTTTATGAATGGTGATATAAGGATGGTTAGGTTAGGTATTCGTTCCCACGATCCCGCCAGAGCCGGAGGGATCTACCCAGGGACAATCCACTAGATAGTATAGAGTCTTTAGGTATGATGAAAAAAGGAGTAAAGTGAGATATGGGAAGAGTGCGGACTGAGATTGAGCTAGAAATGAAATAAACCCAACAAGGTTCTAGTAATGAAGTCTCGGTAAGCACTGAAGGGGTTTAAGAATGAAAAAGAAATAAATGTGAAAAGGGTGAAAAGAAATAGCCCTCCATTAGTTCAATTCATATGCTACTAGCTGTTACCTAGGTAATACCGGTATTGAAGACAAGATGTCATGGACCCAGCGACGCACTGCACTACATCTTCCCAAGCTACTCAAGTTCCTCTTAAAAGGACTTGTTTCATTCTCACAGGGGAACCTGCATTATCTATCGACTTTCTCTTAGAGATGGTTGATATTAAAGAAGGAGACCCTCTCCCTAGTCTCCGGCATAGTAACCAAATGTGCACAATTGAGTCTAGAGCCACGAGATCATCAATAAATCTCATTAAGGACACAATCAGTGAAGACTCTCTGTTTTACACAATGTGGAAAGAGAGAATATATTTTAAGAGTCCTACGCATTATCCTTGTGATATTGCCAGAACATCTGAGTGATATGAAAACATATTCACAATGAAGATGGAAAGCCTTCTAGAGCCAACATCAAACAAGCTCTTGGTAGGTGGCATGTGAGATCTATCCAATAGATCAACCATGTGACAGCTGAACAGAAACAATGGGGCGATTCAAAATTATGAATCAATCCTGGTTCAGGTTATGGATTGATGGATACCTTTGAAAAATCGGCCGTTGTGCTCAAAATAGTTTTCACTAGCACATCGACTGTGTATTAATGTTTCAAAATAAAAGGTGTTTATGATTGATAATTGATTTTCATTAAAACCTTCGTTGTATTGCAAAAACAATTTATATCAAGCAATACGCGATTGTTTTCAAAATCTCTTTTCATCAATCAGTGAATCTCAAATTCGCTGGTTCACTCACTCCGTGTTGTCTTCTTTGAGACGTTCCGGTTTGAGAACAGCTAGAGCAGCTGCGAAACCCTATCAAGGAGGTTCTTCGGAATTATACCTGATCACAGGCAGTACTTGTACTGATCAATGGGGGACCGTGGGCCGTGTACCTCAATTAAACGAAAGGGATCAAAGACACTTTCGTGCGCTTTATTGCTAACTGTTGTATGCAGGTACACCCAACGTTTGCAGCTGATTAGAATGGAGAGGTCAATTCATAGCCGCATGCTCACACAACACATTCATTTCCAAAGAAATCATGATTTGTGCATCAATGACTCGATATTCTCTCCATGCTTCTGCTACGCTGCTGCAAATATCATGAATCAACTAAAGCTTCCGCTACTCCGATGAGAAGAAATCATGATCCCGAATGTGAGCATGTCGGTCCACTGTCACAACATCACATAATGTCAACACCACAATGGAAGAGTCAGAGATTTATGCAAGCTGATGATCTCAAAGCTGGCTCAAAACTCATCATCACGTGGATCAGTTAAAGACCTCCACTTGAATTATCCAAACAAGCAAAACATGAAGAATCAAAGACTACGGGCTACAAAGCAATGAACTTAAACAAGAATCCAAGAACAATGTTAATGCAATATCTGTTTGTATTATGTGTAATTTGAGGTGACCTCCCTTAGGGGGAGATTGTTAGGATTTAGAAAATCCAGTCATTAAAGTGTCGGTCACCTCAAGTATATGTAATCGTTAGAAAGCTCGTATTCGTAGTCATTTAATATTAGTTAGTATTTAGTTAAGTAACACCGTGGAGGATGGACGGGTCTTTACCCACTGTATGCCTGATCCACAATCCGTAGGAGGCGAGTCTTGTAAGAAAACTATAAATACCCTCTACCTCCCAAGGTAGAGGGTTGGAGCTTCAATACTATTTTTCTTTATTTCACATAGTTCCCAACTCTCTTCCCTTTCTCTTTCTAGAACTTTCTCTCTCTAAACATTTGTATACGCCGCATATGTTATTGGTTTGATGTGTTTGTGAAATCCTATAAGTAACAAAAGCGATATGATATCCTAACGTTTTTATAGTCTATTCTATTTTATTAACAATGACATTCCTCTCTCTCTCTCTCTCTCTATATATATATATATATATATATATATACATATATATATATATACTAGTTTTCGAAGCCCGCCCAATGGGCGGGCATGACTTATAATTATCGTTGACATATCTTTCTATGACGAAAGAAGGTTGGTAAAAAATGGCTGGAAAAGTGGATATGTTGAAAACAATCGTCATATTTTTATAACAAATTTAAAATGAATGAATACGGATAAAAGAAACTTACTCTATCAATAATTCCACGTTCAATAAGCTTCCATCAAAGTGCGAAAGCCTGTTGTTGACCTCGTTTTGGGTGTCGTAAATGTAGATCTGTAAGAATATCGGGTTTAGTACGCAAACTCAGTCACTAACCTGAATTGGCAGATGTGGGAGAGGGTGTAAGAATATGACGTTCTTGAGATCGTGATGAAAAACCTAAAGAAAGAGTAAAAAATAATCAAGTAACAACCACAATAAAGGTGAATAAAATAATACAATAAAGTACCTTCCGTTT
The DNA here is from genome assembly GCA_910596185.1 of Chrysanthemum makinoi. Taxonomy (NCBI): domain Eukaryota; kingdom Viridiplantae; phylum Streptophyta; class Magnoliopsida; order Asterales; family Asteraceae; genus Chrysanthemum; species Chrysanthemum makinoi. The sequence goes on from OU343220.1 coordinate 127,396,144, forward strand.
GTGAGGGAACGGCGACGTGTGCAGGCAATGCACTAACCGCTGAAAGTTTAGTAAACAATAATCAATAACTAATATATAATCAATAACAAATACATTATAACAAATACATTATAATGCCCGTGCACGCACGAGTTTTTTCTAAAATTTTCAATAATTTATTTTTAAGTATTATAAAACAAACAACTTATTTTTTTTGTTTTTTTGTCTTAATTATATTTCTTAGTGTTTAATTATGTTTGACATACATGGAAGTATTCATATATAGTTTTTACATGAATGTGGTCATCTTTTATATACAAAGTTTAGCTATTGCATGTTGTGTTTGTATATCGATAATTCAGATAAATTCATAGTTTAATCTTATGCTGAAATATTAATGGTTGTGGACTTGTGTTATCATATCAGTGTTGTAAGTTTAGCTGCTATTCATTTGGTGGAATATTTGTTGTAGATGGTGTTTCATAAAGCCGTAAACAAAATAAATTTAAACAAATCGGATTAGTTTTTGGTTTGTGGTTGGAACAATGTTTACATACATATGAAGAGGTTTGAGACTTTTGAGATTTGGAATAAAGAAAGACGGTTTTCCACTTATTTTGTTAAGCAAGCTAATTTTAAGGTTTAGTCAAATACCAATCCTACCCTTTAAATTTAATTTGATAATAATTACATAATTTCCAAATGACATAACTTATATGACTTTCTATTCTACCTTACTTTAAAAACTATCTCAATTGAACCTCAACTTAGATAAGTATTTAATGAGATTTATTTTAAAATATTCTTATTGACTCAATTTTTTGAATTTTTGTTGCTTGTTTGTTGCGATTGACGCTTTTCGCATAAAGATTATTTTTTTGTTAGTTTTTCATGTTGTGGTAGCAGGTATGATGCTTTTTTTTATTTAAGAGTTGCTTTTCCAAAATGTGATTAAACGTAAGATTACATCAGAAAACAACTCGACGCTTGATAAAGTTTTAAAATGTACCTTTTCGAGGGGTCATTTAAGCCCTTATTTGATCACTTTTGTATCCGTTATTACTTAATATCGTTCCTTTTCACTTTTTAGGTCTCTTGAAGGCAAATTGCTGTAATGGCACTTATTTGGACGAAAAGGCGCGGATATACGAAGAAAATGGCCAAAGTCCAGAAATCGAGACATTCAAGCTACTGAAACACAAGGTGACGGCGTCACTACTTAACTGCGACGCCGTCGGAGCATTTTGTGACTGGACAGAAGTCAAATTTCTTATTTTCAAGTGACGGTGTCAAGCTTTAAAAGAGTAGGCCATCGCAAACTCGACGGCCTAGATTTGATCAGACGGCGTCATAAGTGAAGAGGACGGCGTCACAAGAACAAGTGACGCTTCGTGTAAAGACTAACGTGGCCAAGACGAAACCCTAATGACGGCGACCCGACGCGTTGTCACAAATCATAAGGTGACGCCACACACATGTAATCTTATATATAGAATCCGAATTTTTCAGTATTAGAGAGTAGTCTTTTTGGAGTAAAAAACCTAAACCGAACCAAGGCTGTCTTTGTAAGATTTTAGGGTTCCAAACCCTATCTTACATCAAGATAAGTGTTTTACTTCATTAATACAATTATGTCTTTGATTATTTGTGTGTATGCTTGCATGTTCTCCATGTCCGACTAATTTACTTGTGTGTTTGCTTAGTGATTATGAAACTTAATTATTGAATATTGATTGGTTGTCTCTTATATTAATTGTTAATGATCTAGTAATGCGATAGGTCATTCGTTGTGTAGTTAATGCTTGATTAATCTTTGTGAACCTTAGACTATAACACCTAGAGTAGTTGTAGGCTAAACCATACAAAGAGTGCCTTAGAGTTAGAGTGTATAAATCCTAGAGATTTTGTAGACGAGACCCTTTGGTAAGTTCAAAGAGTTAGGGATAAACGTATACCCTACGACTTTAGACACACAACGCGATTAAGAATAAGGACGTGACAATTCAACCATCAATAGGAGATAATTAAGGAGTAATAAAACCTAAGTAAACACATTTTTAAACTATCATACGAGCACACAATAATTAGACATAGAGTACCATCACATTAGATTAGATAATTAGATAAGTAGAGTAATCAGTAGAAATACCAACCCCCCAATTCAAACCCCGAGATTCGTACCTTTCCATTTCCTAAAAAAACATAAAAAAATAAAAAATAATCTTCCTCAACCCCAACCTTAGCGTAGTAACTTCTCACTAGCATTCTTATTCCCCTAGAGAACGATATCAATACCCGTGGCTTACCCTAATACTACACTACAACGATTAGGTTCACTGCCTAGGGTGTTATAAAACTTGCTCGAAGAAAAGGAAGTTCCTTTGACCCCGAACGACGCGTGTAGCGTTATCAACGCTTTACTTATAAGAAACTAACTTTTAGTCAAGTAACAACCTTTGACAAATAAGATCACCATAGACAAACACCAAAAAGCCAAATTTTACTTCAACAGGAATAAAACCTTTTTTGGTCATCTTCATCAAAGCTATAAATCATACATATCCCTAACCGAATCCTCCAAGCGTAACTTTAAGGTTTCGACACTCTAAACCAAACCCCACCAATATTTCAACTTTCAAAATTACTTCCCTTATCTTTCTACACATACTAACCATATGCACCATTCATCTAACAATAAACTACGAACAATAAATCGGCATCCACTATAAAAGGTAATGATCGCGGCTTTACGCAAGTACTATGTCATAACTCATAAGACGGGGATGGCTCGTCAAAGCTTACACCTTGATCATCTCTCGAATAAACCATCTCTCCATCCAATCTAGAATCAATAACTCTAATATATATTACCCACAAAAACGCCAAAGACCTACATACTAATTAAACATAAATACTTGAGCCTAAATAAAAGTGTCAAAGCAATCATATTTAATTTGATCATAGCCGCAATGAATAGATAAAACCCATTTGGTTTGTAAACATAGCATTACTATATGAATCGTAGGCTCGTAGCAAACAAACAAACCTACTTCCATTTATTTCCATAAATCAACAATCATATATGACATTTTACATACCATTACTTACAAAAAAAATAATACTGAACTCAAAACCACCAGTTTCATACGATCAACTTTTGTGCTTACTATTTAACACTTCACGACTTCTTTCTTAAACTTGATGTTTTCATGCTGACTTTGAACACCTCACACCGTCTCACACCGTCAGAACCACCCTATTATGGTGACCCCGAGCCACTTTTCTTCAATGACAAGCTCTGTTGTTTCCGCTGCAAGTTAAGAAAAAATATAGCATATATGGTTGTGCATTCAATGCCTTTCAACACAATTACCCACATGAACATACCACCTCTTGGTCTAGATGACGAGCGATCCTCGAAAACAAAGAATCCATTGTTTAATGTAGAAAAAACCCATTGTGGATGCGATGAGTACCGACCTTATTTACTTTGCTCCACAAAGCCATCAACAACTACTCTTTTCTGGCGAACATAATATATATTATGAGTCGCGGATATTTCTTTAGTTATAGCAATACATTCAAGGAAAATTAGACAGCTTACGTTGGGTGCAAGAATATTGCCATTTTCAAATTTTACTACAAACTGATTAGGATGATCAATTATATCTATGGACTATTTATTGAAGATGACTATATGTTATGATAGCTTAATAAACAATTATGTTGATATATGAATTGAAACTGGTAAGACTAAATGAGTAAATATATTGTATGTCCTTGAGTATCGCAACATCTGGTTAGTAACTATGTTATTTCATACTTTGCAAACATGCATGGCCTTATGACGGAAAAATGTAGCAACGAGTTTTTTCAAGATGTCTATAAGAATGTCGCTCAGTACTACATGATCTATTCTTTGAAAGGTTAAAGGAGTTAAAAAAACATGTTCTTTGCTTGATAGTTTACACATATATTATGAGAATCTCATAATTCATAGGTATATAATCCATAAAACTTAAATGGTTAGATCAGATTTTAAAATTTAAAGTCAAATGAAATTAGCAAACCTTAATTCAAAACAAAGCTGGAAAACAGATCATCCAAATAGGGTCTTTAGTTGCAAATAACAATATATCTCATATGACTTCAGCTTTGATCATAGAAAGGGTGACGTCAACAACATTATCTTTATACTCACAAGTCATGACACAATTAGAAGAGACATTATATGTAATCCCATGCATATAAGGTGGGACTGACACATTAATAAAAATCCTCAACTTTAATCAACATATTCACGCTTAGTAAAGCAACATATATCCAAGTTATCAGCACATAATGCAACAATTATAGCAACAATTAACATACTTTATCTTTATCAAATGAAAGACACAATAAAAATCCAATGAAAAATTAAATTGACCGTAACTGGGTTTTAAAATATCAATAATTCACATACAAAGTGAATAAAATTAGCTAAAAATTTACCTTTAATTCAATTGTTCGTCATCTATTGAGTGACATGATTTTGGGGTTGCCTGTGATTTTGAATATAAATGTTACGGTAGAGGTAAATAGATCAACATGGAATTCTTACGTGGATTTTGAATATAAATGTTACGGGCCATTTTTCCCCACATTCTCCCTTGATTTTCTGATTTACATTAGATATTGCTTACGTAGACTTATGACATGGATTTCTTTGTTGCTTATGTGGCTTTTTTTTATTCAATCGTTATACTCTCTTAAATATGTTGTAGATTTTTAAGAGTAAAAAACCACCAAACAGTCTCAATTGACAGATTTGGGAGCAAAGAATAATGAGAAACAAATAACCTTAATACATACATACCTTAGAGACAGTCCTTGCAAGTAGCGGGAGATGATAAGAATCACAACCAATGCACTGATAAACATATGAAAGCTCAGTGGAGTGTTTTCATCATCTCACCTGTTGGCCTGCAATCATGGCATAGTCCAACAGAATTTAACATAAATGTTTTTGGAATCCAATATGTTACAGAGAAAAAAAGAACATTAAGACTCCTCCACATGAGGTGTTAGTAAACATGCAATTAAAAAAAGTAGTAAATGTCACTATAAAGCAAGTAAGGCTTAAAATTGGGTATTGTATGTCATTCAAATCTGTAAAATATTTTTATGAAGCTGCAATTTTTAATCTTTCAGAGCTTTGCACATACTATAATCATCGATGTCATTCAATTTAAATTACCTCTTGAAAATCTATATAATAAATCACTATAGATCATATATGCCATCAAATGTAAAATTTCCTCTATAACTAATATGGATTTTCCTCACAAAGCTTTTCTTCTTTATATGTATGAAACATATGGTTTTTCAACTTTTGAGCCTGTAACTCAATGTAAAACAAAATCGATTATAAAAAAGACCAATAATCTACTTAAGACCAACATGAAAAATGAAAATACTTATAAGGTTAGTGGTAGTTCAAGCGTTGCTTGACGTTAATATATCAAAAAACGATTATCAAAATTTGTGGCCTGTCACAAATGTGTATAGCTCGGGATCTTCTCTTCAAGATTCTTCTTATCTAACTTCTCATTCAAATTGACCGAAGAATTTGTTTTAGCTAAGCCTGTTCGTGATTCATGACTCTTGATGTACTCATGCGTTGCCTTCTACTCAATCCCCCTTGTTGTTTGTTCCCTTCTATCCGTGGCATTCTAAAACACGAGAATTTACCATTAAACAGTTGACTTGCTGAAACTTATATCCAATCTATGTTTTAAAAAGTCCAACGGGTTAAATGGGTTAAAATAAAATTATTAAGCAACATGATTTAATCCTTAACTGTGAATGATTGCCTCTGAAGAAATTCCTCTTTGATGACATCAGTAGATACAGAAGCACTCGCTGAAGTATAATCAACTTCATTATTGGAACTACTTCTTTGGAAATCTTGAGAAGACGTAGCCCTCAAAATATCTAGACAAAACCTTTCAGAAAAGTTCTAATGTAAGACCGCATTAACAATAAAAAGAATGTGTGCTCCTACTATAGAAAGCGCAAGATCAAACCTGAGACCTCATGTCTGCTCAACGATGATGCACTATATTTGGCAACAATCTCGGCTTGCTTTACTGATCAAGATCTCAAGTCCTACGTCTTTTCATAGGTATCTACAGTTCTTTGTTTATAATAGGTATAAGTTGATTCACATTTGGTAATACTTGCCTGCCATTCAGAATGTCCTTGCATACTATCTTGATTGAGCCTTTTAACAGCAACAGGAACTCCAACACCATGTTTCGAAGGGGCGAATGTATTCTGGTCGACCGACCCTAAGTACACCTTTCCAAAATCTCCCTCACCCAAAAGCATATCTGGACTAAAGTTTTTAGTATCCTTTTTCAAATCATCATACTTAAAGTCTTTTAAGTTTCTGGCTTCGTAATCTGCAGGATTCTGATGTGTCCAGAAACGTATTGTTGTCAGCCCCTATAGTATTAGTACCTATTCTACTCTTTCCCTCACTTGATAGCTTTGAATCACCTTGGGCTGAAATAAATTTAATAGAAACATTTAATACAAACACTCAAACAGATTATATAAATTGTATTTCAACTTTTTCACCACTATATAAATAGCTGTTCTTGGAACCTACTTCAATTTAATACTGTACCCATCTTCAATATGCATGAATGGTTTCTGAAGTTGTTGCATTAAGAAAAATAATGTTTGGTTGATGCCAAAAGATGTACCTGGTGGTGGATTAGCCGAAGTCCCTTGAAAATAATAATGGTTGTGGGTAATGTTTGTCTGCCTTCCGATATACAGTTTATCCACATAGACTGAAACATATAAAGTATATATAATGAAGACGTTAGTACGTACTTGGTAGGCATTTGAACATTTCAGTTATTCACTATATGCAGGCGAATTTTAAGAAGTAGGTATATGTTTTTGCAGGCAGTATATGTTTAACCTTTTAAAAATATGTGACAAAATCAATGCTTTATAAGGGTAATTTTAGTGTTCACCATGGAAAAATTTACGATAATGAACACATAACTTGTCTTAGCTTGGAAAATTCGCTGAAACATTAGTACTGCACTTAACATATTAATTTTGTAGATCAAAGACTAATAAAGAAGTAAGGGTCAGGTTAGTAAGTTACAGTGCTGAAACAGGATAATTAATGACAACAAATACATTAATGGCTCATGGTGTTTTGAAACGATTAAGAAGTCATTCTCATAAGAGGTATAGATGGTCGGTTACATGTGCCTGATCAAGATCGCCATAGTGGGATGAAGTGCAGTAGCTAATAATCTATTACAGGTTAAGTTTTAGTACACTAACTTCTGAATATCTGGATTACCTAACAGTGCGACCACCTTAAATATCATCACGATTACAAATTCTAAATGATTGAACTATCTTACATTACATCCTACAAATGGATGCTCCAACAAAGCAAACATATAAAAGGTTGATAATTTAGATGTTACCTGAATCCATGCCGAGTTCTAGCAATTGCAGCTTTCTCTCTCTTCAGTTATCTTTTGGCACTACCATCTTGATTTCCAGCACTGGTTTCTGCCATCGAAGAAGTGACAAATGGTTTCTTACCTACAGGAGGGACTACAATAGCAATCGTAGTGGTGGCAATAGGAATTTCATCAATTGCAGCCTCTTCAGCCATGAACCCAGCTTCCTCATTCCCATCATTCCTTAGCTTATCGGTTGAACTCTTAGGAGTGGTCTCATCTGCTTCTATTTCACCTTCTTCATTTTTATCTTCCATTGTTAACAATGGAGAACTGACCTCCATATTATTGAGGGTGTCTTCTAGCATTTCACCTTCAATTGGCATTTCACGGAGATGGTAGTTAATGACCTCATAAAATGACCATAGATTTGCGTTTGAAACTTCTGTTCTGCAGCAGTCACAAACACCCTTGATATCTCGTATTACCTTGTATTACCTATTTCACAAAACAATCACATATATGTTACATGGAGGTTCAACTGTAACTAAATATTTTTGTAGAAAGCTTTTACTTAATTGCATAAGACAAAGATAATTTAAGATTTATCAAGCATAAGAAAAGAAAATGGAAATAAGAATGTTAGTTTGTAAACAATAAATTCAAAATTGATGAGCTACCATCCAAGAATGTGCTTAGGAATTCTAATTGTGTTAATGTTCTATTATTGATTTTTGTTATTTATGAACAGACATACAATAACGTATGAATGTAGTCCCAAGCGGTGTGATTTTGTTTATCCATCTATCCAATTCAATGATCTAAACTAAATAATCACGTTCATTAAAGTACCTGCTCATCCATAAGGATCATGTCAATGCCTGCTACCTTTGATGGAATGTTGTTATAATACTGATTCCAAAGTGACACAATCTTAACTTTGATGTTCACTTTACCTTTGTCAAGGGTGATTTCTTGAAGAGGTGTAATTTTCATTGTCATTCCTACAAACAAAAGTAGATTAGATGTTGTTCTTTACTAACAACAGATGAAAAAGATTATGAATAAATTTAAATCTGTTTTACACACTTTTTAGTTTTTTAGGGGAAAAAGACATACTTTAGCATTTTGCAATGAATGCTATACAACCTTTTGTGCCATCCATATAGAACATGATAGCAAAAGATTCATCCTTAAGAGCTTCTTCCAATTTTTCAACAGCGGAAGCGACCATTGCTTCATTAAATAAATGACTTTAGACACTGAACTAACGTTAGCTGCTGGAAAATGGGGGCTGGTAGTGTTGCTCCCCACTGATGAGCTAACAGAGGACATCTTGTTGTCATTATGGTCTACGTCAGTGGGACATGAGTTTGGCACGAACAGGTTCACCAACTTAAGGTTAATAGGCTCTTGTACACGCTCCTTTATACTATCTATAGCAAGAAATGGTTCGTTCATGAGCTCTTTTGCTGGAAATCTTTGAGACGCATATTGGATATTAAACCAAATATAGTCTAGTATAGGGGTCTTGGTGTCATTATCTAAAGTTGTATTTAAGTTTAATATGTATTTAGAAAGTATAGATTAGTATGAGGGTGCATTGTGACAAGAACAAATATGGTAACCTCCATCAGAAAGAATCGACACCTCCAAGAGATGTACCGATTCAGAAAGAGGCGCCAAACTAATTCATCAAAGGACAAGACTTTTCATGAAGGGTTGTGATGGTTAGAAGGTGTCTATTAGATTAGTATAAATAAGGATCATGTATCTCATTGTAATTAATTCACAGAAACAACAATACTTTTACAGCAATAAAGATTAAGATTCTTGTTAATTATTTGTTCTTTCAATTTCGTTATTATTTACTAACAGTGGCATCAGAGCGGTTATCATTCTTGGGAGGAAGAAGAACACAGTCAAAGCGGTGGTTGTTTTTATCTATCAACAATCGATAAGAACTCAGAGATTGGATCGATCAGAAAATTTTCACGCCAAGATTGTTCTATTTTTCTATCCATCGAAGTAAAAAAAAAAAAAAAGGTCAGAACCATTTTTGACTTTTAAGAATAAAGGGGATTATTATTGTTGTTCTTGGATTTATTATTGTTGTTCTTGGAAGTAACGGTTGGTTTTGATTCACTCCGTGACCGATAAACCCGTATACCGTTGTGTTTTAGGATAGTTGGTTTGATTTGCCTTGCAACCGAAAACCTACTTTACTATTCTTGGTTAAGACGGTTGGTTTTGATTCGCTTGGCGAATCGAAAAACCATGACCGTTGGTATTGAAACAATTAGTTTTAGAGAAACCCATGTAATAACAGTTGGTTTTGATTCACTTGCGACGAAAAACCCATATCGTTATTGCAAGAAGATTGATTAATTTGATCTCAAACTATTAAGAGTTGATATCAAATTAATCATAGTTAAAGGTTGATATCGATTTGATCCGATACTAGTAAAGTTGAAATCAAAATCGATCCGAAACCGGTGGAATACGAAGTCAGATTGTTACAATTGGGAAAAAGAAGACAAGAAAGATGACCGGGGATACGTCAAAGAAAAATGAAGCGAAGGAAGGAGGATTGTCAATGAACTTCCAGTGCCCAATCCTCAACTCTACAAATTACACGATTTGGGCAGTAAAGATTAAAGCAATATTTAATGTCCATGAAATTTGGGAAGCAGTTGAACCAACAACGGACGCTGAAGTTGATAAAAAGAAAAACAACAAGGCAATTGCAATGTTATACCAAGCAATTCCAGAAAATATGGTTTTGCAAATTGCAAGCTTTACTTCGGCAAAAGAAATTTGGGATGCGTTGAAGATTCGACATGTGGGAGTTGATAGAGTTAAGGAAGGCTGCGCGTTCAAACACTAGAATCGGAGTTTGAACAGTTGAAGATGAAAGACAATGAGTCGCTAGATGTGTATGCCGGGAAGATAAGTGAGATTGAAAAACAAGCAAACAGTTTGGGGCATACGGTGGACGATAAAAGGCTGGTTAGGAAACTCTTAGGTTCTGTACCAGAAAAGTTTATGCAGATTGTTTCAGCAATCGAACAATTTGCTGATCTTAATACGATGCCATTCCAAGAAGCCGTGGGAAGATTGAAGGCTTTTGAGGAACGCACCAAGAAGCAATCTAAGGAAGAAGACATGTCAAGTAAACTTATGTTTACCAAAGAAGATGGGAAGGAAAAAGAAAAGGAACAGAAATGTGAACGATATGGTCATGAGAGTTCAAGTAAAGAATACAAAGGACGTGGCCAAGGTGAAAATTGGAAGACATGGAGAAATAAAGATGGGAATCGCCTCCAACAAAATAAGGATCATATAAGATGTTTCAAGTGTAATAAACTTGGACACTTCAAGCATGAATGTCCAAATTCGAAAAAGAAGGAGAAGGCAAACATGATATGGGATGTAGACGACGAACCAACACTTCTCTAACGGCAAACCGGATCTTGAAGGAACCAGAAGGCCTCGGCTAAACTATATTTAGTTTAGGGGGAGTATTGGATATTAAACCAAATATAGTCTAGTATAGGGGTCTTGGTGTCATTATCTAAAGTTGTATTTAAGTTTAATATGTATTTAGAAAGTATATATTAGTATGAGGGTGCATTGTGACAAGAACAAAGATGGTAACCTCCATCAGAAAGAATCGACACCTCCAGGAGATGTACCGATTCAGAAAGAGGCGCCAAACTAATTCATCAAAGGACAAGACTTTTCATGAAGGGTTGTGATGGTTAGAAGGTGTCTATTAGATTAGTATAAATAAGGATCATGTATCTCATTGTAATTAATTCACAGAAACAACAATACTTTTACAGCAATAAAGATTAAGATTCTTGTTAATTATTTGTTCTTTCAATTTCGTTATTATTTACTAACAACGCACGAACCAAGCACTTCTCTATGAACTCCTTGACTTGTGGGTCTTTGACTTTTGAGAGAAAAATGGGCTTTATACCCTACAACACAGGAGACCAAAAGAACACATCCATATTATGCGAAAACACGTCTCTATGTGCTCGGAAAATAAAAACTGAGGGTGCTTGGATGCATGTTCTGTATCTTACTGGTATTTGACTAATTAGAATCTGATATCCAGTAAATAGCAGATAGTGTCTAACTATTAAAGCTGCAATAAGCAGGTAATAGGATGTTGCATCTGATTTTTAGATGAATTACTCAAGTATGAGATGAACCGTTTCTACAACTCAAATACAAACATATCCAGGAATCAGAAGATAGTTGATTGAAGGGGAACTTACCGAAGTAACCTTCCGGTATATTGTGCTTGATTTCTGCATTCGCTGTACGGATATTCACAAGTAATCAATTCTAGTATTCACATTCCGAATGAATAGATGTCCACAAGTTCATTATATTCCTCTTCGTATAGTTCTGGGGCCATGAATTCAGGAGTTCCTGCAATTCATTTAAGGGATTAGTCCACCCAAGAAACATACGACTTAATTATGTTCTCATGTTTCAAAGTCTTCAGAAAGTGAACCTCTGAATAAATTCTTTCTAGGAGCTCTGAGGTATCAACAAAACCGACATTCCTTTAAAAAATGTTTTAATAAAATTAATTCAAATTATTCCCTTATTTATCTAAATTTAGCAATTACACATCCTAAAATGTGGTAAAATATATTCCAAATGACAAACATAACTATACTCACCAGATCCTTCAAGTAATAAGAATTATAAAACACGACCCAAATTGTTTTCATCATAACAATATTTTTCTTCTAAAAGCCACTGCAAAGACTTCAAAATCGGCTAGTTGGTCATGGGTCAAAACAGGATCGGGGTTGTAACAGGTCATGTCGGGTTGACACACAAACACTTACTTTTCAAGTATCAAAAAGTTTATAAATAGTCAATGATGACAATATTTTCAGTTCAGATGTCATATAGCTTGCAATCAGTAAAGAATTAGTGTTGGGTGAGCTTCTCTGCGTTTGATAGTCAGCAACCAACTCAGTGCAGGTAATGTGACCTACAACTCGGCGTTCGCTTTTTGAGGCTTACTCTACCCACCTCTCTATGTACCTGCATCAATTCCATATGGAGAAAGATAGGCTTACCATGTTCCATCAATAGCACCTAACTTATGGCGATTTTGGCAGATCGTGATCCACCCCTTACAATAAGGAAACAATTGAAAAGAGGAGCTCATCCAGAACCATCTAAAGATTGTATTAAGAGATTGTATAAACCTCACTTTTACCATTCTAGCTGAATGAATAGATTTAATTTCACTTGCCGTCTAATATTTGTCTCTTTAAAGCATTCTAGCTGAATGTATACGCACCTTAACTATTGCGTAAAACTAATTTTGTTAAAGAACCTGAAACCTATGAACAATCCCATCTTTAAAAGTTCAATCTAACCAACATGTAGCAGACGTAAGTATAAAGCTTTGAATATCAAGCTTTTAGCTTGTAACAGGTCGAAAAGATAAATAAAATTTGTGTGAAGGAAATGGCTTTAAGCTCGCTAATAATGCCTGAAGTCTCCAAAATTATTCTTCTAGAAAAGTTACATTATCATTGAAAAGTGATTAGGGTGTAGTAATATTTGATTCAATCGCCATATTCAAAATGTTTTGACAAAAAATATTTTGCTTCAATCAAGCGATACTCAACCTAAGTCATAAAGATATCATTTTGCCAATGAAGTCATGGCGATATCATTTTGTGACTCTAAAGATTGTTCTTATGACTATTATAGAAGTTTGGTATGTGCTTAAACACATACCTTTTCATTATCAAAACTGACCCAAAACAACCAAGAAAGAGCCGTTTATTGCTAATATTTGTGGTTTTCTTGAGTTTGTGCTTGTGCAGGTACGGATATGTAAAAACACACAAAAAGGAGCCAAAACCGGAGAAAAACCGAGCACGAGAGAGAGAGAAGTGTGCAAAAGCCGATGCTGGGGATGCTATTTATTGGATTTGAAGCTCAAAAGTCATTTTATGGAGTTCTAGATAAAGATTGGGAGATTTCACGTTAAACCCGTCATTGTATCACATTTTCACAATTCACCCCTTCACTTTCCCACATTTACCATTTCACCCCTCATGAAATCCATTTAACCAAATCCCGAAACATACCTTTACCATTTCATGAATTACAACCTTGGTCCCTAAAGTTTCATTTTATACATGTTTGGTCCCTTATAATACACCTTGGTTCTTATCTAATCCTAAATCCATTAACAAAAATCCAAAGGCCCAATAACAAACAATCACAACCCGTCCAATCCACTATCACTACCCGTATTACCCACGTTTCTAATATCCCAACCCGGTTTTATTACTTAACCCGTTCCTACCTTAGACCCGGTCAACTCAAACTAAACCCACAAGTCAAACAAATATATAAAACACTCCCATAAACCAAACGCGCCCTTTTCTAGTACCCTGTCTTCCCCATCCCAAACACCACCATTTTTACCCACACCCAAACACCAAACTTAGTACTAAGTATCTTTCAACTTTCTAGAAGCCCTCTGACACACGTGTCAGAGGTGTGACTCATGGGACAGCCACAGTGGATGAAAGGAGCTCTCTCATTGGTTTAAACACATCATCAATCCAATCCAATGGCCTAGAATGGATGGGATGACAAGAGGAATGATCAAGGGCTGAGATGAGAGTCCCAGAACCTTCTGAAGCCAAGCCAAGCTCAGCTATATAAGCCCTCTTCATCACAAGATCAAATCGTCCATTTTTCATGCTTTTAGAAGAATGTTACCTTTTGATTACCTGTTTTAAATTCTGTTCTAGTATAGTGTTACTTTCAGTTTTGTAAGATTTCTAAGATTAATGCTATTTCAGTTTCATTACTTCCTTGTTTCATGTTCATTTTAATCTCTCAAATTGCTATAATTATTGTTCCTTAAGCTCCCTTTCTGTTTACTAAGCTCACATAAGCTTTGATAAGCTTATGTGAGCTTGCTACTGTTTAAGTTTGCTTAAATTTCATTTTTACACAAAAGTCAATAAAAGTCAAACCTTGAAGTCAAATCTAGATTTGGTAAATTTCTGGTGTTATTTTGTTTCATGGTTTAGTTTGATAGTAGATTACTCATTTTGATTCAGTCACAATCTCCTTTCATCAGTTTTTCAAAGTTAAGCTTTAGTTAGTACTTTCTTAAAGAGTGTTTGGTTTTGACAAGTTTTCAAGAGTTTCAAAGGTTTTAATCATTAAAACTCTGTCTAGTGGTTTAGAATCTGTTTTTAAAAGCTTTTCTTATTCAAGTTTTAGGTCTCAAAGTTGGTAAATGTGTTTCGAGTGTTTCACCAATTCTGTTAAGAGATTTGAACATGTCTTGAGTTCCATCAGATCTCATTCATTTTCAAGGATTTAAGTGTTATGAATTTGTGCTTATTTGTGTTTATTCAATAGGAACTAGTGTAGTCTAATATGTTTTAGCTTATGAGAATCTGTGGTGGTTTAAATTGTAGCCTGCAAGTGCTTTCCTTTCGTTTCTGTTTCTGCATAACAGTTGTTTTCTGCCCTGCTACTGTCCGCATCAGTGAACCAACTGATGATCATTAGCCCCTTTGGTTGACATTAGAGCTTGCTTGTTTAATCATAAGGTAGTTATTATCATAGTAATCAGTTTTAGCTTGCACCTTAGGAGCTTTTAGTTTGGACATCTCAGACCTGCAACAACCTTTTCTGTCATAACTGTTCTGTTGCATCAGTAAGTTTTTAAGTGCTTATTCACCATTAATTCTACTTATTTAGTTGGTTCATATTGCTTATTTAGGTTGAGATTTAGTTTAGTTAGTTGTCCTTCTCCCCTAGTAGCTTATCAGACTTCTAGTGCTTATGTTTTAGCTTATTTAGGCCTGCTTTAAACTCTTCTCTGTCCACTGTCCTGCATCAGTTAGTATATGTCCTAGCCAGTTTTTGTTTGACCTTTAACTTCCTCAATACTAGTCCTTATTAGCTGAAACTTTGGATTTATGATCTCTGCCAGGTGGGCTTGAGACCTACAGTTTTAGTTTCCACTTTAGCTTATTGTATAAGCAGTTGCAAGTGCTTAAAAAGTAGGGGGTCAAGTTGCTAATTAGCTCAAGTCAGTTTGCATCAAATCTTTGCACTCTGCTTATTAAGTGTTAGGAGTAGTTTCAATAAGTTGCTTTAGAGTAGTTATAGGATATCCTAGCTTCTGTTAGCAGTTGGTGCATACTAGTGCTTATTAGCTTATTCCAAAGTGCTTATTCCTTATTAGTTTACATAGCAGCCCTCAATTCTCTCACATAAGCCCTTGTTTTCTTATTTTTCATAACTTTAGAATATTATTTTAGGATTTCCCTGAATTTTTCATAATTTTTAGTTACTGTTTACTATTTTTCTTAATTAAAATCAGTTTTTAATCACTTTTAATTAGCTTTAATTGCATTTAATTCAGAAAAAGTTCCAAAAAATAATTTTTCAATTTTCTCAGTTTAAGATAAATATAAAAAGCATAAAAAATATTTTTCTTTTTTTTTCTCCTTTTATTAGGTATTTTTCACAATTTAAATTAGATTTAAATAGATTTAAATTCATAGAAAATAGAAAAATAATCAGAAAATTACAAAAATAGTTTTGAAAATTCTCTTATGTTATTTTAGATTTTTAGAAATTAGTTTCATATTTTTCCCTTTAAATTTTATAATTTCTAGTATTTTAAATTAGTTTTAAGAGTTAATAATTAGTTTTTAATTTTAATAAAATCAAGAAAAATCCTAAAAAATAGTTTTAATTCATTTATAGTTTTCTCATATCATTTTTATAGTAAAAGTATTTTTAGGTTGTTTTTAGGAGTTAGATTAGTCGTACTTGCATTTTATTCGCGTTTCGTTTAAATCCCGTTTTTGCGTTTTAGCGTAGGATTGCGTAGTTTGCCATAGTTCTTAGGTTTTCCCATAGACTTTAGTTCCATATGCTTTCCTTATCCCGTAGTTTAGAATATATCATTTTACCCCCTTCTCTCATTCAAATCCCGATAATCGAGACGTGAGTTGGAAATTCCATTCAACCCTCGTTCGGAACGATCTCGGTGTTCAAACCTAATACGTTTGAGTTACCCGTATACTACACTTCTCATCTATTATTGATCAGTGTCCGAGCCATTTTAAGTTTCTTACGGTTAGTCATTCACAAGTGGCTAGCTTGTGTGAGTAAGCTCGTAGTTGCTTTTTATTCACAACGAATCAATTTTTGGCGCCGCTACCGGGGAGGGCTTGTAGCGAGTTTTCGTATTCCGTCTCGAATCGCGTGCATTTGAAGATCCTTCCCCGAGTGAAGTTACCGTCATTTTTGTATATATATCTTTTTGAAAAACCATAAAAATTAAAAAAACCAACAAAACAAACCCGAACGTTAATTGTTACGTCGGCTCACCTTGAAGGTACAACCTATACACGGGGTATAAGGAAAGTCTTGACATTAAATTGCAGACTGAAGAACGATCCACTCTTCGTTCCCGCTCCGCTGCGCGTACTTTTGAGAGCTACCGAGCACCGATTGACGTGAAGGTTACAAAAATATTGTGTTTTCAACATTTTTTATAAAAACCCAAAAATATTTTCCTTTTCAAAATTTGTTTTCCTTTTTCTATCTTTAAAAACCCAAAAATAATCTTCGATTTCCTCTGAATGTTTAATTCTTCTCTCCTTACCCTCTAAATTGTTTAATTTTCCACAATGCTCGATTTCGCACCCTTTGATCCCCATGATCCTCGAACCATGGAGGATTTCTATCATCCTTCACTTATCGGTCGAGGAGGACCGATCGTTCCGGGAACCAAGTTTAGATTTAAAAATCGTATGGTTCGTTCTTCGACAGACATTGTCAATTTCATGGATTTAACAACGAAGATGTGCGAGAACTTGAACAAGTTTTTATCTATTACTCAATCCATGAAACAACGTGGCGTTCTCAAGATGACATCGATTGAATCTCTTCTCATTCTCTTTAACCCACGAAGCTGAAACTTGGTTTTACACCCTTGAAAAACATTCAATTCATACTTGGGAAGAGATGTTTCGCAAGTTTCTTTCAAAATACTTTCCTTATTAGCGATGTCGGTGAGGAAAGAAATTCTTAACTTCCGCAATTACCCAGGAATCCGTATTTGAAGCTTGGGAAAGATTCAACTCGTTATTACAAAAATGTCTCGATCATCGAATTTTGCTTCTTGATCAAATCCTAACCTTTTATCATGGTATCACTACGATTGATCGAGACAAAATCATGTTGGCATCTGGTGGAAATCTCATGCGGAAGACACCTCAAGAAGCTTATGATTTGATTGAGAATATGACGCAACATCATTATCGGTGGGATCTTTGAAGTTCCTTCTGACTCTACCACTATGTTGAGTGATCATTCTTCCGAGAAAATCTCCGTTATGAGTGCTCAAATTGACGTCTTTGGCAAGCAAGAACGATATACCAGTCACCATTTTCAAGAAAGACCGAGTCATTCATCCACCTTTTACTATTCCGAATCTGACGATAGTGATGACGATGTACCGTTTGAAGAAGAGAACTTAAAGATCGATCCGCTCATTAACAAACCTTCGGATACCTTGTCAATGGGGATAAGGAAGTCGAATGCACTCCTCTTGAGAATATTGATGACCTTGTTCCAATCCCAAGGGTATCGAGGCACCTGATTCGATTTGAAACTTTCAAAATGACCTTCACAAATCCTTTGTTTGAATTGATTGAATATACTCTCAATTTTGACAATCAAATCTTTGTGAGGAAAGTGATGAGTAAAGCGAGAGACCATAATGGAAAGGTGCAAATTCCAAGCTTACAAAGTACGCACAATCCACCTCCGTTTATCTCGATGAAGAAATTAAAGAAGTAGAGTGTCTAATGAAAATCCTCCGGAGCCGGATTAGATCTCTTGATTTACTTCTCGAGGAGTTCGCCGATGAACTCGCTCGCATAGATCCTCTTCCACCGGGAAGTGAGGACGATGCCTTTGATTTTGAAGCCGATATAAGAGAGATTGAAAGTTTGTTGAATGAAGATCCGTTAAATGAGCCGACACGAAAAATTAATGATGATTATTTTGAGGAGTTCTCCGGTGAACTCTCTCATTTCATATCTCCTCCGGAATATGATCGTGTCTATTTTGATCTTGAGGAAGATTTTAATTTTGGAGAAGAGCAGCTCTCTCAGAAGAGTTCCCTTATTGATGACATCAACCCGCCTCTTCCTCCCGATATTTTTGTTGAAAATCACCCTACGAGCTTAAACGATCAAATTCAAATTAAAGATTATATGAAATTTGCTTTTGAAGATGAAGAATGGATCCTAATTGTTATCAAAATCTTTATTCCATTTCTTCATTATAATGTGATATATCCTCTTCTTCACTCTTGCGGGAGTGAGGATACCGTCTTTGACCCCGGTATTACCGCTTGTCCTTTTTAAGAACCGTGGGTATCTCATCGGAGTGGAACTTTCTTATGTTTCAATGTTTATCCAAACCTCTTGAACGAAAGTCCGATGAAGATTGTATTTTCCACTTGCTTCCCCAAGGACAAATGAATTCGGGGACGAGTCAGGCTAGCGACTCGTTTAAGAAAAATAGTAGCGCTTCGTGGGAGGCACCCCATGCTTATCCATCTATCTTCTTTCTATTTTCTAATAAGTGACGTGAAGGGGTCTACCTCTTCGATTTCTCGTGTTTGGTTGTTTGTGATGTTGTGTAGGATTTTCCGATATGAAGACTCTCGTGCTCGAAGTTTGTCTTTTCTCTATTCGAGTTTCATGATCGATCTTGATTGGAAATCCAATATCCTAATCTTATCGACTAACGTTTATCTTCTAGCATACTTAATAAACGGCTTTTAGATTTCGTGATACCACTTTAAACATTGAGGACAATGTTTCGTTCTAGTCTGGGGGTAGGGTAATCTTGATTTGATTTGCACTTGCTTATTTACTTTGTGTTTCTCTCGCAACCCGTTTTCCTTAGAAAATGAAAAAATTGTGCAAAATGAGAAAATAAAAAATTTTGTAAGCTTTTGTTAGTCTTTTTGATTGAAAGGTTTTGCTAGTCTCTTAGATCAGAAGCTATAAAATGCAATTCTAGCTCAAAGGCCAAGATTTTGCAAGTTTCCACGAGTGACTTTTAAATATGCATAACTTGATTTCATTAGACGAAGCATTTGCTAAGTTAATATATGTTTTGACACCTTGACTTTCGGTGAGGTAGGAATAGAATTGACTTGGAGTGTTGAGCCTAGCTTGTTCCCTTAACCATAGATAATCTAAAAATTATCGGCTACAAGCTTAGGATCTCATTATTTGGGATTTTAAATTTGCAGAGATCGAGAAATGATAGAGTTACTTATGAGTGTAGATGCTAGCGTGGAGTAGTTGGTTCTCTTTAGAGCCCATCGAAGGTACTTATGGCTTTTTGTTCCCACAAAATTGTTTCACCCCATATCTGTCTAAATAATTAGAGATGTCGAGTTTTTGGCGATAGTTAGTTCTTTATCTTCTTAAAAGAATCTTTGTTTTAAAAATTGGGTACACATCAAGGATCCGTAATAAATAAATGAGTAATCAGTAATAAGTGATATGTGAAATGTAATAAGTAAAGTTGTGAGTCTTGCGATTCAGATCGGACCCTTGGATCTTTAGCCGGGATTGAGTGAGGTCTTAGCCTAGCCAGCCGGGATCCTCATTTCATGAAGCCTATAGTCTTGGAATTACCCGTGAAGCTCCGTGGTTCATAGCTCATACACGTAAAAGTCTAAGTGAATGAAAATGAATGTTGAAAAAAAAAAAAAAAAAAATGTTGAAAAATGAAAATGAAAAATAAAGTCTTAGTAAATAAAAATTCCTTGATGTGGACCTCATTTTTCACACAATGGTTCTTGAGAGAAGCGGATAACTAATTATCGACTTAGCTTTGTATCTTTATCGGAATAAAAGTTATCGAAACGAGAATTTGGAGAAATTCATTTCTCACAAAAATAAAAAATTCTAGAGGAAATAGGAAAATGGGAACGAAAGGTAAGTACACAAGTAACTTCCATGGGTAGTGTTAGCATCTAGAGTAATATGTAACAATGATTTGGTTTTCGCTTAGTTTGGGAACTTGAGAAAAATCAGGGACGATGTATTCTATCCGTATGGTCACTTCATGCGTGTTGTGTTTTCTACTCCGTGATCCTAACGTGTCGTTTGAAAAATGTTTGAGTTATTGATCGACATGAAAGTTCAACAAACCGTCATTCATAACCGGATGTGCTTAATTGTAATATCTATATATGTGAATTAAAGGGTAGCAGGGCGTTTTAGAATTAAGGCTTTCTTAATCTCTTTTGAGGAACATGGACTACTTCTTCTCTAATTGGTTTGTCTAAGCTGTTTTAAGTTTCTTACGGTTAGTCATTCACAAGTGGCTAGCTTGTGTGAGATAACTTGACGGTTTGGACATATCAATGGTTTAGTAGAAAGAGATTGAGATCCTTGGTTTTAGAAGCGTGAGTTGATTGCATTGCGTGAGAACACGACAATGGTTTCGTCTGGGGTATTTTGGTATGTGCTAAAACACATACCTTTTCAAATTATCCTGACCCAAAACAACCAAGAAAGAGCCGTTTATTGCTAATATTTGTGGTTTTTATGAGTTTGTGCTTGTGAGTCGGATATGTAAAAACACAAAAGGGGCCAACAGGAGAAAAACGAACACGAGAGAGAGTGTGCAAAAGCGATCTGGGGATGCTATTTATTGGATTTGAAGCTCAAAAGTCATTTTATGGAGTTCTAGATAAAGATTGGGAGATTTCACGTTAAACCCGTCATTGTATCACATTTTCACATTACACCTTCACTTTCCCATTTACCATTTCACCCTCATGAAATCCATTTAACCAAATCCCGAAACATACCTTTACCATTTCATGAATTACAACCTTGGTCCCTAAAGTTTCATTTTATACATGTTTGGTCCCTTATAATACACCTTGGTCCTTATCTAATCCTAAATCCATTAACAAAAAAAATCCAAAGGCCCAATAACAAACAATCAAAACCCGTCCAATCCACTATCACTACCCGTATTACCCACGTTTCTAATATCCCAACCGGTTTTATTATTACTTAACCCGTTCCTACCTTAGACCCGGTCAACTCAAACTAAACCCACAAGTCAAACAAATATATAAAACACTCCCATAAACCAAACGCGCCCTTTTCTAGTACCCTGTCTTCCCCATCCCAAACACCACCATTTTTACCCACACCTAAACACCAAACTTAGTACTAAGTATCTTTCAACTTTCTAGAAGCCCTCGACACACGTGTCAGGGTGTGACATGGGTGCCCGCAGTGGATGAAAGGAGCTCTCTCATTGGTTTAAACACATCATCAATCCAATCCAATGGCCTAGAATGGATGGGATGACAAGAGGAATGATCAAGGGCTGAGATGAGAGTCCCGAACCTTCGAAGCTGCCAAGCTCAGCTATATAAAGCCCTCTTCATCACAAGATCAAATCGTCCATTTTCATGCTTTTAGAGAATGTTACCTTTTGATTTTTGTTTTAAATCTGTTCTAGTATAGTGTTACTTTCAGTTTTGTAAGATTTCTAAGATTAATGCTATTTCAGTTTCATTACTTCCTTGTTTCATGTTCATTTTAATCTCTCAAATTGCTATAATTATTGTTCCTTAAGCTCCTTCATTTACTGAGCTCACATAAGCTTTGATAAGCTTTTGTGAGCTGATTACTGTTTCAAGTCTGCTTAAATTTCATTTTTACACAAAAGTCAATAAAAGTCAAACCTTGAAGTCAAATCTAGATTTGGTATTTCTGTGTTATTCTGTTTTATGGTTAAGTTTGATAGTAGATTACTCATTTTAATTCAGTCACAATCTAATTTCATCAGTTTTTCAAAGTTAAGCTTTAGTTAGTACTTGCTTAAGGAGTGTGGTTTTGACAAGTTTTCAAGAGTTTCAAAGGTTTTAATCATTAAAACTCTGTCTAGTGGTTTAAATCATGTTTTTAAAAGCTTTTCTTATTCAAGTTTTAGGTCTCAAAGTTGGTAAATGTGTTTCAGTGTTTCAATTCTGTTAAGAGATTTGAACATGTCTTGAGTTCCATCAGATCTCATTCATTTTCAAGGATTTAAGTGTTATGAATTTGTGCTTATTTGTGTTTATTCAATAGGAAGAGTGTAGTCTAATATGTTTTAGCTTATGAGAAATGCATGGTGGTTTAAATTGTTAGCTGCAAGTGCTTTCCTTTTAGTTCTGTTTACATATGAGTTGTTTTTCACCTGCTACTCGCATCGCATCGATGAACCAAGCTGATGATCATTAGCCTTTGGTTGACATTAGAGCTTGCTTGTTTAATCATAAGGTAGTTATTATCATAATATCGGTTTAGCTTGCACCTTAGGGCTTTTAGTTTGGACATCTCGGACCTGCAACAACCTTTTCTGTCATAACTGTTACATTGCATCGTAGGTTTTTAAACTTATTCACCATTAATTCTACTTATTTAGTTGGTTCATATTGCTTATTTAGGTTGAGATTTAGTTTAGTTAGTTGTCCTTCTCCCCTAGTAGCTTATCAGACTTCTAGTGCTTATGTTTTAGCTTATTTAGGCTGCTTTAAACTCTTCTCTCATCCACTACCTGCATCGCTTAGTATATGTCCTAGCCGCTTTTGTTTGACCTTTAACTTCCTCAATACTAGTCCTTATTAGCTGAAACTTTGGTTTATGATCTCGCGGTGGGCTTGAGACCTCTGCTTTTAGTTTCCACTTTAGCTTATTGTATAAGCGGTTGCAAGTGCTTAAAAGTAGGGGTCAAGTTGCTAATTAGCTGGTCGGTTGCATCAAATCTTTGCACTCTGCTTATTAAGTGTTAGGAGTAGTTTCAATAAGTTGCTTTAGAGTAGTTATAGGATATCCTAGCTTCCGTTACTTGCTTGGTGCATACTAGTGCTTATTAGCTTATTCCAAAGTGCTTATTCCTTATTAGTTTACATAGCAGCCCTCAATTCTCTCACATAAGCCCTTGTTTTCTTATTTTTCATAGATTGAGAATAATATTTTAGGATTTTCCTGAATTTTTCATAATTTTTAGTTCTTTGTTTACTTTTTTCTTAATTAAAATCAGTTTTTAATCACTTTTAATTAGCTTTAATTGCATTTAATTCAGAAAAAGTTCCAAAAAATAATTTTTCAATTTTCTCAGTTTAAGATAAATATAAAAAGCATAAAAAATATTTTTCCTTTTTTTTTTCTCCTTTTATTAGGTATTTTTCACAATTTAAATTAGATTTAAATAGATTTAAATTCATAGAAAATAGAAAAATAATAAGAAAATTACAAAAATAGTTTTGAAAATTCTCTTATGTTATTTTAGATTTTTAGAAATTAGTTTCATATTTTTCCCTTTAAATTTTATAATTTCTAGTATTTTAAATTAGTTTTAAGAGTTAATAATTAGTTTTTAATTTTAATAAAATCAAGAAAAATCCTAAAAAATAGTTTTAATTCATTTATAGTTTTCTCATATCATTTTTATAGTAAAAGTATTTTTAGGTTGTTTTTAGGAGTTAGATTAGTCGTACTTGCATTTTATTCGCGTTTCGTTTAAATCCCGTTTTTGCGTTTTAGCGTAGGATTGCGTAGTTTGCCATAGTTCTTAGGTTTTCCCATAGACTTTAGTTCCATATGCTTTCCTTATCCCGTAGTTTAGAATATATCATTTTACCCCCTTCTCTCATTCAAATCCCGATAATCGAGACGTGAGTTGGAAATTCCATTCAACCCTCGTTCGGAACGATCTCGGTGTTCAAACCTAATCGTTTGAGTTACATTATACACTTCTCATCTATTATTGATCGATTGTCGAGCCGTTTTAAGTTTCTTACGGTTAGTCATTCACAAGTGGCTAGCTTGTGTGAGTTAAGCTTGACGTGTTTCTAGCACCGAATCAAAGTTCATAACCATCAAGCAAATCAAGCAAACTATTAAAAATGCATACACCGCAAAATCAAGAAAAAGTTGAAGAAGATACAATTTGTTAGGGAACTTACGAAGAAAGTCCATTAGGAAATCGATCAAGTTTTCAAAGTCGCCTTATAACTTCATCCAACATCTTTTTGCCTTTACCTGCGAGTTTTAGTCGTACATAAGAAGTGAACGTGTAGCAATTTTAGAGTAAGCGAAAAAATGAATCCATTAATAAGAAAATTTGCAATAAACTTTAAGCGTGTACTAAGCATTGCCACTTCTAGTGATGCCTAAGTGGATCAAAATAGTAAACGTGCATTGGACAGCAAGGCAACTATTAGACATAAAAATAAAGTGAAGACTCACTAAATGATTGTTAGCATATTATCATTTTCACCATTGTAATGAAACCTCAATTCCGTGAAAAAGTATCCACAATAAATCAGCAAATAGAAATAGATATGCAATCTGTAGACAAGTGTACCTCAAATTAAAGAGTAAGTTGATGCCAGTTTTAAAAATTAATCGTACCACCACTTCCTTAACAGGGCCTGCTACCAAGTCTCCTGCCGACCCATCAATGACTTCTGGTAATTTACCAACTAATTAAATTTGTATTATCTGGCAGGTGCAGAAAGATCAAATTTGTTATTTTACAATAAACTTATTTTGACCTACTACAATTAAATTATTATAGGATCTGTTAATAAAGTTTTGACCCGGTAACTTAAGAATGGATCAATAATTCATGTAACTTCTTATATTGGTCAAATGCAAGATAAATGTTTTATGGTCTGCTATATGACACTACCTATATCAATTTATGAATGGTTGGGCTACATTTGCTTCAAAAGTTCTTTTAGTACATTGATTATCGACTGAACATTAGAGTGACTAATCTTTAATATGTGGGTCTTTTAGTACAATTTACATGCTTTGTAGAGAAGCTAACCGAGTCTGTAACCTACATGGATCTCGACCAAACCCTAGGAGATTCAAGTGAACTATTTGAAGCTCAAGCTCATATATATAGACACATCAGCAACTTTGTAAACTCGGTGGCCCTTCGTTGGACTCTTGAATTAGTCATATCCGGTATCCTTGTAACTCATGACAAACCAATCACACTTAAAGAACTATATATATCTATACATGCATGTTTGTGGTGTGCACATTACTAATTATTGACAATAGCATAAATAGTGACGACGATTTTTTTAACAAAACTAACACGGAGATTAATTCTTGTCACGGGTATTTTATGAATACCAAAATGCTTCATCTTTGGTCCATCTTGGAGAATCATCTATAGTACTCCATCAGTTTATTCATGTTGAGTATTTAGAACATTTATATCATGAAAAGATAAAAAAATTTAAAAAAACATTAAAAAAAACAAATAAATAAAAAGAAATTGAATATACATACCTTTTCTTGCATAACAACCTCAGACGAAACATCAAAAGGAACTGGTTGTACATCAAATCAGAAAAAAAATATTGTGTGTGTGATAATGAGTGATATTAGGGTTTTGGAAAAAAAAATATACCGTATGAAGAATGGATTGGGCTTTATATATATATTTTTTTTTAAATTATTAATTTTTTTGTGATCATTATATTTATATTTATGGCTTTGCAGAATATATCACAAAAATTAAGTTGATCTAGTGGTAAAAACACATGTTATTTATCCAAATAACCAAGGTTCGATTCTTGCAAGACTTATTTTTTAGAATTAAATTTCAAAAATTAATGGTTAGGTAATTGAATTCCGAAAATAATTAATAATAGCTAATTAAATTAAAAAATTGCTTAGTTGGACAACAAATGCTTATGTGGCATGAAATTTGATTATTTGGCATTGAGGTGGCATTGAGGTGTCATTAATGCCAAATGCCTCCTATTATATATATATATATATATATATATATATATATATATATATATATATATATATATATATATATATATATATATATATATATATATATATATATATATATATATATATATATATATATATTAACTTACTCCTTTTTGACATTATAGTGAGATTTATCTTTTTATAGTAAGTTCATGAAATGAGCTATGTTGATTGCATGAGTTTTACGTCATCAGTTTCTCTGGTTCTGCCGGTTCCCTTTTAAAAGGGATCCGACCAGTTAAACATCAAGGATCTGGGAGATCTGCAGTTTTGAAAGAAATTTGTTTTGACATAGGATCTATTTTTGCAACTCATATGTTACAAAGTGAAATGTGTTTTAGCCAACGTTAATTCTCAAACATACATTAATAGTTTCAAACATGTTGGGGTTTTGAATATGCGAAAAAACAAAAACATATTATGCGAGAATGAAATGAGAGAAACTACGACATCATTTATATTTCATTTCAATGCTTAAAGCAATACAAAGGATCAGATAGATGATACAAATGTAGATCAATAAAAGAAAGAACATGTCTACATGTGAGAATTTGATCATGGGATACACGAGAGTGATGAGCGAGATGATGATGATGACGAGGGCGATGTAAACCATGATGACGGAGATCTTCCTTGGTTTGGATTTCTCGAAGTGAGATGATGAAGAAGATGAAGTTTTAAGTGTGAGGTTTTTTTGAAAGTGGAAGATTTGAAAAATGGGATTTGTTGGTGAGGGTTTGATGATCGGAAGGGTTTTATGAGGAAGGAGGAATTTTTGAGATTTATGTTTTGTTTTATTTGTATTTAGAAAGATTTGATTTTTAGAAATTAGGTTTAGACAACACATATTGATATACCTAGGTTTAGACAGACGATGACACATATGCTGAAAAGTTTTTCTAATGAAGCCACGTATATCATATAAATATGTTTGGATATTTATATGAATGAGAAAAAATATTATACGTAATTTTCCATTTAGTGACATGCAAGTATACACATGATTTACTAACATTATTTGGAGATAAGTCTTATGAAAGTCATACTTCTATTGCAATTTGAGTGTCCCTTTGACGAGTTTTATCAATGGAAAACTATGGTTTCTTCAAAATCTACTTGGTAATACGTTTAGACAATTTTTTGGGGAAAGTTATCCTATTACAAAAGAATCTTGATGGTTTTCTTATTTTCAGACTAACTAAACAAAATGACAAGAAAAGTTAGTGCAGTTTGTAAGACAAAGTGAGAAGTAAGAAGGGAAAAATCATTAACGTAATCATCTAATTAATATCCAACAAAATTATTCTTAAAACATAGTTTTTGTTTTAGAAGATTTCCTTCTTTGTAGTTTTCGAACATACACGAATCGTTTCAAGTTTTTAAAGTACAATATACTCTAAGAAACTTGGTAATGAAGCTCTGATGCCAATTGTATTTGGGGGGGGGGGGGGGTGAATAGTTTTGTCAATTAAAACTTCATTTTAAAGTATTTAGATCAACTTATGTCAATCCATTTAGATTGTTTGTTGGATATTGATAGATGAGCATATAAGTAAGTAATGCAAAAGGTAAAGAGTAAAGGAACACAAAACCACGACAAGAGTATTTATAGTGGTTCGGCTACAAGGACACCTTCCTTGCCCTACTCCACTCCTCGAATACGCCACTTGAGAGTTTCTAAGAACTACACAACACAAGTCCTTTAATGTGGTGGAGAAGCCTTCACAACATAAACACTCTTTATCCGGTACAAGGATAGACACCGAGTTCTTCCACGAGGTAGAACCAAACCTATCATAACGTCGCCTACACTTTATCTGGTACAAGGCTAGATACCGATTTCAATTACAAAGGAGGAACTAATACCTAACAGTAAACCACAACACAACTACCCAAAGGAGACACACTCCTTGTTACAACACTAGAGAGGATATCAACATCCTTTAACCCAAACTATACAACTTGTACATCGACGTACCATATCGAATGTACACCTTCGGCACCATTCACTAATGCCTTCAACACGACACTTCTATGGAGCGAGGAAAGAACTATCAACAAGATGCACTTCAATAGTCTTGATGATGACGAGGCTTAGCAACTCATGACCTTAGGCTTGCACATCTTCAAGAGGTGGTGATCTCGCCTTTAAGAGGAACCTAGAGAATCACACAAACATAAAACTACATAGAATGATCCGTTGGATTTGTGGTTAGTGAGACTTAGAATACTGATAGAAAGTATATCTAAGAGTGGTAGTGAGCAAGAGAGAAATGGCTCACTATTTATAGAAAAAATGTGTCTATTGTCCCACAGTTCTGACGGGTTCCTCACCGGAGGGATCCGGCTAGTGCAAATCTTGGGATCCAGCTACTGGGTCAGTTTAGTCTGGATTTTCGGTTGCAAATCGGGTTATAGGTTATGGGTAATGGGTATTGGATCATGGATACCCAACAAGATGCAATGTACCTAGTCATTGGGTTATGGATCTTGGGTCATGGGTCATGGACTTTGGGTCATGGATCATGGATAATATCTAACATGGCTTCGTGCATGATGTCATGCAATGGGTCATGGGTTACGGATCATGCTCCATGGGTATGGGTTATGGACTTTGATTTTTACCCAAAAATATTCATTGTACCCAGTTAATGTATCATGGGTCATGAACTTTGGTTTTTTCCCATTACTTACGCATTACAAGATATACAAAGTACATATACATTTCTACAAAATGTAAACACTAATTTCTTGTTACACATATACATTTCTATAAGATGTAAACAATATTACTTGTTAGTGTTATAAAAATGTCTTTGGTTTTATATAACTTATTTACTAAATATGTTTAGATGGTTTTAATATGTTTAGTAAAAGTGTGTTAGTAAACTATTGGCTCAAAACTTTTACGTATTTCATTTATTTCGTTAAAATGATTATACGTTTGTTATCGACAAAACATTAGAAGATTGTAAAATATAAATTAACATTTTTATGGTTTATTTGTAGGGATTATGTTGTAGAATAGCAATGTACTTTCATAAGTGTTCCAATTTGATACGTATACTTTTTTTAAGTTGTAAAATAGCAATGTACTTTCCACAAGTATTCCAATTTGGTACGTGTACTTTTTTAAGTTGTAGAATACCAATGTACTTTCCATAAGTGTTCCAATTTGGTACGTACAATGACGTACCAAATTGGAACACTTATGGAAAGTACATTGCTATTCTACAACTTAAAAAAAGTATACGTACCAAAACAGGACAATTTGAAAAGTACATTGTTATTCTACAACTTAAAAAAAGTACACGTACCAAAACGAGACACTTTGAAAAGTACATTGCTATTCTAAGACTTAATCCCTTATTTGTATTAAAAATTTTGATAGTTAGTTTTAATGGATAATTTTTTTTGTGTGCCATAAAACCTTAAATTAATAAACTAAATATGAATATTAGGTCTTGAGTAATACTAGGTAGTAGGTGACTAGCTGATCCCTGGCATCCTCTATAGACTGTAAGATGACTATCCCTTAGTAGTTTTTCGGAAACATCCAGTTGATGACTCTAAATAGGAGTAATCAGTTGACGAGTTTAAGCCATGCGATAGATAGCATTTTTTTAGCATTGGATGAGTGCACCAAAGACCCTTGCACTTCATTAGGAGTGCAAGCTACCACTATGACCTGTCTAGTTGTAGTTTTGGGTGTTTGTGGGAAACACATGAGTGTTGTTGGTAAACTCATAGGTACATCTCTCAGGTTAGTTAGAATGCATAATGAATGTGAACCGAATAGATTAATTCCCATGCATGGTTAGGTATTCGGGAATCATAGATTAGTGGCACGAATACAAATCGGGCTTAATGACCTTAGACGCTCCATTAAGATTAAGGTTAGATGTGTTTGATTATTTAGCTTATTAGATTGGATACTTAAGACAAGTTTCCTGTTGATCGGTTAAAATAATCGTTCGGCTCTTTAGTGTTTCGGCCGACGGATTCACAAACAAGAAATACAAGTATTCCTATTTCTGTTCTTTGAAGGGATCATACCACAAGTAAAAAGAACAAGGTTAGGATCGAAAAACGGAAGCTATAGGTTAGGTATAGATGACCATTTATGCCTAGCGACACTAGAACCACTAATAAGTTGGGGATTAAACATCACAAGTAGGATCATGGAATATAGACCAGGCAATGCACTAATCTCTCTCTTATTTGTTTGCCATTGTACCACCACCTTAGTAATTAGAAAAGTAATCACGATAGTGTGAATCTAAAACACAACGTGACAATTTCATTGTTTTCCTTGGTAGATCATTATTTCAATTAGAAAGCTAAGGATCACAGACTATCTTGGGACGACCTCAGATTTACCACAACACTACACTGCATGCAACCGGGTACACTGCCCTTTAGTATGTGTAGATCAGTAGGTAGACGAGAATAGTATAAATGTAGGACCTGATCTAAATGTATCAGGACGTGTGTCTGTTGGTACCTGATTTATTTTTCCTATGAAAGGGGAGTATCCTAGCCCTTTTGAGGAGTCATTCCAAGGTAAATTCAAGTGTCCTTTAGCGTATTAGGACACGTGTCTGTTGGGACCCGATTTGTTTTCCTATAAAATGGGAGTACCCTAGCTCTTTTGAGGAGTCATTCCAAGGAAAATTCAAGTGTCTTTCCTTTGAAACTCTTTTATTTCATGTGGGTGTAAGTTATATTTGTGTTTGTCTTAAGTCTTGTTGTTCTGAGGATCTTTTGCTCTCTTTTGTTAAGCAAGAGTTTACATAACCATTTACCCGATTAGTAGTATAGTTTGCCGAGGCTCAGGTTGAGCGTACAATTGTGGTTGGTTTTGGTTGTTTTCGCGTTTGGAACTATAAGAACCCAGGTGGGTTAGTGTGTAATTTTGTCAAATGTTCACCATATGAGCTAGACGATATTGAAGTTTTTGAATATCCTAATATCTTCCCCTGAATTTTGTTTATTGAGGGAAGATATTGGTTTATTTCAGTTGATGGTTTCCTAACGATTATTGCATGCGATTACTGTGACTTGGCTTTTGTTTTTGCCATCATGCTTTTCCATGCTCATCCAACTGAAATGTTAAATTTAATTGGGGTGGAAACCTAAAGTTTGAGATCCGTTTCTTATCGGCCTCACTCGAACCTCGGATACGGACTCTTCATTGTTCCCATTTCCCTTGACTAGGAAGCGCTATGTACCTTTGAGCAAGAATGCAAGCATCCTGAGGGACATAAACTGTTGACCCTTAGGCGAGGGTGAAGTACGTTAACTTTTTTTTCTTCCCTGGGATCATCGTTTTGGGCTCAACTTAGGTTTGTAAGGATTCTAAGCAGCCCCGTGACTGGCTTATCATTCTGAGGAGTTCGAGGTTTTGACGTGGCGGTTCTTGCCTGCAATTACATTAGTTCTCTTTGATTGTTTCATTGGGAGGTTTATCCTTTGCGGATGCTTCGGAGCTAGGTGTTGGCTAAGTATTTTGGTTTTGAGAAGAATTAACTATTGATCAATCACCGCTTGCCCGTTAGAGATTAATTTTTTGTTTGTTTAGTTCCTAGAATCATCATCCAGGAACGTCGACTGTTTTGTTGAAGAACGTGACTTTAACTTGTTTAAGCCTTTGTCCCCTATCAGGGGGTGTGATGGTTTTATAAGCCTTTTAGGCGTTATGTAATGCTTTTCCAGGGCTAATATGCCTGGGTTGCAATTGTTTGAGTCTCTTGCATTGTCCGTTGTATATTTGCACAACTTGTTAATGAAAATTTTTATCATTGTTGAATGATGTTTGGATTATGAAAATCCATATTAAAGACTCGGTTACCCCGAATATCATCTAGCATTAGTAAGGTCATAGTCTTATTGGTAAATGTTAAGTTATCGTATCATCATTGAGTCGGGTCGGGTCTTTACCCACTGTATGCCTATTCCATAGCCCGTGAGGGGTGTGTTTTGTAAGAAGTAAAAATAGCCTTTCACACCAAGTGAAAGGGTTGGAGATTCATTTGGTTAAGCTAATACACTTTCATTTTCTCTCTCTAAAGTAAACTCCCATCTTCTTTCTTTCTCTAAAACATTCGACCATATTATAAGCTTATAAGTGTGTTATGATAATAAATCTTCTATAATTGGTATCAAGAGCCATGGTTTGATTAGCTAGATTGTGTGTGCTCAGATTCGTAGCTCATTTATGTTACTTGGTGTCTTTCTTCTTTTTTGGTTCGAATAGAAAAGAAAGAAGAATAATTGTTTGAGCTTTTTTGTGGTCATAATTGTTATAAGTTGGTACTTTAGTGTTTAGGTTTGTTGTAGTAGCTTAGATTGGTGTTTGGTTAGCCTATTTAATTAGTTTATAGGAAGTTTGGGTTGTATTCTAAAGTTTAGAACTTTTTTCTTGACTGCGGTTTGGTGTTCTTGACTGCGATTTGGCTCCTTCTTGGCTGCGATTTGAGTGTAAAAGAGTAAAAGGCTATTGCGTTTTGATCAAAAGTAGATGTTGCGGTTTGGTTGGTAGCCAAAAGGAGTATAAGGACAAAACTGAGTGAAAGTGACTTGCATACTTGCACGAAAGTGACACTGCGTTTTGTCTTGTAGCCCTGCGTTTTAAGTTCTGCGTTTTGGCTATTGCGAGTTAAGATCTGCGATTTGCTATTGCGATTTGAGTTATGCATTTTGACTACTGGATTTTAGTTCAAGACACTTTGCATTTTGTTCTTTGCGTGTTGGTCTCTTGCATTTTGTCATTCTCTACAGGTGCGTTTGGAAGGCCTGCGACTTGGCTGTTGCATTTTGATTCTGAGTACTGCGATTTGACATTGCGGTTTGGAGATTTGCCTCTGAAGACCTATTATCAAGTCAAACAAAACGTTATGCTACCAAAATTTGGTCTTGTCTTTCATTTTGAGTATTGAGACTTGTATACTTCATTACATAATCACTTGTTAACAAAACCTAATCACAACCAAACAACACTTCAGCTAATCCTACAAACAATCATCACTCCTAACACACAATCTTCTATCATTGTGCGGATCCATCAGTCATCATAACACATTCAATTGGTCATTGTCCCACGGTTGCTTCTTGATTTTGAAAAATCCCGCGAAAGATTCTATTTCTTGGTTTAAATCATAGATTTGTAAAATCCCGTGTAAGTGAACACCATGTCAATCATTTCTGATGACATTCAAGTTGCCGGGTCTGATACCCGCCCTCCTATTCTTGATAGGATGGATTATGAATCATGGGCACAACGAATTAGATTATATTGCTTGGGTAAGGAAAATGGCACCAACATTCTTTGATCTATTGATGAAGGACCTTTTCAGATGGGCACTACTAGAGACACAATATCTACCGCTGATGATGGAACTGTCAATCTTGGAATGGACAGACCACGTACTTACAATGATCTCGATGAGAATGAAAAGAAGCATTATGATGCAGATATAAGAGCTTCCAACATTGTGCTTCAAGGGCTCCCCAAAGAAATCTATAAACTTATTCCACAACACTAAAGGCAAAGCAGTGTGGGATAATGTTAAAATGCTTTTTTCTGGCTCTGAACTGACTAAAGAAGATCTAGAATCATAGTTCTATGATGAGTTAGAACATTTCCAGATGAAACCGGGTAAGAACATCAATGAATACTATGTTAGATTTCATAAGCTTGTTAATGACATGAGGATCATCAAGATGACAATGCCAAACATTCAACTCAACTCCAAGTTTGTGAATAACATGACACCCGAGTAGGATAGGTTTGTAACAGCAGTTAAGCTTAACAAAGGTTTGAGAGACACAAACTATGAACAACTGTATGCATATCTACAAAAACATCAAAAGCATGCTGCTTATGATCGTCTGATTATGGAAAGGCTCAATCCAACAACAACAGATGATCCGCTTGCACTTGGTTCAAATGTTCAGCCATTCACCCAGTCATCACAAACACAAGTTTGTTAGTACCCATTCTCTTCACAGAATCAAACACTTCAACCTTATTCAAGATACATTCCAACTGATAAGATGATTGAAAATCTCTGCAACCAAGTCGCATTACTTGCTCGACAATTCAGAACAACACTCCCTCAAACCAACAACCAACTTCGAACTTTATCAAATCTACATAACCAAGCAACTGTGGATGATGGAAGGGTTGTGGTTCAGAATGTTCAAGGGCAACAAATAATGAACCAAAGAAACTTTGCTCGGGGCAATGGTGCGGCTTGTAATGGTAGTGCACAAAAAAGAGGTGGGAATGCTATTATAGGACAAGTAAAGCAAATCAAGTGCTACAATTGTGGTGTCGTAGGACACATTGCAAGAAATTGCACTCAGCCAAGCGTCTACATAATTCAGATTACTTCAAGGATAAGATGCTTTTGATGCAAGCTCAAGAGAATGGTGCTACATTAGATGAAGAGGTGCTACTGTTTCTTGCTGGTGAATAGACAAACACGTTTGTTGCTGATGTTGATGACCAACCGGTTTATGATATGTCACGGAATGATCCCAATATCTTTCAAGTAGATGACTATGATGCCTTTGACTCAGATGCTGATGATGAACCCACTGCTCAAACCATCTTCATTGCAAACATATCTTCAATGGTCTCCTCACCTCAATAAGATGTTCCCTCCAATGCATCAGTCTACTCCGAGGTACTCAAATTGTACGATGTGATTGATGAACAAAAGATTCCCAACAAAGTACAATAGAAAGAAGTTATTGAGTCAGATACTGCGAATATGGGAAATAGAAATGTTATCCCATATGAGCAGTATGTGAAACACAACGAAGGTCATGTTCTGAAGGTCATGTTGTACCGAGTAGTGCATCTTCTATTCTAAATGATTATTATATGTTGCATGAGTACACTTCATTCATCCCTGATGACTCATTGACCACTAAACTTAATATATATAAGGATCAAGTGGCCATATATGAACAACATGCGAAATTTGAACTAACTGAACGTGAACAAAAAAGGGATAGTCAAATGCGTATACTGATTACAGAACGTAATTTAAGGGAAGAAACATTGTAAAAGGAGTTAAATTCTTTACAAGTAAAACTTAAACAAATTGTACAACAAAAACAAGAAATACAAGAGAATGTAAATATGCTTAAAGAGGAATTCAAAGAAAAGGAAACAAAACTCTTGAATGATTTTTCCAGACTTAAAACGTTAAACAATAAAGTGGAAAACAAGTTATACGTACAAGACCACTCCATTCAAACTATTCACATGATGATAAATCATAAAACGTTGAGTGATGAACATAGTGAGAAATCCATAGGTGACCCAAATCCAGTTTACCTTAGGAAAGCTAAAGTGGCCCAACTTGCTTTATATGATGGAAGTGAAATCCCTAAACCGGATCATGTCCCTGCTAGTGCACCATTATCAGAAGAGGATAGAGAGTTAGAAGAAATATATAGAGATAAAATGCCTAAGAAAATGAATGACCCTGTAATTATGAAAAACCGGGTCAGCCACAAACCTCCCAATTATTCTAAGGAGAATTTCTTAGCTACTTTCAAACCTCAAACTCAGTTGACCCCTGAACAAGTATTTTGGAAGTTAGATATGGAAAAGAAAAAGGCCGAAGAACTAGTAATAAATAATCCCCTCCTAATGAGATTACCGGCTGCAACGGTGTACCCACCTAATACACCCATGCATTTAGTTCCTAGAAATCTTCCTACAGAATGTAAAACATTGATTAGCATTTATGTACTTTATCAACTATTTGCTAATTTTGATAAAACATGTAAGAAGAGAATTACACCAACAGCTATTACTGAAGGGGAAAGGGGGTTTGAGCAAACGAAACGGTGTTGTCTAACTGAGGTTATTCCATTCTTTAAACTAGTTAAAGAAAATTTTGAGGGTATTCAAAAGTCTCTAGAAACTGAAGTTAAAGAAATGAAAGATGTTTTAAAGATATGGAAAACATGGTGAATCAAAATGCGATTGATCTTAAAAGTTATGAGATTGAAAGAAAGAATATTCACATCACCAATGTGAATTTGATTGCTAGATGCATTGACTATGATGTGTATTATACTGCTACTGATTATGCTTTGACTGCCTTTTAATTTCATGATTTTTCACTTGCATTTAAAGTTGCTCAGGTTCATGTCAATGAGGTTGAAGCCTAGAATTTAAGATTGCATGAGAAAATCCAAAACAATGATCATGATAACATGGTCAGGCATTTGTCAAAATTAGAGGTTGATAATCTTAATTTGCAATTAAAATATCAACATCTAGAAGAAAGAATTAAAACTTCAAATGCCAAGACATCTTTGGATGCTCCTGAATTTGATGCATATTTTGAAATAAGCAAACGAGATGAACCAATTCAAGCTCACTCTAACACGATCCGAAAACTAAAAGCTCAAATTTCTCAATTGAAGGGAAATAGGAGTGAAGTGGTTGACTCCCATAAACCACCATCTCTAGATAGTCAGAATTTTCAATACCAAAACATCATCAATAAATTGCAACAATAAAATGAATGATTTTAAGCTGAAATTCGAAAGTTAATGTGGATTACAAAGAGTTATATGACTCGATGAAGGTCACAAGTGATAAACAGAATAAAAAGATAACCTCTTTGCTTAACGAGATTGAGAATTTAAAGACTCAGATGAAAGGGAAAATGCCAATCCCCACTTGTGAATATGTTGTTCCAAAGGTTTCAGCTTGTATTAATTAAGCAATTGATGTTAAGCCTATTCCCCTTCCTCTTAGGAACAATAGGACTGCTTATCAAGCATATATCACTTACCTTAGGGATAGCCTAGATAGTCTTCGTGAGATTGTTGAAGATGATAGAATAGAGAAACCTCTAGATAGTGTTGTTTCCTATGCTTGCATGTACACTAAACGATCTCAGGAACTCTTAGAATACGTCATCGTCACATGTCCTAAAAAAAGGTACCAAGCGAGATAGATTTGTTGCATCCTCTTTAATGCTTAAGAACAAGAACGTTACCTTTGATGTACCCTCGAAAACATCTAAACCCATACATCAAAACCAGAAAGGCAAAAGGCAGCAAAAAAAACTAATGTTCCCATCATTACTTCTATAGGAGTAAACAGGGACATTAAAGTTAGTGGGTCAAAGCCTAGAGGCAATACAAAGAATGATAGGACTACGCAAGCTAAAAGTGCTCACAAGAAGGAAGTATAAGACCACCGTAGGAACAATAAATTTGATTTGAACAAAAAGAATTATGTTGATTCTAGTATTAGCTTTAAGCATACTATAACTAATTCGAATTCTAATGTTGTGTGCAAAACATGTAATGAATGTTTAATTTCTGGTAATCATGATCAATGTGTTGTGTCAATTTTTATGTCTACAAAACAATCCCCAGTTAAGATAGTTGGGAGAGCGAAACGAATTTAGCAATCTTTGAAACCTATAGGGAAAATATTTACCAATGTAGGCTTTCAGTGGAAGCCCACAGGTCGAATATTCACACTAGGCAAACTTTGCCCCTTAGCTTGGACTCCAATGCCTAGAGTAGGGCCTGTTATGGAATGGAAGCCAACTGTTAGAGTTATCCCTTTAGTAACACAATGCCCTCTGACTAGGTCATGTACTTCTACTAGTGCTGCCCCCATTGTTAAAACCAAGGTACCTAGGGTTTCTGCAGATCCAGAGATTGTTTGCGCTAACAAAAAGGACCCCCATCTACACGTGGGGATCCAATGTTTTCAATTATCCATCTTCTTCTATTTTCAAATGCAGGTCATACAAATCGTCCTTTGGTATTTGGATTCAGGCTGCTCAAAACATATGAACGGAGATCGATCACGGCTCAAGAATTTTGTGAATAAGTTTATTAGGACAATTAGATTTGGGAACGACCATTTTGGGGAAATTATGGGTTACGGAGATTATGTTTTTGGTGATAGTGTAATTTCTAGGGTATACAATGTGGAAGGACTCGGTCACAACTTGTTCTTTGTTGGTCAATTTTGTGATTCCGATCTCGAAGTGGCTTTCAGAAAACACACATGCTTCGTCAAAGAATTAGATGGTGCTGATCTTCTTAAAGGCTCTTGTGGCACTAATTTATACACCATTTCTATTGAAGACATGATGCGGTCCTCTCCTATTTGCTTATTGTCAAAAGCCTCAAAGTACAAATCTTGGTTATGGCACCGTCGATTGAATAACTTGAACTTTGGTACCATTAATGATTTTGCTCGCAAGGACCTTGTGTGAGGTCTACCCAGATTAAAATTTGAAAAGATCATCTTTGTTCGGCTTGCCAACTGGGCAAAAGTAAGAAGTATGTTCACAAACCCAAAACTGTCAACACAATAATGGAAGTTCTGTACACATTTCACATGGATCTATGCGAACCAATGAGAGTGCACAGTATATATGGGAAGAAATATGTTATTGTTTTTGTCGATGACTACTCTCGATTTACATGGGTGAAGTTTTTGAGAACCAAGGACGAGACTCCAGAGGTTATCATCAAACTGATCAAACAATTACAAAATCAGACTCAACAAAACCGTCAGAATCATCTGCACGAATAATGGAACTGAGTTTTTGAACAAACAGCTCATTCAATTTTATGAGAGTATTGGCATCGGTTACCAGAAGAGTGTTCCACGTACTCCTTAGCAGAACGGAGTTGTTGAAAGACGAAATCGTTCTCTTGTGGAAGTTGCTCGAATCATACTAATATTCTCTAAGGCTTCGATGTTTCTTTGGGCGGAAGCTGTCGTTACTTCTTGTAACAACCAAAACCGATCCTTGATTCATACTTTTCACAACAAAACTTCATATGAGCTGATACATAACAAGAAACTAGATCTTTCTTTTCTACGTGTGTTTGGTGCTCTATGTTATCCGAAAAATGATAGTGAAGATCTGGGAAAGTTAAAGGCTAAAGCAGACATTGGATTCTTCCTTGGGTATACACCAGATCGTAAGGGATACCGAATCTACAACAGAAGAACCCGACAAATTATGGAAACCATTCACGTGACATTTGATCAGTTGACTGAGCAACCGGCTCCTGGACACACCAGTTCCGAATCCACAAATAGTTTTAGTTCAGGTCTTTTATAGTATCCCACTCTTGCATTTCCTTATGTACCCCCGTCAGATGAAGATTTGAAGATCTTGTTTGATTCGGTGTTTGATAACTATTTTGAGCCGCCAACTGGTGATACCCCGACATCATTGGCTGCCACAGTTCCTGTTCTACACAATTCCAATGGTCCATCTGTGTCTACTTCAATAGATCAAGATGCTCCCTCTATAAGTCATTCACCATCATCATCAAATCTTCAATCCTCTTCGATACATCAAATCACTGCAGTAGACAATTCTTTATAAGTGAATCCTTTTGCTCCTCCTGAAGATGCTCTGTTCGAGAACATATTTGCTCCTAAATCCCTTTCTGAGGCATCTTCTTCAGGGGATCATACCACGGCTACTTCAGTTCCCTACCCTCAACCATATGAACATCCGATTAGTAACATTATTGGGAATCCTTCTTGTCCGGTATCCACACGAAAGCAACTTGCTACCGATGCCTTGTGGTGCTTTTATAATTCCTTACTATCCAAAGTCGAACCCAAATATTTCAAGACCGCTATTGCTAAAGATTGTTGGTTTAATGCAATGCAAGAAGATATTCACGAGTTTGACCGACTTGAAGTATGGGAATTAGTACCACCTCCAAAATGTGCAATGATTATTGCTCTTAAGTGGATCTATAAGGTGAAGCTTGATGAGCATGGTGACGTTCTAAAAAATAAGACACGGCTTGTTTCTAAGGGATATCGTTAAAAGGAGGGCATCGAATTTCCGAAATCATTTGCACCAGTTGCTCGAATAGAGGCTATCAGAATATTTCTCGCTAATGCTTCCAGCAAGAACATGATAGTCCACCAAATGAATGTGAAGACTGCTTTTCTAAATGGCGAGCTGAAAGAAGTAGTCTATGTTAGTCAACCAAAAGGATTTGTGGATCCCGATCATCCTACGAATGTCTATCATTTGAAAAAAGCTCTTTACGGCTTAAAGCAAGCACATAGGGCATGGTATGACACTTTGTCAAAGTTCCTACTGGCAAACAGATTCTACAAAGGTGTTGTTGATCCTGCGTTATTCACTCAGAAAATAGGCAAACATTTACTTCATGTTCAAATTTATGTTGATCGTATCATATTTGCCTCAACCGATCTTATAGAATGTGACCATTTCTCAAATGAGATGAGTTCTAAATTCCAAATGTCTATAATGGGACAAAATTTGTTTTTCTTAGGATTAAAAATTTCTCAAAGTCCCAGAGGCAGTTTTATAAATCAATCTAAATATGCTAATGAAATTTTAAAGAAATTTGGATTGGATTCAAGTGACCTTGTTGACACTCCCATGGTGGAGAAAACAAAACTGGATGAGGACCTCTCTGGGATCTCGATTGATCAAACTAAGTTATGCAGTATGATTGGATCCCTGATGTATCTCGCTGCCAGTAGACCAGATCTTCTATTAGCTGTATGCATGTGTGGTCGGTATCAGGCTAAGCCTACCAAAAAGCATCTTGAAGCGGTAAAACGGGTCTTTCGGTATCTCTAAGGAACAATTAATATGGAACTCTGGTATCCGAAGGTCACCGCCATGGCAATAAGAGCTTATGCAGATCCTGACCATGGAGGGTGTGAAGATACACGTCGAAGTATGTCGGGAGGTGCTCAATTTCAAGGAGATAAATTAGTGAGCTGGTCTTCAAAGAAGCAAATCAGTACATCCATATCTTCCACAAAGGCAGAATACATTGCCATGTCTGCATGTTGTGCTTTAATATTATGGATGAGATCCCAACTATCGGACTATGGCTTTGCATACAACAAGAATCATATATACAGTGACAACAAAAGTGTCATTTCTCTTTGCTGCAACAATGCCCAGCACTCTCGATAAAAGCACATCGATATCTGACATCACTTCATCAGGGAACAAGTTGAAAATGGTGTGGTTGAACTTTACTTTGTTATAACTAAGTACCAGCTAGTGGATATCTTCACTAAAGATCTTCCAAGAGAACGGTTTCAATTTATTCTTCCGCGACTTGGTATGAAGAGTTTGAAGCCAGAAAGACTTAAAAGTCTTCAGGAAGAGAATGTGGAGTAATGGAGTTACTTCATGTATCACTTGTATATATTTAAACCAAAAAGAAAAATATAAAAATATAAAACCTTCAAAAACCATGAAAATCAGAAAATTAGAAAATACCAAAAATATTGTTTTTCAAGGCATGTCTTCTGGTATCGATAACATTTACAGTCCTAAAAATGTCATTCAATAATGACACACGTCTTTAAATGAAGTTCGAGCAGAAGTTCAAAAAGTTTTCAAAACATACCTAAATGACTTGCTATCATTTCAGATATGCAACCCGTTTTTCAAAATGAGGAA
Source organism: Chrysanthemum makinoi (assembly GCA_910596185.1). NCBI lineage: Eukaryota > Viridiplantae > Streptophyta > Magnoliopsida > Asterales > Asteraceae > Chrysanthemum > Chrysanthemum makinoi. The sequence goes on from OU343220.1 coordinate 127,438,048, forward strand.
AGCACGTCGCCAAAAAGACGGTTGTTCCTACACCAATATTTTTCCATCTATGATTCTTTAGGAGAGTATTTTTGTTTCACATGGTGATAACGTGTTGTTTGAAAATCAATCGGACTTAAGTTCTTCATAAAATTGTCACTCAATCAATGACTACAACTCTTTTAATAGAAAACGGGTCATCGATTGAGGGGGAGAGAGATTTCAAACTTTATATAATCAAAATATCATCAAACATGTCTCTTTGTACATTATAAGTAGTGAATAAATATTCAAATGTTGTGTGTCAATATATGAATTTTTCATGAGTTTCTCGTTAAACTCCAAATCATTTATAAACTCATCATACCTAACACTAACATTCTCCCTCATAGATTAAGGGGGAGAATTGTAATGTTCCATTATCAGTATATTTGAATCATACCACATTTTCTCCCAAATTTTCTAACTTATTTAAATCAATTAAGATCCCAAATCTCAAAAGGTTTGAATTTTTTGATCGGGGGAGAGAATGTGATTTAAATATTAAATCTGATAAAAATGTGATTATTTAAGACTCAACCAAGCACTCCTCCCTCCATGTGCCAAACAATTTCAAATACCAATGCACATGTTGAGGGGAGCATTTCTGAAAGATCAAAAATGATTGAGGTACAAATGCTTTTATATCAAATATCACAAGTGCCTCGATTGATTTTCAATTGGTTCTAAGGCAGAGAGAACAGTACCACATGACTGACCTTGCATTTAATTTATTGGAGTTATAAGGATGGTAAGTTTAGGTATTTATTCCCACGATCCCCACCAAAGCCAGAGGGATCTACCTAGGGACAATTCACAAGTTAGTGTAGAAGTCCTTAAGTATGATTAAAAAAAGGAGAAAAGTAAGAATAAGAGAAGAGTGCCGACTAAGATGGAGCTAGTACTGTAACAAACCTAAACAGGTACTAGTGATGAAGTCTTGGTAAGCGCTAAAGGAGTTGAAAAATGAAAAAGCATTATAAGGATAAAGGGTGAAAAGAAATAGCCCTCCAAATATTAAACCTTAGGGTAGAAACCAGGTTCAATTCATATGCTACTGGTTATTACCAAGGTAACACCGGTATTGAAGACAAGACGTCATAGACCCAGTGACGTACTGTACTAAACCTTCCAGCCAGTCAAGTTCTCTTAAAAGGACTTGTTTCATTCTCACAAGGAACCGGTGTAATCTATCGACTAATCTCTTAGAGATGGTTGATATTGAAGCAGGAGACCCTCTCCCCAGTCTCCGCTCATGAAAATCAAAGCGCACTATTTAGTCTAGAGCTAAGAGATCATCCATAAATGTCATAAGGACACACTTCTAATGTGCTTGCTATTTCATACACTATGAAAAGCAATAAAAATATACATTAAGAGTCCTACACATTATCCTTGTGGTATTTCCAGGACATTCGAGTGATACACAAGGTATTAACAATGAAGATGGAAATCCTTCTAGAGCCAACATCAAACAAGCTCTTAGTGGGTGACATGTGAGATCCTTCATGGATCAAAATTGTGGCAACCGGAAAACAACGATGGGGCGATTCACACCTGAATCAACCTTGTTCCAGTAAATGAATTGACGGATGCTTTTGAAAAAACCCTTCGATGTGTTCAAAAATTATTTTCAAGCACATCGACTGCATATAAAATTTTCAAACAAAAGTATTTGTGATTGAAACTTGATGTTGCTCATAAAACTTTCATGGTATTGCAAAAACTCTTTATCCAGCAATAGGCGACTATTTTTCAAATCAATTTCCCATTAATCAGTGAATCCAAATTTGCTGGTTCACTCATTCCGTGTTGTCTACTTTGAGATGCTCCTATTTGAGAACGGCTAGTACAACTAAGAAACCCTGTCATGGAGATTCTTCGGAATTTTACCTAATCATAGGCAATATTCATACTGATCAACGGGGAACCGTGGTTCTTGCAACCCTATTCAATGAAAGTGAGCAAAGATACTTTCGTGTGTTTATTGCTAACTATTGTTTACAGGAATCCTCGACGGTTGCCGCTGATGGCCAATGAGATGTCAATTCATAACTACATGCTCGCACTTCACACTCACAATCAAAGAAATCATGATAATTGAAAGACGTACAACACTGCTTCCGCAACTCTGATGCAAAATATTTTGGTCCAAAAAACTATGAGCGTGTCGGTCTGAAAGTCACAACATCACATGGAGGCTATACTACAAAGGATGATTTAGTGATTTACGGTGGCTGATGATCTCTATGAAGGCTCAAAGATCACCTAAGCCAAAGTAATATTCATAAAGATCACTACTGGAAGTACAAAGATTGCGTACTTTAAAGAATCAAAGACTACAAGCTAGGAAATTAAATTCATGTAATAGAATGCTCGAATTCAAATTGTAATTTCCAGGGTGACCTCCCTTAGGGGAGATTGTTAGGATTATGAAAATCCATATTAAAGACTCGGTCACCCCGAGTATCATCTAGCATTAGTAAGGTCGTAGTCTTATTGGTAAACGTTAAGTTATCGTATCACCATAGAGTCGGGTCAGGTCTTTACCCACTGTAAGCCTGTTTCATAGATCGTGGGGGGCGTGTTTTGTAAGAAGTATAAATACCCTTTTACACCAAGTGAAAGGGTTGGATATTCATTTGGTTAAGCTAATATACTTTCATTTTCTCTCTCTAAAGTAAACTCCCATCTTCTTTCTCTCTCTAAAACATTTTACCATATCATAATTTTATAAGTGTGTTATGATAATAAATCCTCTACAAATGACTTTACTTTTGTTAGCCTTTCAGGAGTTTGTAGAGTATGCTAGGTATTCTTTTGTAACCCTTTCAAGTGTTCCTTTTTTATTTGTTGAATTTTTTTTCTTCGCCTTGAAGCGTGATGGAAAATATATTGGCCATGCTTAGCCTTTCAAGCCTTATGACTTGTGTCTTTTTTCTCTTGTGTTTCCTTACACCATTCAGGTGCTAAGAAGTTTTTATTCAGGGCGTTACGCACCCGATTTAAAGTTGTTTCCCATCTATGAGGGATATTTTCCAGGATAAGTCTTCCCAGATGTCGTTTGAGATATTTTTAGTATGTCCGAGCCTGATTTAAATTGCATAAGATATTTTCAAGGCTTGTGCCTAGTTGTTTGTTTTCCTCGGATGTTAATGAGGTTGTAATGTTATTCCCAGGGCATATGCGCCTGATTGTTTGTTATCCCTCTAGTGTTTATGAGGTGATATGATTTTTAGGGCAATTTTTGTGTTATTGCATCGTTGTTTCATTTTTATAAGCTATTGAAGCGTCATAGAGTGTTTATATATTGTGAATGTCATACGATTTTATTTTAGTGTGCGTAAGCATTTATTAGGAAAGATTAGCCTTATTTTTGTGTTTTTGGCCTCTAAGGCACGAATGGTGTGTTTTTCCTTTTCTTGTGATTTCCTTTAATGCTTTTTAAAGGTTTGTCAGTATAGATTAACCTGATAGTTTATGTTTTTTGGCCATCCTGGCACAAGTGGTTTATTTGGTTGAGTATCAGTGCTTTACAAGTGTTTGTATTGTTTCTAGGGTCAACGTGCCTGTTTGGCAGGTTATCTTTGTGATGGGAAGAGGTCTTTTTGGTACTTTTATGCCTAGTGGATGTGTTTCGACTTTTTATGAATTTGTGTATGTGTGAACCTTATAGAAGGCATACTTGTGCGAATTTGTTTTTCGGCACATAAGGAAATGTATTTTGGATCTTCATAAACGTTTCTTAGTGTCATGGAGTGTGCTTTCTTTTTAGGGCAAGTTTGCCTAGTGAAAGTTGTTTGTCCTATGTAGGCTTTGTAAGCACTATAGATATGTTTGTTTCTAGGTATTCCCAGCGTTTTGTGAGGGTTTGTTAGGATACATTAGCCTAATCGTTTTGTGAGTTTTCGAGGTTTTGTAAAATTACTTTACTTATCATGGTAGATGAGCTTGATGATTTCGTATTAGGATAAATTAGTCTGATGAATTTGCATAAGGTTAGATTAGCTTGATGATTTCGTATCAGGATAGATTAGCCTAATGATTTCATATCATGGAATTAGTTGATGATTCCATATCAGGAAAGATTAGCCTGATGATTGTATATCCTTGATATGTCATGAAGGTTTTGTATCATCCGCCTAGAGTACTTGTCTTGGTTTCATTAGCTTTCTAGGTGCTACGAAATTTTTATTTTTTGTCTTGTGAGCCTTTCTGGCATTTCGAAATTTTACCAGGACGTCTCATCATGATTGCTTTTTGTACCTTGTTTATAAGGTCTGTGTTTGACTCTGTACAGAGTTCTTTTATTCGAGTTCATAATCCCTTTCAGGCGTTGCGTAGTTTCCATTCATACCTTTGTGAGCCTCTCAGGCATTATAAATTTTGTTTTAATTGGCCCTGCAATTTTATATTAGGAAGTCTATGCCTGATTGTTTCCATGCCTCGTATGTTGCAAGGTCTAAAGAGTAACATCTCAGAATATTTTTTGTTCAGGATCTATAAATCTCTTAGACGTTATATATTTTATTTGGGCGTATTTTCCTAATGATTGTCGTACCTCTCCTAGGTAAAAGATGGCTCTCTAGAGCGTCGAGTGAAAATGTCTATTTTCTTTAAGAGCATTTTGCAAGCACAAGGGTTGATGACGATTTTGGAGGTCATTAAATCTTTGCGATAGCTATCATATTTAGTGATCAAATAAATGCAACAAATTGCGACTCAAGTTAACGACATGTTCTCCTTGTACGTACATGAACTAATATGCAAATTGTAGTCCGTTTGACTGTTTCAGGTATCTCTAAGATGAACGAAACTGGCGTGTATATGAATTCATTGGTATTCGCACTATCTTATGACAATCTTTTATCTGTTTAGTTACGTCTAATGGAACTAGTGTGACGATACGAAAGACAGGATTGACCTGGTCAGTAAACATATAATTATGATATGATAATGGCATGTGACCCTGTTGTAATGACGTCGGAGCCTGATGGCATTTGAACATCATTTTTATGTAATTTCTCTTTATCAGAGTAATGTTTTTATTGTCAGGTTTATCATGTATGATTTGTACTTCAAAGGTTTAGAAGTGTTTGTAATGATAGTTTAAAAGTAAATAGTCTGTGAGGCTGAATTGTTTGTTTTCAACATACAAGTAGTAATATAAGAGTAACACGGAGACTTTACATTAAGTAGTTTTTACTTTATGCTTTTTACATCATTTCAATGTTGCAATTTTATTTTATTGAAAGAATAGAAATAATGAATTTGTAGCATATACCTAGAGATAGTGTTTCCTTGATTTCATCACGATCCAAGACAATGGCCCCTTTGTCACTCCTGTATGCAGGTTGTAACCTTTTGTTTACCTTTTTCGTTTGCATAACCATATATATGTCTTTCCTAGGTTTATTCCGTTTTTCCTTTTCCATGTTCCTTGGTCGGTTTCGAACTCTTGGTCTGGTTGACGGCGTACTAGCCTGATGAAATGTCCTTCGAGTCTAACTGGATGTTCAATCCTGACCATCTATGAGTTTGGTGTGAGGAATTTTCTCCAAGGGAGTAGTTTTTAGGGGATCGGTTGTTGAAATGAGCTTTAACCTTTTCCTGCTCTGTGTCATTCAGTGTGTGTCCTGGACTTATGATCCCAAGACTGGTTTTACCTTTCTGAATTTTTTTGGTGAGTAGTGTTTTAGGGAGGCTGTTCTGGTGTGTCATGGGCTCAAGGTTCCATGACTGATTGTGTCAGTTGTTAGAGGGTGACTCAGGCTACTTGAAGCTGAGATTAAAAGGCTTAGTGTTGTATTTTTGCTGCCTGAGTTTTTTCATGCCATTTTTTGGATTTCCTTGAGCCATTTTCCAGGCTGTTTCGGGATGGTTGTTGTAGCGCCATTTTGTTAGGGTGTTTGAGTTTGGTACGGTTTTGCTTGAATCAGGCTTCGCATGTGTTTTTTTTTGTGAAACAAAAAGTATTTTCGATGGGTCCAAGAGTGAGAGAATTGGTTGTTTTTTGGAATTTTGTGTGAGTGGCTTTTTTTTGTTTTTTGTATAAAAAAACGGAATTTTGGTTTTTTCCTGGAAACGAGGGTTTTGGGGTGAAATCCTCCGTTTCTAGGTAAGGATGAATTTTCCGACGGTGGAAAACTCTATTTATTGGTTTTTGGGTTTGCCAAGGCCAGGAAGCAGAAACGATTATCGTTTCACTTGGTTTTTTGGCAACGGATTACTTGAAAACATAGTATCAAGTGTCGGAAAATAACAAATTTTGGTTTTTTTTTGGTTTTCCGATTAATAGGAAAAAGTATAAAATCGCGGCTATTGGTATCATATAGCACGGATGGTGTCATGTTTACGTATGGCACGTATTGAGGGTTTGGGGTGGTCGATCATTTGGTTTTCTAGTCATGAGTTGGGGTAATGCTCACGAGTCAACTCAATTAGTTTGTGTCAATTACCCGAGAGGGTAATCAACTTTGTGTGGAGTTCCAGAGCGGACCTAGGGTTTTTTACTTGTTATTAGCTTTAACCATTTCAAAGGAATGGTCTAGTATTTATAGGAAGTCCTTTAGAGTTGTGAGTAGTGTTGTCAAACGAGTTATTTGGTCGGGTTAAGGGTTTATCGGGTCGGATATATCGGGTTTTGAAAAAATAAAAACTAACTCGCAAATTTTAAAATGTAGTATACCATACTTTGCGTAATAATCTTGCTGTTTAAAACATTATATGACTAAAAGACTATTGAAAAAAAGGAAGCTAGTTCAAAAAGCATCAATTTTTAATAGGTTATTATAGCTTATTAGGTTTTTTTGGGTCAAACCGATATCCCGATAACGAACTAATTAATACCCTAACTCAACCCTATTTGGCTATCGTGTTTATCGGGTTGACCTGATAAAACTGATAAGCTAAGTTTGACCCAAATCAACCCGAATCTATAAGGCCTTATCGAGTTCGCGTTGGGTTCATGTCGGGTTGGGTCGACCCGTTTGACACCGCTAGTTATGAGAACCCGCAGAGATAATATGATGGTACTCGTGGTGGTCATCGCAAAAAGAAGCGAGGAGAGCATGTGGTGCTCATCCAAACAGTCTTGGCGAGTTTTCCAGGCGTACCATTAGTCCCGACACATTTGTTAGGCAGGCTTTGTGTTGGGATATGAAAGTGCTGAAGATTGACAAAGTACTGATTAAAGTCAAAGTATTGCTAAGTAAAAAGTCAAAGTACTGCTGTCGAAGTCAAAGTACTGCAAAGCTAAAGAACTGCTATATTTGTTTATGGAAAGCTTTGTTATTCTAGAATATTCTTTGTTTAGATTACTTGTCGTACAAGGATACAAATTGTAAACCGACTAGGGTTATCCTTAAGCCTATAAAAGGACCCCTAGATTGGCATTAGAGAAGTACGTGCATTATTAGAGTTTTAGAGAAGTTCGATATTAGTGTTTTAGAGTTGTTTAAGAATCTGTATAACAAGTAGATTCAGAGTTATTAATAAAATCGTTGAAAGTTAAAGTTATATTCTTCTTAGCTTTGTTAAGTAAATTCCGCATACTTAATAGAGTTTGCTCAGTGTTTCATTGTTAATAACTTAGGATTTATCCGAGGTTATTAAACCCTTAACAAGCTATATAAGTTAGTTTGGTTAGAGTACATCGATCCAACAAGTGGTATCAGAGCTTGTGTGGAAACTCTGACTAAGAAGAAACCTTAAAACCTAATTAACAACAACACCTAAAGATGTCGACTGAAACTATTCCACCCCCATCCATCACCTCACTAAGAATACCAATCATTAAGAAGGGAGAATACGACCTGTGGAGCATGAAGATGAGGCAGTACATTTCCATTACAGACCATGCACTATGGAATGTAATTGTAAATGGTAATGAAGTTGTTCCTGAACCAGTAGAGATTCCTGGCTAACCTAAACCACCCAAACCAGTCTTACCAGCGAAACAATAAGAAATCAAGAGAAGGCTCTCAATATCTTTGTTATGCTATTCCGGATGGTCATCTACTCAAGTTCCATGATGCTAAAGATGCAAGGACACTCTGGGCTGCTCTCAAAACAAGATTTGGAGGTAATGATGCTTCGAAGATGCACAATCTGTTGAAGCGGCAGTTTGAAACCTTCTTGTTGGAGGAGAAAGCCTTGATCTGCCTATGACAGATTCCAAAATCTTCTCATGCTTTGGAGCTATACAAAGCAGAGGTCTCGCTTTGAAGATGCTAATTTAAAGTTCTTAAGGAGTCTGCCATCTACATGGCATGTGATTGCTACAATGATCGAGGACAACCCTGGTTTGGACACTATGGACTTTGATGATCTCTACAACCATATGAAGGTGTATGAGCATGAGATGAATGGTCAAACTAGTTCAAAGTCTCACATTATAGCTTTTGTGTCTTACGAAAAGAGGCATTACTTCCACTAAAAGTCTTTGCTTCCTACTCAAAGTGTTGTTGCTCAAAGTACTGTTGCCTACACTACCCCTACCTTTGCTCAGCAACCCTCACCATCAAATACCATCCATTCAGATGAAGTCGTATGCTCTTTCTTTGCACGACAAGCTACCCTACTGTTACTTATGAAGAAGATCTATCACAGATTGAAGAGGATGCTCTTGAAGAAATTGATATCAGGTGGCAAGTTGCAATGATCACTGCAAGGATCAAGAAGTTTATGAAGAAGACAGGAAGAGGCATTGACTTCAAACCAAAACAGGGAATCACTTTTGACAAATCCAATATTGAATGCTTCAATTGTCAAAAGCGGACATTTTGCAGGGAATGCAGGTTTGCTAAATATCAAGCAAACAGATGACTGAGAAACCAAAGCTAGAGCTAAAAGAAATTCCTATTCTTTGAAACAAAAGCTTTGGTTGCTCAAGAGAAACTATCAGAGGTTGATTGGAGTGTTGAGTTTGATGATGAACCAGTAACCTCACTGTATGGTAGGCTGTGGAGGATTCATGGAAGAGTTTGATTGAGACGCTGACTTTTGATGAGGAACCGACATCTTTGCTATAGAATCTAGAGATGGTTATGGAAGCTTTGATTGGAGCATGGAGTGTGAAGATGATCCTGTTCTACTTGCTATGGTAGCCACCTCACCAAGTTCACCCCTATCTCTGAGGTATGTTCAAAGTGTCATAACTTTTATCAAAAAGTGCTAAATGATTATGTGACTGAAAGAGATAATTATCAAAGGGATAGGTCTGAAGTAGCTGGTTATCAAATTACTTTAGAGTCTATGGAAGCCAAAATCATAACACATGAAAATAATGAAATGGCTTGGGCAGAAAAGTATGAACAACGGGATTATCAGTTAAAATTAAGTGAATGGAAGTTAAATTGTAAGATCTCTAAAATTGAGAAACTAACTAAGGAGAGAGATGAATTGATAGAAAAGTTTCTTTGCTTGGGGACAATCTGGTCTTTCTCATGTCACTTATGTTGAAAAACAGAGAAGAGCTTACATTAAAACCGGCCTAGGTTTTGGTATGGACTTTAATAGCATAGAAAACCCACCTAGTGATCGGATGAATGTGATTTTGAGGATATAACCACTAGTGATGATGAACTCATTAATTATGTAGCACATCTAGTAATGAGGAATCAGTTAGTGAAACACCTCATGAGTTTAAGAAAGATAATGGCTATCATGCGTCTCTCATCCCACCGAAGTTTTCAACCCCTTAGGCGGATGTTTCTCATTTTAGAGTAGACTGACTTAGAGTTTAGGAAAAAGCTTAAAGGTCAATCTAGGTCGAAACCTCAAAAGAAACAGGTTGAGACACCTAAGGTAGATGATGCTAAAAAGCAGATGCCTTTCACCTCAAAGTACTTTGCTATACCTCAAAGTATCTCTACACCTTGGCCCGGTACCTTTAAAAAAACCTTTCAATACATCTTGCTAAACCTTTTTGGGATAATTTTGGTCAAAACAGTTTTAATCATTCACCTAGAAGACAGGAAAGGTTTGGTCATACACATAGAAGAAGAAATTTTGGGATTACAGATCAAAAACTATGTTTTGTTTGTTTTAGTCCTGATCATTTGATTAAGGACTGTGACCTTCACTCAGAGTACCTAAGTAAGTTCCCAAAGAACAGAACTATTAACCAAAAACCACGGGAGACTAGACAAGCTTGGAATCACTATGTTAGGAATTAGAAATTCCGGGTATTAAAGAGTCGGTCACCTCAAGTATATGTAATCATTAGAAAGCTCGTAGTCGAAGTTATTTTAAGTTAAGTAGTATTTAGTTAAGTAACACCGTGGAGGACGGACAGTCTTTACCCAGTATGCGATCCACAGGTTGTGTGGCGATTTATGTAAGACTATAAATACTCTCTACCTTCCAAGGTAGAGAGTTGGAGCTATAATAATATCTTTCACTTTCTCTCACTAAGTTCCCTAAACCTCTAACTTTCTCTCTCTAGAATTCCACTTATACGCCTACTTGTGTTAATGGTTTGATGTGTATGTGAAAACTTATATCCAACAATTGGTATCAAGAGCCATGGTTAGATCATATCTTACACATCTTTGGATTTCTAGTGGTTTTTAGGTGGTTTTGAGTTTGAAAAAGTTTAGTGGTTTGTGCATCATTTGGTTGATTTCTAGTGTTAAAGTTTGGATTTTGATTGTACTTTTGTGTTTAAGATCATCATAAGTGTTTAGGTTTTGATTTGGAAGGCTTGAATCATCGTGGTTGGGTTGTTTTGGATTGAAAAGTGTGTTTTGGAAGTTTTTCAAGTTAGCGACTTGGCTCACGGTATAACTTTTTTGCTAGCGACTTGCTTCACAATTTTGTAGCGATTCTGCTTTTGGAGCTAGCGACTTAGACCTAGCTATTAACAGTACAAGTAGTGGACTCTCCACTACGGATAGCGCTTAACTGTGGTAGCGACTTGGTCTCATAGCGAGTTGCTCTTTAGCGACTTGAAGTTTTAGCGACTTGAGTAGCAATTCTTTGCCAAAATTGTTAGCGATTTGGTGTTAGCGAGTTGGTACCTAGCGAGTTGCTATTTAGCGACTTGACAAATTAGCGACATAGTTCTTAGCGACTTCTTTGTCGTCAAAAAATTTTGCTAGCTTAGCTTGGAGCTTAGCGAGTTGTTACTAGCGACTTGGGTCTAGCGACTTGGTTCAAGAATTCTTAGCGACTTGTTGACTTTTCTCGACAAAACTTCAAATGGCTATAACTTTTGATCCGTAACTCCGTTTTCAGCGTTCTACCCATCAAAACGGTGAGTGAGCGAGGAGAATGTCATGCCGATGAACTAAATTCATTTAGGGTAAACCTTCGAGGGCTAAATCCACTCTGACGAAGTTATTGAGGTTTTATGTTTTTAGACCTAAATTTCTCGGGAAAATCGTGCATAAACCAATCCAAATCTCAACCAAACAACATCTCTGCTTATCCCACAAACAATCATAAGTCCTAACACACAATTGTCTATCATTGTGTCGATCCATCCGTCATCTTAACACATTCCATTGGTCATTGCTTAACGGTTTGGTCTTGATTTAAGTAAAATCTCGCGAAAGATTCTATTTCTCGGTTTAAATCATAGACTTGTAAAATCCCAGGCATTCTACCACATCATGTCTTACTCTACTAATGATTTGAAGTGCTTAAATTGTATGATCTTGTGGACAACAATGATAAAGTATGCTACCACGAGCGGTTAAAGATGTTTGAATTGAACAATGAGGATGTGAGATCTTCATGTTAAAGTACAATGAGAATGCCACGCATAAATGGAATGCAAAGACATTGAGCCATATCGACTACTTCATCGCACCTCATACAACTGTTATCCATAGCTGGGGATCGAACATGTAGTGCTCTTTTCCGCCAGGACTTACCTACATTGACAAGAAGCTTGCCGTTGAACTTAGAACACTTAAAGCTGCAACTTACCAATAAAGAGGTTCAAAAGGATGGTTCGGTCATGTTCTTCAAGTAATCTACAAACAATTTCAGCCATTCATCGGTGGGGAATATTCAGCCAGTTCTACGATCAACACTTGAGAATTTCCTTCAAAAACATCTGGAATGGAAATTGAGAATTCATTGAGACATTTATCCAACTCATGGATAATGTGAAAAAGTACATTGAAGAATCTGCTCAAAAGAATGAAGACATGAATGAGTGTCGAGGTCTGCGTTGAAAGATTGTTGTGATAAGTTGGGTAATGTATATGTTGAAGAATCGGGTGTTCTGAATGCGAGAATGTGGTGACAACAAAAATGATGAGTCGGATAATGGAAAAATGGAATCTTCGTGCTCAAATTCACAAAAGAGAGAGGTGCACCGAGACACAACTGTGCAAGTTAATGCAAAGGAACGATCCATGGAAGCTTCGGATGTACCCATGATAGAGATGCACCGTCACAACTTTGTGCATGTCAATGCTCAGGTAAGTTGCATGGATGTTTTTGCTGTACCTAGTTGTGCATCTTCTACTCAAAATGATGATTATGAACTGCATGAGTTTGTTGCATTTGTGCGATGATTCCCTTACCACTGAGCTTAACATATATAAGGATCGAGGTTGCTATTTATGAACATGCGTGCTAAGTTTGAGTTGACCACCGTGGCAGGAAATGGATGTCCAAATACGTACAACTATTAGAAAAAGTAGGTTTAGAGAAGTATTAAAACAAGAGTTAAACTCCTTACAAGAAAAGCTTTCTAAAACTGCCAAGCAAAAACACGAACTTCAAGAAAATGTTAAAATGCTTAAGCAAGAATTCAAGGCTAAGGAATCAAAACTTTTGAATGATTTTTCCAATCTAAAAACTTTGAAAAACAAGCTTGAAAATAAGTTTTACGTACAAGGGAATACCATTAAGACTTTGCTTCACATGATCACTAAGCATAGAGTCTTAGCGATAAGCATAGCATTCCCCTTGTTGAGGAACCTAATCCAGAGGTAATTAAAAGGCTAGAAATGCTCATAAGGTACTGTATGATGGTAATGAGATCCTTAAGCCTAGACGAAACCTAGTTCTTGCTGATTGACCGAGGAAGATAAGAAATCAGATGAAGTCACTAGGGAGAAAATGAATAAGAAGCTAGAAGATCCCGAGTGTAAAAAGAACAAGATAACGATAAAACCCCATGATTACACTAAGGAAAATTGGATATCCTTAAACATGTTTAAGCTTCAGACTCTATTGACCCTTTGAACAAGTGTTCGGAAAAGGATATGGACTTGCAAAAAGCTGAAAATCTTGTTGAAAAGAATCCCCCTTGTAGGAAATTCCTAAAGCATGTGTATCCTCCAAATACACCAATGCATTTAGTTCCTAGAACTATTGCCACTAAGAGCAAGACCTTAATCAGTCAATATGTTATTCTTCAACTATTTACCGATTTTGAGAAAACTTGTTAGAAAAGGATCACACCTTTGGGATAACCTGAAGGGAAAGGGGTTTTGAGCAAATGAAAGAATGTTATTTAACCGAGGTCATGCCTTTCTTTAAACAACTAAAAGATCATTTTGAGAGTCTTAAAAAGGGGATAAAATCAGATATTAAAGAAATGGAAAAGGAATTTGATGCAATGGTAGTTGAAGTTAGTGATTATGAGCGTGCACTAAAATATAATGAGATTGAGAGGAAGAACTTGCATACCTTAAATGAGACTCTTATTCCTGAATGTGTTGCTCAAGATATCTTTTTCATCGCTTCAAATTTCTCTATTAATGCTTCCAAATTTCATGAACTATCTCGTACGAAAGTCTCCCATGATCGTGTCATTGAGCTTGAAAAAACTAATTCTAAACTAAACGAGAAAATTGAACCGGATGATCACGACAATTTGGTTAAACATTTTTCTAAACTAGAAGTTGAGCATTTTAATTTACAACTCAAATATCAACATCTCAAAGAAAATGTCAAAACTTCCAATATCAAGACATCTTGGATGCTCCAGTTTGATGCGCTTTTCAAATTAACAAACGTGATGAACAGATTCAAGCTCATTGCAACACGATCTGAAAGTTGAAAGCCCAAATCTCTCAATTAAAGGGTCAAACGAACAATATGACAGGCTCCCAAATGCCTTCTCCTTTAGATTCTCAGAATTCTCAAACGTTCCATCTTCAAAACCTAGTAAATGCTTTACAAAAGGAAAACGAAAGTTTTCTAGAAGAAAATGAAAAGGTTAAACGACATTTTAAAGAGTTATATGATTCAATAAACGTCACCCGTGACCAAAACAACGAAAAAATAATTTCTTTACAAAAGGAAATTGAGAATCTGAGAAGTCGAGGAAATGGGAAACCGCCACTTGTTTTCAATAAGAATGTTGTCTCAAAATCACCCTTAGATTGCAAATACACTGTGACTATTAAATATATTCCTCCTCATCTTAGGAATAATGAACATGCTTTTCATGACTCTTGTGCTCACCTTAAGGATAGTCTAGAATGTCTCCGTGAGATTGTCGAAGAGGATTTCATTAACAAACCTCTTGATAGTGAAATTAGGTTTGCTTGCCTCCAGGCCAAACGATTTCAAGAGCTGCTTGAATGTGTAATTGCAACATGTCCAAAACCCTTAGGTGAAAAAGGCAAAGCTGTGAAGCCTTGTTCTATGCCTAGTGCCAAGCAAGAAATCCGTTCTATGCCTAAGCCAGCATGTGACCCTTGATATGTCTTGTTCCATATCTAAATTCAAGCAAGCAACCTGTGAGGTGCCTCCTAGAATTTCGAGATCCCACTTCTAGACCAGGAATGCAGAAAGTAGTGAAGCCATGTAATGTTCCCATCGTTACTTCTACGGATGTTAAGATTGACACTAAAGTTAGCGGGTCAAAACCTAGAAGCTATGCAAAGAAGGATAGGATTACGTAAACTAAAAGTGTTCATGATAAGGAAGTGAAAGAACACCATAGGGACAAGAAGTTTGATTTGAACAAAAGAATCGTGTTAGTTCTAGTATTAGCTCCAAGCTTACTAAAATTAATTCGAGGGCCTTATCTTTTGTCTGCAAAACATGCAAAAATGTTTAATTCGGTAATCATGATAAATGTGATGTGTTATTTACGAGGTCTAAGATTCATAACCCGTTAAGAAAGTTTGGAGAAGCGAAAGCAGTTAAATCACTGGAAACCTCAGGGAAGGTTTTTACCAATGTAGGATTTCGATGGAAGCCAACAGTCGAATATTCAACGAATGGCAAACCTTGCCCCTTAACTAGATCCACTATGCCTAGAGTAGTGCACGTTGGGTTTGGAAGCCAACTGGTAGAACAATCCCATTAAGCACAAAATGTCCCTCGACTAAGTCCGATGCTTCTACTAGTTTAGCTCCTAGTGACAATGACATTGCACCTAGGGTTTCTGCTGATTCAAAGATTGTTTGTACTAAACAAAAGGACCCCATGGCACGCGTGGGATCCAATGTTTCCAATTCTCTGTCTTCGTCATTTGTCCAAAGCAGTCATAAATCGTCCCTTGGTATTTGGATTGGGCGCTCTAAACATATGGTGGGCTCTAAACAATGACGTCTGTTCACATCGGTTCAAAGCCTCGTTACTTCATCATTATGGCGTCTGCAGATAACACTTGAGGCCCCGTTCTTCAAAGAAAGAAAAGTGTATGCGCTCTTCATGGCGCTTTATCTTCGCTAAAGAGAAATTCTCTCATGAATGGCCATACTCATCTACATTCTTCATCAACAAGCTTCATGTTTCTCCCATGCTCATTCAATCATCAAGTGGATCTACGTTCATTGGTGTATAATCTTATTCACTTGTTAAATCAAAAATGGCAACTTCGGATGCAATTTTTGAGGGGAGAAGAGTGAATATACTACATGATGATGGATGTTTGAATAATGGTTATTCGACTTTATTTTTGATGATGATGAGTGTATATTCTTTTTGATTATGAGTTAATATACTAAGGATAAGCTGGGGATTCATTGTTTTGATTTTTGATGACTCTCTCCAACCTAATGCTTCACTTACTAAGGATAATTAGGAATCAATGTTTGGGATTCATTGTTTTACAAAGATATGTTTGATGAGTACCTTCAACCTTCGACGATGTTGATCATCCGACTTCGGCTCATGCTTTCCGTACTATTGACTCAACTGGTTCACCATCTAAGAAGTACTTCTTGGAATTCTCAAGAAACCTTATCTCCGGTTATTTCACAAGGCGTTCATAATGACTATCATGATATTGTAAGTTGCATTATTGAATAATGATCCGCTTTTGGTATTCCTTTGCCAATCTTACGGATTATTGTTCCTCTCATTGTGCCGCGTATATAAATCAACCACATGAACATTAAGGAAAATGACTACCTCATTAGCCGAAGAAATTTGTGGTGAATCTTCGGATCAGATCTCTACATGTATACCTTTAGGAAGAATGCATTAATGTCGAAATCATTTGTTCGGTTCATTCGATTGGATCGATGTACATCCGGTTGTACGTCTATTCACGTGTTAATTGACACAAGCTAATTACTTCAGAGTTAATCAATTATCACTTATTTGAGATTGAAGTTAAAATTCACAAAAGGCGAGCTTAAGATGCAAATGCATGGAATTCTTCTTCAGTTTCAAGTTTGGAATATCAGGTTTTCTTTTTATCGCTGGTCAGCTAAATTGTCTACATATGGGTTGATAAAGATAGTCGAGGAGAGTTCTATCGCGGTGGTCCTATGGCTCTGGACACTCCGATTCGGGACCCGCACTTCAAACAGTCCCATTAGTTCATCCCTTATACCAAATTCTTCTTGAAAACTCCATATGTACCTCCATCTGAAGATGATTTAAAGAAATTGTTTGATCCCATGTTTGATGAACATTATAAGCCAAGTGCTAATGAGCCGACAATTCCTACTTGAGGTCGCTCATATTCCACATGAATAGCGTCCAATCCTTCAATCTCATATCATTAAGTCAAGCGCCCTCTGGCGATCACTCTGTCTCATCAACAAATCATCAAACTTGAGGGTACATCATGGAACTATTATGATTCACGATCAACACTTGGTGGAATTTCCTTCAAAAAACATCTTTGGGGAAATTCAGAATTCATTGAGACATTTATCCAACTCATGGATAATGTGAAAAAGTACATTGAAGAATCTGCTCCAAAGAATGAAGACGTGAATGAGTGTCAAGTGCAGTTGAAAGATTGTTGTGATAAGTTGGGTAATGTATATGTTGAAGAATGGGGTGTTCTTTGAATGAGAATGTCGGTGACAACAAAAATGATGAGTCGGATAATGGAAAAATGGAATCTTCGTGCTCAAATTCACA
The DNA here is from genome assembly GCA_910596185.1 of Chrysanthemum makinoi. Lineage (NCBI taxonomy): Eukaryota > Viridiplantae > Streptophyta > Magnoliopsida > Asterales > Asteraceae > Chrysanthemum > Chrysanthemum makinoi. The sequence continues at coordinate 127,455,367 of OU343220.1, forward strand.
AGAGAGAGAGAGAGGTGCACCGGAACAACACAGTAAAGTTAATGCAAAGGCGCTCCATGGAAGCGGATGTACCCAAGATAGAGATGCACGTCGCTGACAAGTGCGTATGTCAATGCTCGGTAAGTTGCATGGATGTTTCTGCTGTACCTAGTTGTTCATCTTCTACTCAATATGATGATTATGAACTAGCAGTCTGTACATTTGTGCACGATGATTCCACACCACTTGAGCTTAACATATATAAGGATCGAGGTTGCTATTTATGAACAGTGCTAAGTTTGAGTTGACCACCGTGGCGAGGAAATGGATGTCCAAATACGTACAACTATTAGAAAAAGTAGGTTTAGAGAAGAATTATTAAAACAAGAGTTAAACTCCTTGCAAGAAAAGCTTTCTAAAAGCATAAGCAAAAACACGAACTTCAAGAAAATGTTTAAATGCTTAAGCAAGAATTCAAGGCTAAGGAATCAAAACTTTTGAATGATTTTTCCAATCTAAAAACTTTGAAAAACAAGCTTGAAAATAAGTTTTACGTACAAGGGAATACCATTAAGGCTTTCCATGATCACTAAGCATAGAGTCTTAAGCGATAAGCATAGCATTCCCCTTGTTGAGGAACCAATCAGAGGTAATTAAAAAGGCTAGAAATGCTCATAAGGTATGATGGTAATGAGATCCTTAAGCCTAGACGAAACCTAGTTCTTGAGTGCGCGAGGAAGATAAGAAATCAGGATAAGTCACGGAGAAAATGAATAAGAAGCTAGAAGATCCAGGTGTGTAAAAGAACAAGATAACGATAAAACCCCATGATTACACTAAGGAAAATTGGATATCCTTAAACATGTTTAAGCGTAAGACTCTATTGACCCACGAACAAGTGTTACGGAAAAGGATATGGACTTGCAAAAAGATGAAAATCTTGTTGAAAAGAATCCCCCTTGTAGGAAATTCCCTAAAGCGAGTGTGTATCCTCCAAATACACCAATGCATTTAGTTCCTAGAACTATTGCCACTAAGAGCAAGACCTTAATCAGTCAATATGTTATTCTTCAACTATTTACTGATTTTGAGAAAACTTGTAAGAAAAGGATCACACCTACTGGGATAACTGAAGGGGAAAGGGGTTTTGAGCAAATGAAAGAATGTTATTTAACTGAGGTCATGCCTTTCTTTAAACAACTAAAAGATCATTTTGAGAGTCTTAAAAAGGGGATAAAATCGGATATTAAAGAAATGGAAAAGGAATTTGATGCAATGGTAGTTGAAGTTAGTGATTATGGGCGTGCACTAAAATATAATGAGATTGAGAGGAAGAACTTGCATACCTTAAATGAGACTCTTATTACTGAATGTCATGCTCAAGATATCTTTTTCCTTTGCTTCAAATTGCTCTATTAATGCTTCCAAATTTCATGAACTATCTGTGGCTACTGAAAGTCTCCCATGATCGTGTCATTGAGCTTGAAAAAACTAATTCTAAACTAAACGAGAAAATTGAACCGGATGATCACGACAATTTGGTTAAACATTTTTCTAAACTAGAAGTTGAGCATTTTAATTTACAACTCAAATATCATCTCAAAGAAAATGTCAAAACTTCAAATATCAAGACATCTTGGATGCTCGAGTTTGATGCGATTTTCAAATTAACAAGCGTGATGAACGATTCAAGCTCGTGCAACGATCGAGAAAGTTGAAAGCCCAAATCTCTCATTAAAGGGTCAAGCGAACAATATGACGGGCTCCCAAATGCCTCCTCCTTTAGATTCTCGAATTCTCAAACGTTTCATCTTCAAAACCTAGTAAATGCTTTACAAAAGGAAAGCGAAAGTTTTCTAGAAGAAAATGAAAAGGTTAAGCGACATTTTAAAGAGTTATATGATTCAATAAACGTCACCCGTGACCAAAACAACGAAAAAATAACGTCTTTACAAAAGGAAATAGAGAATCTGAGAAGTCGAGGAAATGGAAGCGCCACTTGTTTTCAATAAGAATGTTGTCTCAAAATCACCCTTAGATTGCAAATACCTTTGTATGATTAAATATATTCCTCCTCATCTTAGGAATAATGAACATGCTTTTCATGACTTCTGTGCTCACCTTAAGGATAGTCTAGAATGTCTCCGTGAGATTGTCGAAGAGGTTTTCATTAACAAACCTCTTGATAGTGAAATTAGGTTTGCTTGCCTCGGGCCAAGCGATCTCAAGAGCTGCTTGAATGTGTAATTGCAACATGTCCAAAACCCTTAGGTGAAAAGGCAAAGCTGTGAAGCCTTGTTCTATGCCTAGTGCCAAACAAGAAATCCGTTCTATGCCTAAAGCCAAGCATGTGACCCTTGATATGTCTTGTTCCATATCTAAATTCAAGCAAGCAACTTGTGATGTGCCTCCTAGAATTTCGGATCAGCACTTCTAGACCAGGGAATGCAGAAAGTAGTGAAGCCATGTAATGTTCCCATCGTTACTTCTACAGATGTTAAGATTGACACTAAAGTTAGCGGGTCAAAACCTAGAAGCTATGCAAATAAGGATAGGATTACGAAACTAAAAGTGTTCATGATAAGGAAGTGAAAGAACACCATAGGGACAAGAAGTTTGATTTGAACAAAAGAATCGTGTTAGTTCTAGTATTAGCTCTAAGCTTACTAAAATTAATTGAGGCCTTATCTTTATGCGCAAAACATGCAAAAATGTTTAATTTACGGTAATCATGATAAATGTGATGTGTTATTTCTGAGGTCTAAGATTCATAACCCGGTTAAGAAAGTTTGGAGAGCGAAAGCAGTTAAGCAATCCGAAACCTACGAGGGAAGGTTTTACCAATGTAGGATTGAAGTGGAAGCCAACAGGTTGAATATTCACGAATGGCAAACCTTTCCCCTTAACTAGATCCACTATGCCAGAGTAGTGCACATTAGGTTTGGAAGCCAAGCGGTAGAACAATCCCATTAAGCACAAAATGTCCCTCGACTAAGTCCGATGCTTCTACTAGTTTAGCTCCTAGTGACAATGACATTGCACCTAGGGTTCTGCTGATTCAAAGATTGTTTGTGCTAACCAAAAGGACCCATGAGCATTGGGGATCCAATGTTTCCAATTCTATGTCTTAGTGCATTTGTCCAAAGCGGTCGTAAATCGTCCCTTGGTATTTGGATTGACTCTAAACATATAGTGGGCTCTAAACAATGGTCTGTTCACATGGTTCAGGCCTCGTTACTTCATCATTATGGTCTGCGAGATAATAACACTTGAGGCCCGTTCTTCAAAGAAAGAAAAGTGTCGCGCTCTTAAATGGCTTTATCTTGACTAAAAATTCTCTCATGAATGGCCATACTCATCTACATTCTTCATCAACAAGCTTCATGTTTTCCACCTCATTCAATCATCAAGTGGATCTATGTTCATTGGTGTATACTCTTATTAACTTGTTAAATCAAAATGGCAACAGGATGCAATTTTTGAGGGGAGAAGAGTGAATATACTACATGATGATGGATGTTTGAATAATGGTTATATGACTTTATTTTTGATGATGATGAGTGTATATTCTTTTTGATTATGAGTGAATATACTATGGATAACTGGGATTCATTGTTTTGAATTTTGATGACTCTCCTCCAGCCCTAATGCTTCACTTACTAAGGATAATTGGGAATCAATGTTTGGGATTCATTGGTTTTCAAAGATATGTTTGATGAGTACCTTCAACCTTCGACGAATGTTGATCATCCACTTACGGCTCATATCCGTACTATTATTGACTCAAATGGTTCACCATCTAAGAAGTACTTCTTGGAATTCTCAAGAAACCTTATCTCGGTTATTTCACAAAGCGTTCATAATGACTATCATGATATTGTAAGTTGCATTATTGAATAATGATTCGCTCTTTGGTATTCCTTTGCCAAATCTTCACGGATTATTGTTCCTCTCATTGTGCGCGCTATAAATCAACCACATGAACATTAAGGAAAATGACTACCTCATTCAGCTCGAAAGAAATTTGTGGTGAATCTTCCGTCGATCTCTACATGTATACCTTTAGGAAGAATGCATTAATGTCGAGAAATCATTTGTTCGGTTCATTAGGTGGATCGATGTACATCAGGTTAATACGTCTATTCACGTGTTGGATTGACACAAGGCGATTACTTAAGAGTTAATCAATTATCACTTATTTGAGATTGAAGTTAAAATTCACAAAGGCGAGCTTAAGATGCAAATGCATGGAATTCTTCTGCAGTTTCAAGTTTGGTATATCAGGTTTTCTTTATCGATGGTCACTAAAATTGTCTACATATGGGTTGATAAAGATAGTAGGAGAGAGTTTATCGCTTGATGGTCCTATGGCTCCGGACACTCCATTTGGGACCGCACTTCAAAACAGTCCCATTGGTTCATCCCTGTTACCAAATTCTTCTCGAGAAACTCCATATGTACCTCCATCTGAAGATGATTTAAAGAAATTGTTTGATCCCATGTTTGATGAACATTATGAGCCAAGTGCTAATGAATTGACAATTCCTACTTGGACGCTCATATTCCTGTGAATGAAGTCAATCCTTCATCTCAATATCATTAAGTCAAGAAGCGCTCTCTGCGATCACTCTGTCTCATCAACAAATCATCAAACTTGAAGTACATCATGGACTATGTACGCATCAATGATGAAGTTAATCCCTTTGCTAATCCTGAAGATGCTCCATTTGAAAATGTATTTGCTCCAATCTTCATCGAACCATCTTCTTGAGGAGACATCGACTCTGCTACTTTAGTCCCTCAACCAACTGCCACATGAACACCTTAAATGGACTCGATCATCCATTGGACAACATCATTGGAAACCCCTCCCGTCCAGTATCCACTCGTAAACAACTTGCAACATATGTTATGGTGCTTCTTCAACTCCGTACTCTCTAAGGTCGAACCAAAAGATGTCAAAACCGCCATGATGAAGGCTGGCGGTTCAATGCCATGCAAGAAGAAATTCATGAGTTTGATCGACTTGATGTATGGGAATTAGTACACGCTCAGTTGTGCTATGATCATTGCTCTAAAGTGGATCTTCAAAGTGAAACTTGATGAGCATGGTGATGTGTTGAAGAACAAGGCTCGATTAGTTGCTAAAGGATATCGTCAAGAGGAGGGTATAGACTTTGAAGAATCATTTGCTTCAGTGGCTCGAATCGAGGCAATCAGAATATTCTTAGCAATCTGCAAGTAAGAACATGGTAGTCTATCGGATGGATGTAAAGGCGGCATTTACGACGGAGATCTTAAAGAAGTTGTCTCGTCGACCAACTGAAGGCTTTTGAATCGAGCATCCTACTCTCGTTTATCGTCTGAAGAAAGCTCTTTACGGTTTAAATCAAGCTCCAAGGGCATGGTATGATACTCTATCAAAGTTTCTTCTCGGGCCGAAGAAATGAGGCGATTGATCAACATTGTTCACGAGAAAGTCGGGGAAACATTTAATTCATGTTCAAATATATGTTGATGATATTATTTTTGCCTCGACTGACCCCAATGAATGTGATCGTTTTTCAAAGAAATGGGTTCCAAATTTCAAATGTCGATGATGGGACAAATGTCATTTTCTTGGGATTACAAATTTCACAAAGTCCAGGAGGCATTTTCATAAATCAATCTAAATATGCAAATGAAATTTTAAAGAAATTTGGATTTGATTCAAGTGACACTGTTGACACTCCCATGATTGATCGAACCAAACTAGATGAGGACCACTCGGGGATCATGATTGACCAAACAAAATATCGTATGATTGGATCCGATGTACCTCCGGCTAGTAGACCGGACATCTTGTTCATTTGTTTGCATGTGTGCTAGATACCAGGCTAAGCCTACTAAAAAGCATCTTGAAGCGGTTAAGCGGGTCTTCGGTATCTCAAGGAACCATCAATATGGGACTATGGTACGAAGAACAGGTATGTCACTAACGACCTATCGGAATCTGATCATGCGAGGATGTCAAGATACCGCGTCGAAGTACATCCGGAGGTGCTTTCGGTTTTGGGTGATAAGCTTGTGAGCTGGTCTTCAAAGAAGCAAATGAGTACTTCTATTTCCTCTACAAAGTCTGAATACATAGCCATGTCATCTTGTTGTGCTCAAATCCTATGGATGAGATCTCAATTATCGACTATGGCTTTGAATTCAACAAATCCCTCATCTTGTGATAATAAAAGTGCTATTGCTCTCTCATGCAACAACGTTCAACACTCAAGAGCAAAGCATTTCGACATCATTTCATCAGGGAACAAGTGGAAAAGTGTGGTGGAACTCTATTTTGTGAAGTGAATATCGGTTAGCGAGACATCTTCACCAAAGCTCTTCCCAGAGAACGTTTTGAGTTTATTCTTCCTCGACTTGGTTTGAAAAGCCTTCAACGAAAACACTCAAGCGTCTTGGGGAGGAAGGCGAGGAGTAAAGGTCTTTCCTTCATCTATCTTTGTATATATTATTTATCCAAAAGCAAAATACAAAATTATAAAACCCTATAAAACCAAATAGAAAAATATAAAACTTTCAAAATCCATAAAAATTTGAAAAATTCGAAAAATCTTCAAAATTATTGTCAATTTGTCATGTTTTTCTCGGTTCGATAATATCTACGGTCTTTGTCTTTGTCATTCAAAGAATGACCGGGACTTTAGATGTTGTTAATTTAAAAAAATCAAAAATCAAAAAAATATTTTTGGGAGAAAGTAAAACAATGGTTTATTGTCATTTAGGGCAATAACGGTTTTAAAAGAAAGAACCGAGCCATGTTTTACCATGTTTTCAAATTCCATGCTCTGATTCTATAAACATTTATCTGCCGAAAACTAAATGCTTTGAAAAATAACTCGGTCTCTATTTTTGATAATCATCAGGACTTATTTGTCAAAATCTCCATCTCTCAATCAACAACCTATGTCATTGATTGAGGGGGAGAATGATTTCAATTAAATTAAAAGTTATTTGGCATTAAATTGTTTTCAAAAGATGTACATGCATGTTTATCAATGGAGTTTAAAGTCTTAAAATCCGATCCTTAGCGGTTAAAGCGCTTTTCATAATCAAGTCACAATTCTCCTTAAAAGCTTTCAAAATCAATTTAAATCTATAAGAGATCACAAATCTCAAATGATTTGATAATTGTGATCGGGGAGAATGTGTGATTTAAATTGGATTTAAACTGATAATTAGGTAAATGGTTTTATAAGAATGTACATGATGTCCTCCCCGCATGTGACAAACGATTTCAAATTTTTCAATGCACATGTTGAGGGGAGCATCTATCTCAAACCTATAATTTGAAACGTGATCATTTATCTCAATGTGCCGGTTCCCTCTAGTATGTGTAAAACTCCTTTCAAACCTAGAAGCACATATTGAGGGGGAGCAAAATCATGAAAATCTCATCCTTCCCAAAATGCTTTATCTACTTGATTCGATTTGGGAAGTGATGTTGATATCTTTAGAAAATGGTAATCAAAGAAGTTAATTCTTTCTCTTGCCTCCGTGTGCAAAACATTTTCAAATACTTGATGCACATGTTGAGGGGAGTTCTCGTTCTAAAAATATCAAAAACAATTCTGGTACAAAATGCTTTGATAATATATCACAAGTATCTGAATTGATTTTCAAATGGTATTCAATTGGTTCCAAAGCGAGATGAACAATACCAAATAGACCGACCAACTTTACTTTATGCATGGTGATATAAGGATGATAAGGTTAGGTATTTGTTCCCAAGATCCGCCCGAGAAGGGATCTACCGGGAACTATCCACTAGTTAGTGTAGAGTTCTTAGGTATGATAATAAAAGGAGAAAATTGAGGAATGGGAAGAGTCTGGTGAGGCTGAGATCTTGGAATAAACCCAACAAGGTTCTAGTAATGAAGTCTCGGTAAGCACTGAAGGGGTTGAAGAATTAAAAAAATTGAATGAGAAAAGGGTGAAAACAAATAGCCCTCCATTTATTCAACCTTAGAGGCAGAACCGGGTTCAATTCATATGTTATTGATGGTAACATCGGTATTGAAGACAAGACGTCATGGACCCAGTGGCCTTTGCACTTCAACTTTCCAAACCACTCAAGTTCCTCTTAAAGGACTTGTTTCATTCTCCTGAGGAAGAGCATTATCTATCGACTTTCTCTTAGAGATTGTTGATATTGAAGAAGGAGACCCTCCCCCTAGTCTCCGACACAGGATCCAAATATGCACAAATTGAGTCTAGAGCCACGAGATCATCAATAAATCTCATTAGGACACTTTCAATGAAGACTCTGTTTCACACAATGTGGAAAGAGAAATTATATCTTGAGTCCTACGAATTATCCTTGTGGTATTGCGGAACATGAGTGATGTGTCTACACATTTCACAATGAAGATGGAAAGCCTTACGAGCCAACATCTAACAAGCTCCTGGTAGGTGGCATGTGAGATCTATTATACAAGATCAACCATGTGACAAGCTGAGAGAAACAATGGGGCGATTCAATTTTTGAATCAATCTGGTTCAGTTATGGATTGGCGGATACCTTTGAAAAACGGGTCTTTGTGCTTTAAAACTCTTTTCATTAGCGTCGAGGTGTACTAATTTTCAAATCAAAAGGTGTTTTATGATTGATAATTGATTTTCATTAAAACCTTCGTTATATTGCATAAACAATTTCTATTGAATACTACGATTGTTTTCAAATCTCTTTCATCAATTGGGCGTAAATTCATTTGGTTCACTCACTCGTGTTGTCTTCTTTGAGGCGTTCGGTTTGAGAACGACTAGAGCATGCGAAACCACATCAGGGAAATTCTTGAATTATATACGATCCGCGAGCGTACTTATCGCGATCAGCGAGAACCGTGGGCGTGTACCTCAATTCATCGAAAGTGATCAAAGACACTTTCGTGCGCTTTATTGCTAACTGTCTTATGTAGGTACACCCGGCGTTTGCGGTGTCGGAATGAAGCGGTCAATCCATAGCCGCATGCTCACCTAACACATTCATCTCAAAGAAATCATGATTAGTGCATCAATGACTCTGATATTTTCACTCCATGCTTCGCTCGGCTGCTACGCAATATCATGAATCAACGAATGCTTCCGCTACTCTGATGAGAAGATATCATGATCGAGAATGTGAGCATGTCGGTCCGAATGTCACAACATCACATAATACCAACACCACAATGGATGTATCTGAGATTTTCTATTAGTCGATGATCTCAAAATGCGGCAAACATTATTATCCGTGGATCGATAAAAGACCTCCACTTGGATTATCCAAACATGCAATGTGAAGAATCAATGACTACGAGCTTTAGAGCAAAGTACTACATCAAGAATGCAAGATCAATTGTTAATGTAATATCTGTTTGTATTCAATGTAATTTTAGTACATGATTGAGGTGACCTCCCTTAGAGGGAGATTGTTAGGAATTAGAAATTCCGGGTATTAAAGAGTCGGTCATCTCAAGTATATGTAATCATTAGAAAGCTCGTAGTAGTAGTTATTTTAAGTTAAGTAGTATTTAGTTAAGTAACACCGTGGAGGACGGACGGTCTTTACCAGTATGCACGATCCACGGCGTTGTGTGTGGCGATTTATGTAAGACTATAAATACTCTCTACCCCCAAGGTAGAGTTGGAATAATAATATCTTTCACTTTCTCTCACTAAGTTCCCTAAACCTCTAACTTTCTCTCTCTAGAATTCCACTTATACGCCCACTTGTGTTAATGGTTTGATGTGTATGTGAAAACTTATATCCAACACATTAACACCGGGTTAACCATAGAAACTTCTCACCAGACTATAGGTACTCTTACCAGAGAAGACCTTTTTCAAAACCCCAAGTACCTTCAAACACAAGGCCTCGGTTAAGCAAAATCTGATGCCTTTCAAAGAAATGCACTTTCAGTTCACAAACACCTTTTGGAATAGGAACCCATCTAGAAGGCGTTACAACTCCAAAAGAGTAGCTAAATCAAGGGACTCTACACGAGTTAAAACTGAATGGGTTAGAAGGAAAATATGCATGGGGAACAAGCACAGTACTACAGCAAGTGAGAGTGAAACCGAGGTTTTGAAAAGATGATTTTATTGAAAAGAAAAGAGATTTTGTTGAAAAGGATTTTCTGAAAAATCCACCAAGTTTTGAAACAAAAGATAATGCTTGATTCTGTCTACAAAAACTCTGAAGATTACATACTCAAGGAATTTGAGTATGTTTTCCACAAGGGAACATAAGTCAGTAATGGCTTGGGTTCCTAAAGACACTAACCTTTTATCTTTGTGCTTGAGGCGGCCCGGAAGAGGAGCTTAAAGATCATCTTATTGTGGATAGTGGTTGCTCTGGAAGCATGATAGGAGACTAGGAGATCTGTCCGATTTTAGATCTTATTGTGGAGGAAGAGTTGCATTTGAGAATGATGCTAGTGGAGGAAGAATAACGCAAAAGGAACCATCAAGGCAGGAAGAATAGATTTTGAGAATGTTAGATATGTGAAGGAGCTCAAGTTCAACCTTTTGTCAGTCTCTCAAATCTGTGACAAAAGGCACCCTGTGTTATTCACCGACAGAATGTCTCATACTACTGTTCAAGCTTGATGATGATAACGATACTTGAAAGTACCAAGAACCAATGATGTGTATTGTTTGGATATGAAGAGTCTTCACTCTTCTGAAAGAGCTACATGTTTAGTAGCAAATGCATCACTTGAAGAAGCACATCAGTGGCATTGAAGATTGGGCCATGTAAATTTCAAGAATATCACCAAACTGGTCAAAGGAAATTTAGTTAGAGGTTTACCTTCAAAGACTTACAAGAATGATCACTCATGTGTGGCATTCAAGAAGGGTAAAACAACACAGCTTCATGCAAGAAGCTTGAGGAAGAAGCATTAGAGAACCTTTGGAGTGTTACACATGGATCTATTTGGTCACTTTTTACGTACAAGTCCGAACAAGAAAAAGTACTGCTTGGTTGTGACAGATGATTGCATTAGATTCAGTTAGGTATTTTTCTTGGGATTTAAAGATGATACTTTTGATGCTATTCATGATCTTATAATAGCACTTAAAAACCAATTGAGACTCAGGACTGAGAGGTATTAGATGTGACAATGGGCGAGATTCAGAACAAGCTTATGGATGAATTTTGTGCCGCAAAGGATCAAGAGGGAGTTCAAGCATTGCAAGAACAAGCAGTTTGCAGAGAGAAAGAATAGAACTTTGATTTAGCAAAGAACAATGCTTGCAGATTCACAATTGCCTATTCAATTTCGGTGAAGTCGTAGTACTGCTTGCTATGTGCTTAACAGAGTATCAGTCACCAAACCACTGATGAAGACTGTAACACCCCCAAATTTGGCACATCGGAAGCATTCGGGTCGTGGGGTGCTACTAATTGGTATCACAACACAAAGTATAGAACAACGGTTTTACATTAAGAAAAATCAATTAAACAATTGTATAAAGTTTACATTAATCAAAAATAGTGCGGAAGTACAGGCCCATAATAATAATAAAGCGGTCCCAAATAAACAGAGTATCCTATGACCATGCTATGCCATGCCATGCCAAAAGCCTCCAAAGTAAGCTGTCACGATAAACCTGAAAATACATGC
>OU343220.1:127467102-127555162 GCA_910596185.1 Chrysanthemum makinoi
TTGTGTCATTGATATTAGCATAACTAGTAGATGTAAAAACCACTTTCATTGTCTAATAAGGAAACGTAAATGACTATCCTTGAAAACATAAGTGTCTACAAGTGGAAAGTAATTATCGTAAGACATTCTAGAGATAATCCGAAGTTACTACCAATATGACAAAGCTTGTAACTCCCCACTAATAAGATCATTACATATTAGTTCCTTATTCAAGAATAAGAACAACATACTCCCACCGATTTGACAACATTGTAAGTGTTGCATTAACCAGTGAAAGAAAATAGCGTTCTATTTATTTCCCTACACCTTTGAGAAAGTCCATACATAACAATTACTTATGTACTAAAAAGAATGTATTCTACTATGTAGATGATGAACTATCCATCATTGCTATTAATCTTGAAAAATTGGGCATGCAATTTCTTTCTTAATAGTTCTACTATTCCAACAATTGTAAGTAGTACTTTTAAAACAAAACAACTAGATAAAATATACTAGTTAGTCTTTTACCAATTTTGCAGTAAATTAGTCTAGCTTCTAATTTAATAACTCAGAAAATATGCAATTTTCTTAACTATTACAATTTGCTTACGTATTAGTACGTATTTAGAATTTAGACAATTCTAATTGTCCTATCATACATTTCTTCATTTATGAAAAGGAATAGGATTGTATCTCACTCTTTCTTATGAAAAGAGGACTAGGTTCATTCTTATAGTAAAGTTGACTCTACCAAAAAACTCTTACAGGTGTAGATCAATTTATCAATTCAGGAATAACCTTCATTTACGGTTTAATGTTGCATTAATACATTTAAAGAATTAGCAAAATTCAATTTTAGTATTTTCGATAATTAAACTTTTCAAGAAAATAAAATACCAAGGTAATATTCATATAACCATAGAATTTTCTAGAAAACTAGGATCCAAATTATCGTAGTTCCATTACATCAGTTGATCTGCTAGTAACGAAAGCACATAATAGGGTAATCTGTCGAACAATAATTGGAAAACAATTTCCAATTCCTAGATCATTATGGGATTTATATTTTCCAACGCTATTGCAAATATAAACATGTTTCATCCCATCTTATGCCATTGAGTCCAAGTCTCACTTCCTACTCAACTTAAGTGTCTAACTTAAAGAACTGCAAATATGTTCATGTAAGGTCTCACTTTACATAGAGATTTACCTCTCCATCACAATCTAGCCAAGTACTCTCATGACATAAATTGCAACTTCAAGTGTTCCTTTTAATTAGATGGCATATAACTTAATTTAAAAGGGTACTAGTTTTGATTTTATGTGGTCAAATCAAATATGTACAAAGATGTCATGCATTCATCTTGTAGCATAAATTTAATAAAAAACTTTTATTACCAATTCATAAAGATCAAATTATCAAAGTTTTAATTGAGGTATTGGGTTCACCAATCAAGAAATTTAGTGTTAATTATCATCCATTATACCGTACTTTTGCATAAGTGTGAACACTTAGTGTTTGGATAATTACCACCAAGTGGCGATGGAATTAAAACTAATTCTCCCTTAAGATGAGCTTGTACATTATATGGCTTACTAAGTAGCTCCATTCGAACTACAGAGGGCGAGGACCGGTAAGCGCGCAAACATAACCTTAGACATCCATTCAGGTGATTGCGCACTTCTTAAATAACCCCTTTATAGTTCATTCTAATGGGTGAGCCGTTCAATCATTGTACCAAAGTCACCAATCAATTAAACTATTGAAAACTTAACTCTTCCAAAACAAATCAAATTTCGCCATTGTTTAGTCCGTATTATTTTTCTATTCAAAATTACCCTCGCTAAAACTGTCTAACATAATAAACAAACAAGTAACAAATAAAAAATAAACTACTAAAAACAATGCACACATAATAAACAATTTATACGTGTAAACAAGTAGCCACATGCAACTTATTCGATAAAACCCTATTAATAATCAATATCTAGGTTAAATTAATGTATATATTAATTAGGGCTTTCACTCTCAATTGAGAGTGAGCCACATACATCGACGAATCGATTGCGTAAACCCATAATTAATGATATACCAAATTGCACATAATTGATTCATTAATATACATAATTGAAGTCTTCCCCAATTCAAAATTTATCGTAAATAAATATGTCTCAACAATTAAACAATATATCAAAGCAACTTATCCATGACTAACATGCATGTATAATCATGGATATCATAACAATTTATACAAATAAGTCACAAGATCGCATATAAAAATTTCATGACACATAACAAATTATTCATGAATTAATCACGTAATTATGTATTAATTCTAGGTTTTAATAAGGTTAGCAAACAATTTTCAAAACCCTAAAAAAAATTTTTATGTGTATGTCGACTTAAAAAAATGGGGTACGCCCCAATTAACAAAAAAAATCGACCAAACAAAATAAAACATAAACCCTAGATCAAACATATCAAACATCATACAATTATATGTTTTATTACGCGTTTATGTAATTAATTACTCATTAAAACCAATGACTCGTGATGCCACTGTTGGAATTATATAACATGACATTCAAATAAATAATCACAAAACATCAAAGTATTTAAGCGAAGCTTATAGGATTTATTAACGAATAATTAATTAACATAAGAAGAATATGCGTATCTTTTCTTGATTCTAGCCGAACAAGAATCAAATCCACAAATTAGCAATTAAGATGAAATCCTAATTAGGGTTTGAGTGCTAATCGACTTAATAAAGTCGAATAGTGTAAATCACCAAAATCCAAAGTAAGATTTCTCTACGATCATGTACGCGCGTATTGTTAGCGATTTAATTAGAATGCTAGTTCAAGTCAATTGAAGCAAGCACGAAACAATGTTCAACTTTTAAATAAAATAAATCGGTCAAACCCTTTATTTTATATGTATATATATATCGATCCATTAATTCAATGAAGAAAAGTATCATGTGCACATGACATGCGTATGAAACTTGCATGCATGGCATATACACTGAAACATATCAAATCAAATTTACAATATATACGATATCTAAATAAAGAGGTGTCGATCATCTTTTTCTTATTCTTCCGAATCGCACCAAAAGACCAAAAGGGTGTGTATATATATAGCATCAAATCTTGTCAACAAGTCATTGCAAGACCTCCTTAAGTTTCACAAAACTCTACACTCAACCCTCGTTTTTCTTAGTTCAACCATATAAATATTTCGTGATATAATTAAATCTCATACGCAACGCGTGCAATCCCATAGGTCTCGAGTTCGATCCTAACTCACGACTACTAATTTATATCCATAAAACTAACAGTTTGTGCCAATGATCATTAGGGTATTACGAGGTACACAAGACGAGAAAGAAGAAGCTGCAAAAGAAGGGCGTGAGATTCTCAAGACTCTCGAGAGTTCTTTAAACCCAAATAATCCCTTCACTCGAGGGGAAAGTTTAGGCTTTAAAGATATTGCAATGGCTTGGCTCGCAATTTGGGGTCAAGTATATGAAAAGATCATGAATGTCAAACTTTTTGATGAAGACAACACACCATTGTTGAACAAGTGGTATAGGGATTTACTTAAGGTGCATGTTGTCCAAGAATGTATCCCTCCTATCGACAAACTGCTAACGCACTACCAAGCATTTCATGACAAACTTATAGCAGCTAGTAGTAGACAAAACGGCTAAACAAATGACACTCTTTTTGTTTGATATTGAGTCGCAGTAAAGTGAACCTAAATTGTGATCAGTGCCATAATAGATTACAAATCCGTTTATCTCTAGTATCCCTACCAGTGTACTCCGTTGACTTTCTTTTTTACTTCTCGCTAAGTGTCGGTTTTTTGTGATCAATATAAAATATACTAGAAGGGTACCCGCGTAATGCGGCGGCGGGTACTCGGTGACTATTTTTGTGGTGAGCAAATGTTTTTATTATAAATCTTTATTATTTAGCATGTCTCAATTTATAATGTAGTACATATATGTTTTTCAAAAATATAACGTCTATATTATTAACTAAATAGTTAGCACTTTTATTTTTCAAAAAATTAGTCACTTTTGTCGTTATAAACCCCAAATGTAACCATATACAACCTTTTTTACAAAATCCGTATATAGCCCATCTGCTATTAACACATCAGCCCATAATCTTAATACCTTTTAGATCTAAATCATAATCCATCACAAAAATTTCAGTCGAATATATTGAAGGTCTAGTAATGGCCCAAAATGATTTACCCTAATAAACTTTTACCTAGAACATATAAGCTAACCTTTCTTTGCAGCCACCTGCTTCTATTCTTACAAACTAAATGCATCCATCACTTATTGACACAATCTCCAACACAAACAATACCTTTCTTTCTTATAATCAAATGAATATTAATACCAAATATACTCCTTATCCTTTCACTTTTAATCTACTCGAATAACAAGCACCTTGATTCGTTCTTATCCTTTATAAACAAAAAATGTAAATCATAAATCGTCTTGTTGTTCGAACGAGTACACAAACTCAAAGTTTCGTGAAGTTGGTTTCTTACCCAGGTAGGTTTGTTTGTTCTGATTTCGTTTTGTGTTTGTTTGTACGAAACAAAGAAAGAATGAAACAATTTTGTTTTAGATCTTACTTTTAAGCTTACCATTGTCACACACCCATCACCACACCAAAGCCGAAAACACCACCCACCTTAGCTCACCATTGTGACACACCCATCACCATCGTCACACACCATAAATGGCGAAGCGAAGGGACCAGCGGCATCAAAGAGGCTGGCAGCGCACGTTTAGTTTTGGCTTGCAAGAAATGGGAGAGTTGAGAGGTTTTGTTTATGTGTGTTTTTTGTTTGGAGTTGTGTGTCCTGTGTAATATATATGGGGTAGGTTCGAATTATGTATCAAAACTGAATACAGAGGCAGTAAAGATGATGTAAATGGTGTATTGGTGTAAATGGATTGTTACAAGTATTGGGATGTTACAAGTCTTTCTATTTAATGTCCAGAATTTTAATACTCTATTGATTTAATAGACTTTATATTGATTTAATTGCAAAATTAATACAATTATTTTAAGCCTAATTTCTATAATAAGTAATTTTAAAGCCCTAATTTTTAAGCTCTCACATTTAGGAAATATTCTAAATGATCATAAGTTAAGATAGATATGCTTTAAAAAACTTGCTGACGAAGTTTTTTTTTATTTATTTTTTATTTTTTTCTTCTTTTTTTTGAACTATAACGGCCAAAAGTTGGTGTGCACGATGATTTTACTACGGAAGTCAATGATGTAACAGCGTGTAAACAATAAAATCTTGCTAAATCATCATTAACAGAAGAATCAAGAATGGGTTTAGAATTCGGTGTGTGGTATTTCTTGTTCTTATCATGCGTTTCAAAAACTTTTTACATAGAAAATACTTTATCTATACGATGAGCCTATTTGACGTAGCATATTATTACTGTAAAGATTATAAGGGCTTAACATTATTTTGTTAAGAAAAGATGCTACTTTAAAAAAATTATACGAATATTCGTGAAAAGTGAAAGTGTATAGCGACACATAATTATATTTATGAACTTATGGTTTTGGTATGACTTTTAATATAACACTTACAAGTTTTATTTGTAGTTATTGCAATCAAATAATTTATAGGTTATAAACAAAAAGTGATAACAATTTGAGGATTAAATAATATATAAAATATTAATTTAGTTGTGCATGTTGTTACCATTTTTAATCAATGGTAGATTAGGCAAATCACTTTATTCTTTTTTTAACAGTTTTTAAGTTTCAAGAATAGCAAATTTGCTTTATAAGTAGTAAAAATAATCTTTGTTTGGGTAACAAATATGAGAAAATATAAGTTTCCAAAAAATAAGTTGCATAAACCGGCGTTTAAAAACATGCGAGAGATTATATTTCACGAAATTATTGATTTGCCATTTTATTTATTATCTTAGGGATGAAAAGAATAAGAAGGATTTATAGTCACACATTTCAAATGGTGAGGAGAAATTTAAAAGAAGACATATATTTCAGGCCAAGATCCTAAATGTGTGATTATGGTTCTCTCACCCTTCCTATTTTAATTTTTCTTCTAGTTTGATCTTAACTCTATTATCCTATTCACATTGGGTTTGTTATTTGTATGTTCAATTAAATCATTTTACACTTTTACTTTACAGTTAAAGCTAGTTTGCCAAACATTACTAAAAAAAACACTATAATTGTAACCTTTTTTTAGCAACAGCAACAAGCCAACAACAATAGCAACAAACAAAAACAACAACAACAAGAACAACAACAACACCTATATTTGTCAAACATCCCCTATATATAAAGTACATATAATTTTCTTGAAACTTAAAACTAAAAATGAGTAATGCGTTATACCCAATGTATATTTGATTAAAATAGTAATATCTGCATTAAATTAATGTTTAAATATTGACAGCGTATATAACCTTTAACCCACTCAGCTAAGGCCCATACACTCTAGACTCGACCTGAACATAAGCCCAACAAAGCTAGAGTATGACAAAAGACCTGGGAAATACTTCCCCAGGCAGCAATGAGGCAAAGCCCGCCTAACAAATGTGTCGGGACTAATGGTACGCCTGGAAAACTCGCCAAGACTGTTTGGATGAGCACCATGCTCTCGCCTTTTGCGATGACCACCACGAGTACCATCATATTGTCTCTGCGGGTTCTCATAACTAGCGGTGTCAAACGGGTCGACCCGACCCGACATGAACCCAACGCGAACTCGATAAGGCCTTATAGATTCGGGTTGATTCGGGTCAAACTTAGCTTATCGTTTTATCGTCAACCCGATAAACACGATAGCCAAATAGGGTTGAGTTAGGGTATTAATTAGTTCGTTATCGGGATATCGGTTTGACCCAAAAAAACCTAATAAGCTATAATAACCTATTAAAAATTGATGCTTTTTGAACTAGATTCCTTTTTTTCAATAGTCTTTTAGTCAAATAATGTTTTAAACAGCAAGCTTATTATGCAAAGTATGGTATACTACATTTTCAAATTTGCGAATTAGTTTTTATTTTTTCAAAACCCGATATATCCGACCCGATAAACCCTTAACCCGACCAAATAACTCGTTTGACAACACTACTCACATCTCTAAAGGACTTCCTATAAATACTAGACCATTCCCTTGAAATGGTTCAAGCTAATAACAAGCAAAAAACCCTAGGTCCGCTCTGGAACTCCACACAAAGTTGATTACCCTCTCGGGTAATTGACACAAACTAATTGAGTTGACTCGTGAGCATTACCCAAACTCGTGACTTCAATCACACTTTGGGGTCCATATCGAACATGGAAAACAAAATGCTCGACCACCCCAAACCCTCAATACGTGCCATATGTAAACATGACACCATCCGTGCTATATGATACCAATAGCCGCGATTTTCTACTTTTTCCTATTAATCGGAAACCAAAAAAAACCAAAATTTGTTATTTTCCGACACTTGATACTATGTTTTCAAGTAATCCGTCGCCAAAAAACCAAGTGAAACGATAATCGTTTCTGCTTCCTGACCTTGGAAAACCCAAAAACCAATAAATAGACTTTTCCACCGTCGGAAATATCCTTACCTAGAAACGGAGGATTTCACCCCAAAACCCTCGTTTCCAGGAAAAAACCAAAATTCCGTTTTTTTATACAAAAAACAAAAAAAAGCCACTCACACAAAATTCCAAAAAACAACCAATTCTCTCACTCTTGGACTCATCGAAAAAACTTTTTGTTTTACCAAAAAAAAAACACATGCGAAGCCTGATTCAGGCAAAACCGTACCAAACTCAAACACCCTAACAAAATGGCGCTACAACAACCATCCCGAAACAGCCTGGAAAATGGCTCAAGGAAATCCAAAAAACGGCCTGAAAAAACTCAGGCAGCAAAAATACAACACTAAGGGTGTGTTTGTTTTTTAAGAAAAAGTCTTACTAGCCCTCTTACTCTTACCAGTAAGAGGTGGGCAGACGTTTTGCTTGTTTGTTTTTTCTTTGAGTAAGACCCAGTAGACATATAACATCTTACTCAAGAAGAGGTGGGAGACTTGTCTTAATGCCTCTTACTCGTTTTGTAAACTTTATATAATATATTTGATTGTTTATTAAACTATGTTATATTTATGATAAAAAAGTCTTGTTTCATATTTACATAAGTTACTTATTATCGCATTGGGTTGGTTTAATAAACAAATTGCAAAACGAAGCACTTAAAATCATTCGGACACTCATACAAAACAAACAACATTATTTCGTTCGATTTAGACTTCTAGCCACCTCTTACCGGTAAGTGCATTGTAGTCGTGATTCGACCCAAAACATCTTAATGAAACAAACACACCCTAAGCCTCTTAATCTCAGCTTCAAGTAGCCTGAGTCACCCTCAAACAACTGACACAATCAGTCTTGGAACCTTGAGCCCAAGACACACCAGAACAGCCTCCCTAAAACACTACTCACCAAAAAAATTCAGAAAGGCAAAACCAGTCTTGGGATCATAAGTCCAGGACACACACTGAATGACACAGAGCAGGAAAAGGTTAAAGCTCATTTCAACAACCGATCCCCTAAAAACTACTCCCCTGGAGAAAACTCCTCACACCAAACTCATACATGGTCAGGATAGAACATCCAGTTAGACTCGAAGGACATTTCATCAGGCTAGTACGCCGTCAACCAGACCAAGAGTTCGAAACCGACCAAGGAACATGGAAAAGGAAAAACGGAATAAACCTAGGAAAGACATATATATGGTCATGCAGACGAAAAAGGTAAACAAAAGGTTACAACCTGCATACAGGAGTGACAAATGGGCCATTGTCTTGGAACGTGATGAAATCAAGGAAACACTATCTCTAGGTATATTCTACAAATTCATTATTTCTATTCTTTCAATACAATAAAATTGCAACATCGATGTAAAAATCATAAAGTAAAAACTACTTAATGTAAAGTCTCCGTGTTACTCTTATATTACTACTTGTATGTTGAAAACAAACAATTCAGCCTCACAGACTATTTACTTTTAAACTATCATTACAAACACTTCTAAACCTTTGAAGTACAAATCATACATGATAAACCTGACAATAAAAACATTACTCTGATAAAGAGAAATTACATAAAAACGATGTTCAAACGCCATCAGGCTCCGACGTCATTACAACAGGATCACATGCCATTATCATATCATAATTATATGTTTACTGACCAGGTCAATCCTGTCTTTCGTATCGTCACACTAGTTCCATTAGACGTAACAAAACAGATAAAAGATTGTCATAAGATAGTGCGAATACCAATGAATTCATATACATGCCAGTTTCTTTCATCTTAGAGATACCTGAAACAGTCAAACGGACTACAATTTGCATATTAGTTCATGTACGTACAAGGAGAACATGTCGTTAACTTGAGTCGCAATTTGTTGCATTTATTTGATCACTAAATATGCTAGCTATCGCAAAGATTTAATGACCTCCAAAATCGTCATTAACCCTTGTGCTTGCAAAATGCTCTTAAAGAAAATAGACATTTTCACTCGACGCTCTAGAGAGCCATCTTTTACCTAGGAGAGGTACGACAATCATCAAGAAAATACGCCCAAATAAAATATATAACGTCTAAGAGATTTATAGATCCTGAACAAAAATATCTCGAGATGTTACTCTTAGACCTTGCAACATACGAGGCATGGAAACAATCAGGCATAGACTTCCTAATATAAAATTGCAGGGCCAATCAAAACAAAATTTATAACGCCTCAGAGGCTCACAAAGGTAAGAATGGAAACTACGCAACACCTGAAAGGGATTATGAACTCGAATAAAAGAACTCTGTACAGAGTCAAACACAGACCTTATAAACAAGGTACAAAAAGCAATCATGATGAGACGTCCTGGTAAAATTTTGAAATGCCAGAAAGGCTCACAAGACAAAAAATAAAAATTTCGTAGCATCTAGAAAGCTAATGAAACCAAGACAAATACTCTAGGCGGATGATACAAAACCTTCATGACATATCAAGGATATACAATCATCAGGCTAATCTTTCCTGATATGGAATCATCAACTAATTCCATGATATGAAATCATTAGGCTAATCTATCCTGATACGAAATCATCAGGCTAATCTAACCTTATGCAAATTCATCAGACTAATTTATCCTAATACGAAATCATCAAGCTCATCTACGATGATAAGTAAAGTAATTTTACAAAAACTTGAAAACTCACAGAACGATTAGGCTAATGTATCCTAACAAACCCTCACAAAATGCTGGGAATACCTAGAAACAAACATATCTATAGTGCTTACAAAGCCTACATAGGACAAACAACTTTCACTAGGCAAACTTGCCCTAAAAAGAAACCACACTCCATGACACTAAGAAACGTTTATGAAGATCCAAAATACATTTCCTTATGTGCCGAAAAACAAATTCGCACAAGTATGCCTTCTATAAGGTTCACACATACACAAATTGCAAAAGTCTAAAACACATCCACTAGGCATAAAAGTACCAAAAAGACCTCTTCCCATCACAAAGATAACCTGCCAAACAGGCACGTTGACCCTAGAAACAATACAAACACTTGTAAAGCACTGATACTCAACCAAATAAACCACTTGTGCCAGGATGGCCAAAAAACATAAACTATCAGGTTAATCTATACTGACAAACCTTTACAAAGCATTAAAGGAAATCAAAAGAAAAGGAAAAACATACCATTCGTGCCTCAGAGGCCAAAAACACAAAAATAAGGCTAATCTTTCCTAATAAATGCTTACGCACACTAAAATAAAATCGTATGACATTCACAATATATAAACACTCTATAACGCTTCAATAGCTTATAAAAATGAAACAACGATGCAATAACACAAAAATTGCACTAAAAATCATATCACCTCATAAACACTAGAGGGATAACAAACAATCAAAGACCGCTGGAATAACATTACAACCTCATTAACATCCGAGGAAAACAAACAACCAGGCACAAGCCTTGAAAATATCTTATGCAATTTAAATCAGGCTCGGACATACTGAAAATATCTCAAACGACATCTGGGAAGACTTATCCTGGAAAATATCCCTCATAGATGGGAAACAACATTAAATTAGGTGCGTAATGCCCTGAATAAAAACTTCTTAGCACCTGAATGGTGTAAGGAAACACAAGAGAAAAAAGACACAAGTCAAAAGGCTTGAAAGGCTAAGCATGGCCAATACATTTTCCATCACGCTTCAAGGCGAAGGAAAAAAATTCAACAAATAAAAAAGGAACACTTGAAAGGGTTACAAAAGAATACCTAGCATACTCTACAAACTCCTGAAAGGCTAACAAAAGTAAAGTCATTTGTAGAGGATTTATTATCATAACACACTTATAAAATTATGATATGGTAAAATGTTTTAGAGAGAGAAAGAAGATCGGAGTTTACTTTAGAGAGAGAAAATGAAAGTGTATTAGCTTAACCAAATGAATCTCCAATCCTTTCACTTGGTTTAAAAGGGTATTTATACTTCTTAAAAAACACGCCCCTCACGATCTATGAAACGAGCTTACAGTGGGTAAAGACCCAACCCGACTCTATGGTGATACGACAACTTAACGTTTACCAATAAGACTACGATCTTACAAATGCTAGATGATACTCGGGGTGACCGAGTCTTTAATATGGATTTTCATAATCCTAACAATCTCCCCTAAGGGAGGTCACCCTGGAAATTACAATTTGAATTCGAGCATTCTATTACATGAATTTAATTTCCTAGCTTGTAGTCTTTGATTCTTAAAAGATCTAATCTTTGTACTCCAAAGTAGTGATCTTTATGAATATTACTTTGGCTTAGGTGATCTTTGAGCCTTCATAGAGATCATCAGCCACCGTAAATCACTAAATCATCCTTTGTAGTATAGCCTCCATGTGATGTTGTGACTTTCAGACCGACACGCTCACACTTTTTTAGATCAAAATATTTTGCATCAGAGTTGTGGAAGCAGTGTTGTACGTCTTTCAATTATCATGATTTCTTTGATTGTGAGTGTGAAGTGTGAGCATGTGGTTATGAATTGACATCTCATTGGCCATCAGCTGCAACCGTCAAGGATTCCTGTAAACAACAGTTAGCAATAAACACACGAAAGTGTCTTTGCTCACTTTCGTTGAATAGGGTTGCAAGAACCACGGTTCCCCGTTGATCAGTATGAATATTGCCTATGATTAGGTAAAATTCCGAAGAATCTCCATGACAGGGTTTCTTAGTTGTACTAGCCGTTCTCAAATAGGAGCATCTCAAAGTAGACAACACGGAATGAGTGAACCAGCAAATTTGGATTCACTGATTAATGGGAAATTGATTTGAAAAATAGTCGCCTATTGCTGGATAAAGAGTTTTTGCAATACCATGAAAGTTTTATGAGCAACATCAAGTTTCAATCACAAATACTTTTGTTTGAAAATTTTATATGCAGTCGATGTGCTTGAAAATAATTTTTGAACACATCGAAGGGTTTTTTCAAAAGCATCCATCAATTCATTTACTGGAACAAGGTTGATTCAAGTGTGAATCGCCCCATCGTTGTTTTCTGGTTGCGACAATTTTGATCCATGAAGGATCTCACATGTCACCCACTAAGAGCTTGTTTGATGTTGGCTCTAGAAGGATTTCCATCTTCATTGTGAATACCTTGTGTATCGCTCGGATGTTCTGGAAATACCACAAGGATAATGTGTAGGACTCTTAATGTATATTTTTATTGATTTTCATAGTGTATGAAATAGCAAGCACATTAGAAGTGTGTCATAATGAGATTTATGGATGATCTCTTAGCTCTAGAATCAATAGTGCGCTTTGATTTTCATGTGCGGAGACTGGGGAGAGGGTCTCCTGCTTCAATATCAACCATCTCTAAGAGATTAGTCGATAGATTACATCCTCGTGAGAATGAAACAAGTCCTTTTAAGAGAACTTGACTGGCTGGAAGGTTTAGTGCAGTACGTCACTGGGTCCATGACGTCTTGTCTTCAATCCCGGTGTTACCTTGGTAATAACCAGTAGCATATGAATTGAACCTGGTTTTTGCCCTAAGGTTTAATATTTGGAGGGCTATTTCTTTTTACCCTTTATCCTTATAATTCTTTTTCATTTTTCAACCCCTTTAGCGCTTACCAAGACTTCATCACTAGTACCTCTGGCTTTGGTGGGATCGTGGGAATGAATACCTAACCTTACCATCCTTATAACTCATATAAATTAAATTCAAGGTCATCTACCATGTGGTATTGTTCTCTCCGCCTTAGAACCAATTGAAAATCAATCGAGGCACTTGTGACATTTGATATAAAAGCTTTTGTACCTCAATTGTTTTTTATCTTTCAGAAATGCTCCTCCTCAACATGTGCATTGGTATTTGAAATTGTTTGGCACATGAAGGGAGGAGTGCCTGGTTGAGTCTTAAATAATCACATTTTTATCAGATTTAATATTTAAATCACATTCTCTCCCCCGATCAAAAATTTCAAACCTTTTGAGATTTGGGATCTTAATTGATTTAAATAAGTTAGAAAATTTAAGAGAAAATGTGGTATGATTCAAATATACTGATAATAGAACATTACAATTCTCCCCCTTAATCTATGAGGGAGAATGTTAGTGTTAGGTATGATGAGTTTATAAATGATTTGGAGTTTAACGAGAAACTCATGAAAAATTCATATATTGACACATAACATTTGAATATTTATTCACTACTTATAATGTACAAAGAGACATGTTTGATGATATTTTGATTATATAAAGTTTGAAATATCTCTCCCCCTCAATCGATGACCCGTTTTCTATTAAAAGAGTTGTAGTCATTGATTGAGTGACAATTTTATGAAAAACTTAAGTCCGATTGATTTTCAAACAACACGTTATCACCATGTGAAACACAAATACTCTCCTAAAGAATCATAGACGGAAAAATATTGGTGTAGGAACAACCGCCTTTTGGCGATGCTTTCCTCATTTTGAAAACGGGTTGCATATCTCAAAATGATAGCAAGCCATTTAGGTATGTTTTGAAAACTTTTTAACTTCGATCGAACTTCATTTAAAGACATGTGTCATTATTGAATGACATTTTTAGGACCGTAAATGTTATCGATACCAGAAGACATGCCTTGAAAAAAAATATTTTTGGTATTTTCTAATTTTCTGATTTTTTCATGGTTTTGAAGGTTTTATATTTTTATATTTTTCTTTTTGGTTTAAATATATACAAGTGATACATGAAGTAACTCCATTACTCCACATTCTCTTCCTGAAGACTTTTGAGTCTTTCTGGCTTCAAACTCTTCATACCAAGTTGCGAAAGAATAAATTGAAACCGTTCTCTTGGAAGATCTTTAGTGAAGATACCCACTAGCTGGTACTCAGTTATAACAAAGTAAAGTTCAACCACACCGTTTTCAACTTGTTCCCTGATGAAGTGATGTCGGATATCGATGTGTTTTAACGAAAGTGCAAGTATCATGGTAAAGAAAGAGAAATGACACTTTTGTTGTCACTGTGATATATGATTCTTGTTGTGCAGCCATAGTCCGATAGTTGGGATCTCATCCATAATATTTAAGCACAACATGCAGACATGGCAATGTATTCTGCCTTTGTGGAAGATATGGATGTACTGATGTTTTGAAGACCAGCCACTAATTTATCTCCTAGAAATTGAGCACCTCTCTCGACGCATCTCGACGTATCTTCACACCTCCATGGTCGATCCGATAGGTTGTTAGTGCCATGGCTGTCCTTCGGACCGAGTTCCATATTAATTGTTCCTTGGAGATACCGAAAGACCCGCTTTACCGCTTCAAGATGTTTTTTGGTAGGCTTAGCCTGATACCGACCACACATGCATACAGCTAATAGAAGATCTGGTCTACTGGCAGCGAGATACAACAGGGGTCCAATCATTCTACAGAACTTAGTTTGATCAACCGATCCCTGAGGTCCTCATCCAGTTTTGTTCTCACCACCATGGGCGTGTCAACAAGGTCACTTGAATCAAAACAAAATTTCTGTTAGGAATTAGAAATTTCAGTCTTTAAAGAGTCGGTCACCTCAAGTATATGTATTTGATAGAAAGCTCGTAGTCGTAGTCATGTTATGTTAGTAAGTAGTTTGTTTTGTAACACCGCGGGAGACGGACTCTTTACCCACTCAGATGCCTGATCCACGTACCGTAGGTGCGCTATTTGTAAGACACTAAAAATACCCTCTACCTCCCAAGGTAGAGGGTTGGAGCTTCAATACCATTTTTCTTTGTTTCACATAGTTCCCAACTCTCTTCCCTTTCTCTCTCTAGAACTTTCTATCTCTAAACATACTTGAATGCCCCATGTTGATTATGGTTTAGTGTGTTTGTGAAATCCTATATCTTACAATTGGTATCAAGAGCCAAGGTTTGAATACTCATTTTTCATGCTCTTTGTTTTGGTGGATTTCATAAGGTTTTTGGGGTATTAAGTGTTTAGGAGAGTTTGAATCATTTGGACAAATTCTAGTGTTAAAGTTTGAATTTTGTTTGTACTTTTGTGTTTAGGATCATCATATGTGTTTATGTTTTGAATTGGAAGGCTTAAATCATTGTGGTTTGGTTGTTTTTGATTGATAAAGTGGGTATTTGTGAACTTTGTACTGCTTTCGAGTTGAGTCTCGATTGTGTTTCTTCGGCGAGTTGCTTTGTTACTGATGAAGTTGGTATATGCGACGGCTATTTAGCAGTTGACTTTTTCATGACTTGGGTTCTAAGCGAGTTGTTTCTTAGCTTAATTGGCTGCTTGAGTTGTTTCTTTAAGTTTACTGAGTTCTAAAGTTTACTTGGCTATTGCGAGTTGTATAGCTAGCGAGTTAGTTAAGTTAACTTGGTGGTTAAGCGAGTTGTGTCTGCTTAAGACTTGCTATTGCGAGTTGTCTCTATATGCGATTTGGATATTGCGAGTTGATTCCTGTTTAATGTTTCTTTAGCTGAGTTGGTTGTTTAGCGAGTTGATAACTAAGCGAGTTGAGTGTTTACCTACTTGTCTATTGAGACTTGTTACTTCTTCGTGCTACATTCTTACGGTTGTTCTTTTGGTTTAGTAAAACCCGAAAGAATCAATTTCCGGTTTAATCAAAGAATAGTAAAACTCGTAGAACTTGTAATCATGGCAAACATCGCTCCAACTATTGTTTCTTCTCAGAAATGGGACGTTCAAGCCGCTGGATCGATACTCGCCCACCTATGCTTGATGAACCGATTATGACTCATGGGCTCAACGAATCCGATTGTACTGTTTGGTAAAAGAAAATGGAGTCAACATTCTCAAGTCAATCGATGAAGGACCTTATCGAGAGACTACAAGAGACATAATTGATACTGCTGCAGATGGAACAATGATCTTTGGATTAGACAGACCAAAGACGTATGATGAGCTTAATGATAAGGAGAAAAAGAGATTCGATGTCGATATCGGCTTCCAACATTATACTTCAAGTCTTCCAAAGGATATCTACAAGCTTATCAATCACAACATCAAGGCAAGGTTTGGGATAATGTCAAAATGCTTCTCTCTGGTTCTGAATTAACTAAGGAAGACAGAGAATCACAACTGTATGATGAGTTTGAGCACTTCAAGATGAAACCGGATGAGAGTGTCTATGAGTACTACGTGAGATTCCATAAGCTTGTGAATGACATGAGAAACATCAAAATGACCATGCTAAACATTCACCAACCAAAGTTTGTCACCATGAACTGGCGAAGCAATTATATGCCTTCCTTCTTCTCGTAATGAGAGACATGCTATGTTTGAAAAAGGATTTTGATCAGTTCAAAACCAATCGTGGAGAATCAAGCTCACTAAATGACTCTACAGCTTTCTACACCAATGTTGGTATTACCACCAAAGCATCTCAAGTCATACCCATGGGTAATGGTAATCACAAACTCATCCTCGATCCAAAGATATAAACCTCCGAATCAAACACACTTATGGAAAACTTCATCAATCAACTGTCTCTCATGGTTAGTCAAAACATGAACTCTCTCCCACACACCAACAATAACCTCGAACAAAGATCCAATCCACACAATCAAGCTACAATGAGATGGGAAAGTTATGGTGCAACCAGCTTCAAGAAAGGCAATATGAACAGGGAAGAGGTGGAGTGGTAGAGGATATGTAGCAAATCGAATCGTGGAAGGAATGGAAATCAAGGACAAGCAAACCAAATGCTACAACCGTGGTGGTGAGGGACACATTGCTAGGAACTGCACATCTCCAAAACGCCCTCGTAATGCGAATACTCAGAGACAAGATGTTACTTGTGCAAGCTCAGGATAATGGTGCAGCTTTGGATGAAGAAGAGTTGTTGTTTCTTGCTGAAGGGAATGCTAAGACATATGATGCCGATGTGATGAGCGTACCAATCAGAGATAGGTCACAATCATCGAATGCCTTTCAAGTCGCCGATTGTGATGCATACGACTGATGCGATGATGAACCCACCGCACAAACACATTTTCATGGCTAGCATTTCTCCAATGGTCTCTCCTAAGGTCTCATCATCACAACAAGCTGGTCCATCCAAAGAATCAATCATCTCAGAGGTATTAAAACTATATGATGATGAGGATATAATAAAGTACAATCTCTTGAAACTTATGAATCGATATTAATGATATGGTAATAACAATATTGTTCCATATGATCAATATGTGAAGCAAAGTGAAAGTGAGATTGTACCAAGTGATGCATCTTCGCAATAATGATGACTATGTTTTGATGAATACACGCATGTGCCCCCGATGATTATGTTATCTCGAACTAATGCCTATAAAGAACAAGTTGCTATTTATGAACAACGTGCTAAGTTTGAGTTAACCACCCGGAGCGGAAATGGATGACCAAATGCGTACAATTATTAGAAAAAGTAATTTAGAGAAGAAGTATTAAAACAAGAGTTAAACTCCTTACAAGAAAAGCTTTCTAAAACTGCTAAGCAAAAACAAGAACTTCAAGAAAATGTTAAAATGCTTAAGCAAGAATTTAATGCTAAGGAATCAAAACTTTTGAATGATTTTTCTAATCTAAAACTTTGAAAAACAAGCTTGAAAATAAGTTGTACGACAAGGAAACACTATTCAGATCAGCCACATGATCACTAAGCATAGAGTTCTAAGTGACAAGCATAGTGTTGCCTTAGTTGATGAACCAAACCCTGAGGCTTGTAAAAAAGCTAGAGCTGCCCATAAGTGCACTAAGGAAGATAGAAACCTAGTTGCGTTAAGTGCACTGAGGAAGATAGAAAATTAGATGATGCATCTTGGGAGAAAATGAATAAGAAACTAGATGATCCTGAATGTAAAAAGAATAACATAACGATCAAACCCCATGATTACAAAAAGGAAAATTGGATCTCCTTAAACAAGTTTAAGCCTCAAACGTTGTTAACACCCGAACAAGTGTTCTGGAAAAAGGATTTAGATAAGCAAAAAGCAGAGAATCTTGTTGTAACAAACCCTCCCTTGGAAAATGCCTTCACGATCTGTGTATCCTCCAAAAACACCAATGCATTTAGTTCCTAGAACTATTGCCACTAAAAGCAAGACCTTAATCACTCAATATGTTATCTTTCAATTATTTGTTGATTTTGAGAAAACTTGTAAGAAAAGGATCACACCCACGGATAATCAAGGGGAAAGGGTTTTTGAGAAAACTAAAGAATGTTATTTAACTGAGGTCATGCCTTTCTTTAAACAATTAAAAGGTCAATTTGAGAGTCTTAAAAGGGATGGACTTAGATATTAAAGAAATGGAAAAGGAATTTGATGCAATGATAGTTGAGGTTAGTGACTATGGGCGAGAATTAAAATATAATGAGATTGAGAGGAAGAACTTGCATACCTTGAATGAGAATCTTATTTCGGAATGTATTGCTCAAGATGTGTTTTATCATGCTACAAATTGTTCTTTTAATGCTTCTCAATTTCATGAATTATCTGTTGCTCTGAAAGTCTCCCATGATCGTGTCATTGAGCTTGAAAAAACTAACTCTAAACTGCATGATAAAGTTGAACAGAATGATCATGATAACCTGGTAAAACAGTTTTCTAAATTAGAAGTTGAGCATCTTGCTTTGCAATTAAAATATCAACATCTCAAAGAAAATGTTAAAACCTCAAATATCAAGACATCCTTGGATGTTCCTTGATGCATTTTTGAAATTAGCAAACGTGATGAACGATTCGAGCTCATTGTAACACGATCGTAAAAGTTGAAAGCCCAAATCTCTCAATTTAAGGGTGAAAAGAACAATGTGACTGGATCCCAAATGCCTCCTCCTTTAGATTCAAGATTCTCAAACTTTTCAACTTCAAAACTTAGTTAATGCCTTACAAAAGGAAAACGAGAGTTTTCTAGAAGAAAATGAAAAAGTTAAACGACACTTTAAAGAGTTATATGATTCAATGAAAGTCACCGTGACCAAACAACGAAAAAATAACGTCTTTACAAAAGAAATTGAGAATCTGAGAGTCGTGAAAATGGGAAACTGCCACTTGTTTTAATGAGAATGTTGCATCAAAGTCATCCTCGACCGCAAATATCATGGATCAAGTAAATACATTCCTCCTCATCTTAGGAATAATGAAACTGTGTTTCATGACTATTGTGCTCACCTTAAGGATAGTCTAGAATGTCTCCGTGAGATTGTAGAAGAGGATTTCATTAATAAACCTCTTGATAGAGAAATTAGGTTTGCTTGCATTCATGCCAAACGATCTCAAGAGCTGCTAGAATGTGTAATTGCAACATGTCCTAAATCCTTAGGTGCGAAAGGTAAAGTTGTGATGCCTTGTTCTATGCCTAGTGCCAAGCGTACAAACCATTCTATGCCTAGTTTTAAGAAAGTGAACACTTATGTGCCTTCAAGTAGTTCAGATCCTTGCACATCTAGTTCAAGAATGCAAAAAGTAGATCAACCAACTAATGTTCCCATAATTCCCTCTACAGAGTAATCATGACATTAAAGCAAGCTGGTCAAAGCCTCCAAGCAATACCAAGCAAGATAGGACCACTCAAGCTAAGAATGTGCACTGGAAGAGAGTAGAAGATCACCCTAGGAATATTAAGTTTGAGTTGAATAAAACGAATCGTGTTGATTCTAGTATTAGCCAAGCGCATCGTAATTAATTCAATTCGCTACTATTCGCAAAACCATGTAATGATGATCGCTTGTTTTCGTTACTAATCATGATGTGTGTGAATGTTTTGTCTAATCTGTCACAAATTGTTAAAATGTTAATGCTAAAAATCAAACTAAGAAGGCTAAAAGGCAAAGGCGAAAGAAAGTTAGAAAACAGTGGAAACCCACAGGAAGAACATTTAGTAAGATAGGTTATCAATGGATACCTTTTGGCCATAAGGTTAATCATTTCTGCCCTCAAGTTGCTAAATCAATGCCCACTAGAAAATGGATGCCTACTGGTAGAACTATTCCCTTAAGAAGTGAACATACTTTTGAATAGGTCAAATAATACTAAGCACGATCTATTTTCAATGATTCCATTGTTTCTATTTCTGATGTGGGTGTTCCAATCACTATTACTAACCAAGTGGAACCCATTCTTGCATGGGGATCCCAATTATCCAGCTTATCCATTCTTGTCTCTGTGTTCAACCGCAGATCGTTCAAATCGTTTCGGGTACTGGACTCAGTGCCGTTCCAAGCATATGACCGAGACCGGTCGAGGCTCATGAACTTCGAGAAAATTCATCGGGACTGTTAGATTCGGAACGATCATTTCGGTGCAATTATGGGTTATGGAGATTATGTTGTCGGTGATAGTGTTATCTCCGTGGTATATTACGAAGGTCTTGGTCATAACTTATTTTCGTCGGTCAATTCGTGATTCTCGATCTAGAAGTGGCCTTCAGAAAACATACTTGTTTCCTTAGAGAACTTGATGGTAAGGAACTTTTAAGAGGAACACATGGTTCAAATCTATACACCATCTCTATCGAAGATATGATGAAGTCTTCTCCATTTTGCTTGTTGTCAAAGGCTTCAAAAACAAAGTCATGGTTATGGCATTGACGTCTCAATCACTTGAACTTCGGCACCATCAATGATCTCTCCCGAAAGGACTTAGTTGTAGGTTTACCTAGACTAAAGTATGAAAAGGATCATCTTTGTTCAAGATGCCAATTGGGAAAAGCAAGAAGTATGCCCACAAACCCAAACCTACAAACTCCGTTACAAAAGTTCTTCATACAATTCACATGGATTTATGTGGACCCATGAGAGTGCATAATATCTTTGGGAAGAAATATGTGTTAGTTGTGGTTGATGATTACTCTCGATTCACCGGGGTTAAGTTCCTAAGGACAAAGGATGAAACTCCGTGATATCATCATCAAACTTATCAAACAAATTGCAGTTCGACTTAACAAACCGTTTAATCATCCGAACAGACAATAGAACTAAGTTTGTTAATAAACAACTTAGTGAGTTTTATGAAAGTGTTGGAATCAGCCATCAAAGAAGTGTTCCACCTAACTCCTCAACAGAACGGTGTAGTTGAAAGACTAAATCGAACTCTTGTGGAAGCCGCAAGAACAATGCTGATTTATTCAAAGGTTCCAATGTTTCTCCGGTCAAGCCATTGCCATCGCATGCTACACTCAAAATCGATCCCTAATTCACACTGCTCATGAAAAACTCCATATGAACTTGTCCACAATAGAAAACCTAATCTCTCATTCCTTTGTGTGTTTGGTGCATTGTGTTATCCAACTAATGAGGGTCAAGACTTAGGCAAACTTAAGGCTAAGCGACATTGAGTATTTGTAGGATCTGCACCAAACAAAAAGGGATACCGAATCTACAACAAAAGAACCCGAAATATCATGGAAACAATTCACGCTACGCTCGATGAGCTGACCGTCAAATGGCTCCTGGACAACCCACTCGACCCGCATCATCAAGTAGTCCCATCGCCACTTTGTTTTCGACCGCCAACTCCTTATGTACCTCCTCGAAGATGATTTAAAGACATTGTTTGATCCAATGTTTGATGAACACTATGAGCCAACTGCTAATGATCTGTCAATTCCATCATCGAGGTCGCTACTATCCCCTCCAATGAAGTTAACCCTTCAATTTCTATGACATTAAGTCAAGAAGCCACGGCCGATCACTGTCCTCATCAACAAATCATCAATCATCAAGTGTACATCATGGAAATGTTTCTGGCATCAATGATGAAGTTAATCCCTTTGCTACTCCTGAAGATGCTCCATTTGAAAACATATTTGCTCTCGAATCATCATCAACCATCTTCATCGAGAAATCGACCGCTACTTCAGCCTCAACAACAACCACAAGAACACCTTAGGAAATGGACACATGATCATCCATTGGACAACATCATTGGAAACCTCTCGCCCAAGATCCACTCGGAAACAACTTGCAACCGATGCCTTATGGTGCTTCTTCAACTCCAGACTCTCTAAGATCGAACCAAAAGATGTTAAAACCGCCATGAATGAAGATAGCTGGTTCAATGCCATGCAAGAAGAAATTCATGAGTTTGATCGACTAGATGTATGGGAATTAGTACCGCCCCCGATTGTGTATGATCATTGCTCTAAAATGGATCTTCAAAGTGAAACTTGATGAGCATGGTGATGTTTTAAAGAACAAGGCTCGATGGGTTGCAAAAGGATACCGTCAAGAGGAGGGTATTGACTTTGAAGAATCATTTGCTCCAGTTGCTCAGACAGGCAATCGAATCTTCTTGGCTAATGCCGCAAGTAAGAACATGGTAGTATATCGATGGATGTAAAGACCGCCTTCTTAATGGAGATTTAAAGAAGTGGTTTACGCCACCAAATGAGGGTTTTGTGAATCCAGAGCATCCTACTCATGGCTATCGCTTGAAGAAGGCTCTTTATGGTTTAAAGCAAGCTCCAAGGGCATGGTATGATACGCTATCAAAGTTTCTTCTATCTACTGGATTCAAAGAAAGGAGCAGCTTGATCCGACATTGTTCACCGTGAAAGTCAGCAAACATTTAATTGACGTTCAAATATATGTTGATGATATTATTTTTGCCTCGACCGACCCCAATGAATGTGATCTTTTCTCAAATGAAATGGGTTCCAAATTTCAAATGTCAATGATGGGACAAATGTCATTTTTCTTGGGATTACAAATTTCACAAAGTCCCGAGGCATTTTTATAAATCAATCTAAATATGCAAATGAGATTTTAAAGAAATTTGGATTTGATTCTAGTGACTCGCTGACACTCCCATGATAGAGCGCACTAAACTGGATGAGGACCACTCAGGGATCATGGTAGACCAAACAAAATATCGTAGTATGATTGGATCCCCGATGTACCTCATGCCTAGTAGACCGACATCTTGTTCCGCTGTTGCATGTGTGCTAGATACCAGGCTAAGCCTACCAAAAGCACCTTGAAGCGGTTAAACGGGTCTTTCGGTATCTCCAAGGAACCATCAATATGGGACTTGGTACCCGAAGGACACCGGTATGTCACTAACAGCCTATGCAGATGCCGATCATGCAGGATGTCAAGATACTCGTCGAGCACGCCCGAGGAGGTGCTCTCGCTTTTGGGTGATAAGCTTGTGAGCTGGTCTTCAAAGAAGCAAATGAGTACTCTATTTCCTCTATAGAGGCTGAATACA
Source organism: Chrysanthemum makinoi (assembly GCA_910596185.1). NCBI lineage: Eukaryota > Viridiplantae > Streptophyta > Magnoliopsida > Asterales > Asteraceae > Chrysanthemum > Chrysanthemum makinoi. The sequence continues at coordinate 127,490,911 of OU343220.1, forward strand.
TAGCCATGTCATCTTGTTGTGCTCAAATCCTATGGATGAGATCCCAATTATCGAACTATGGCTTTGAATTCAACAAAAATCCTCTCAGACTGATAATAAAAGTGCTATTGCTCTCTCATGCAACAACGATCAACACTCAAGAGCAAAGCATATCGACATTCGACATCATTTCATCAGGAACAAGTGGAAAAGGGTGTGGTGGAACTCTATTTTGTGAGGACTAATACCGCTAGCGCACATCTTCACCAAAGCTCTTCCTAGAGAACGATTTGAGTTTATCCTTCCACGACTTGGTCTTAAGAGCCTACAACCGGAAACACTCAAACGCCTTCAAGAGGAAGAAGAGGAGTAAAAGGTTTTCCTTCATCTATCTCTTGTATATATTTATTCAAAAACCAAAATACAAAATTATAAAACCAACAAAAAGCAAAGAGAAAATTATAAAACTTTCAAAATCCATAGAGATTTGAAAAATCTTGAAAAATTCATTATTCGATATCATCTACAGACTTTGTGCTGATATATATATTGTTATATTGTCATGTTTTTCATTATTCGATATCATCTACAGACTTTGTGCTGATATTCAAAGAATGTCAGGGTCTTTAGATGTTCTTCTAATGTACATTGTTTAAAAAAAAAAAAAATGAGGCGGAGAAAATGGTGGTTTATTGTCATTTCAGTGCGTAACCCGCTTTTTAAAGAAAAGAATAGAGCCATGCTTTATCTTATTTTTCAAATCTCGCTCGTTTAAAACAAATGTTTGTCATCAAAAAGACAATGTTTCTTCTTTCCAAATTTTTTCCGCTAATGATTCTTCTCAAAAATATTTACATCTAATGAAAACTAAATTGCTTTGAAAATACCTTGTACTCTATTATTTGTAAATCATCTGGCTTATCATGTCAAAATTTCTATCTCTCAATCAACAACTTGTGTCATTGATTGAGGGGGAGAATGATTTTATTCAATTAAAAGGTTATTTGTAAAGGTCATTTTCCAAACAATTAGCACTTAAATTAGCAAGGTTTATTGTTGAACAACCAAAAAAGAATAATGTTTTATTCTGTTAATTCAAAATCTTTGCTAATATTATATTTTCAAAAGACAATCTTGCATGTTTAATCAATGGAGTTTAAAGTCTCAAAATCATCCTTATCGCTAAAAGTTGTTTTCAAAAACCAAGTCACTATTCTCCTCAAAAGCTCTCAAAATTTAATTTAAATCAATAGAGATCACAAATCTCAAATGATTTGAAAATTGTGATCGGGGAAGAATTTGTGATTTAAATTGGATTTAAACTGATAACTTGATAATTGGTTTTATAAGTGTTTAGCATGCTTTCCTCCCCACATGTGCCAAACGATTTCAAATTTTCCATGCACATGTTAATGTTGAGGGGGAGCATCTATTTTAAACCACAAAGATGTGAAACTAATGTGTAGCTTTTTTCTCTAATATGTGCAAAACTTTTTCAAATTTCTATGCACATATTGAGGGGAGCAATTTTTAAAAACCTTGTTATTTATATAACTACTCTAGATGCCAACCCCTCAAATATGAAAATTATTTCTATTACAAAATGATGCATGATGCACATGTTGAGGGGAGCTCTTGTTCTAAAATATCAAAACAATTCAGGTACAAAATGCTTTGATAATATATCACAAGTATGTGAATTGATTTTCAAATGGTTTTCAATTGGTTCCCATGGCGTATGAACAATACCAAATTGACCGACCAACTTTACTTTATGTATGGTGATATAAGGATGATAAGGTTAGGTATTTGTTCCCATGATCCGCCGTAACTGAGGGATCTACCAGTGGACAATCCACTAGATAGTGTAGAAGTCCTTAGGTATGATGAAAAAAGGAGAAAATGAGATATGGGAAGAGTGACCGGGAGGCGAGCTAGTAATCGAATAAACCCAACAAGGTTCTAGTTATGAAGTCTCGTAAGCACCAAGGGGTTGAAGAATGAATTAATGTGAAAAGGGTGAAAAGAAATAGCCCTCCAATAATTCAACCTTAGGGCGTAAACCGGTTCAATACATATGCTACTGGCGGTTACTAAGGTAATGCCGGTATTGAAGACAAGACGTCATGGACCCAAGGACGACCGCACTAAACTTCCTAAAGCTACTCAAGTTCCTCTTAAAAGGACTTGTTTCATTCTCACGGGGAACCGACATTATCTATCGACTTTCTCTTAGAGTTTGTTGATATTGAAGAAGGAGACCCTCTCCCTAGTCTCCAGCATAGGAACCAAATATGCACAATTGAGTCTAGAGCCATGAGATCATCATATAAATCGTTTTAGGACACTATCAATGAAGACTCTCTGCTTCACACAATGTGGAAAGAGATATAATCTTATGAGTCCTACGATTATCCTTGTGGTATTGCCGTAACATCCGAAAGTGATATGCTAACAAATTCACAATGAAGATGGAAAGCCTTCTAGAGCCAACATCAAACAAGCTCCTCGTGGGTGGCATGTGAGATCTATCCAATAGATCAACCATGTGACAACCTAACAAAACAATGGGGCGATTAAATCATTTGAATCAATCCTGGTTCAGGTTATGGATTGACGGATACCTTTGAAAAACCGGTCGTTGTGCTTAAAACCCCTTTTCTTTAACACATCGACTGTGTACTCAGATTTCAAAATAAAAGGTGTTTATGATTGATAATTGATTTTCATTAAAACCTTCATTGTATTGCTAAAACAATTTCTATTGAGCGATACACAATTGTTTTTCAAATCTCTTTTCATCAATCAGTGAATCTCAATTCGCTGGTTCACTTACTCCGTGTTGTCCTCTTTGAGACGTTCCGGTTTGAGAACGGATCGAACAGTTGCGAAACCCTGTCAAGGAGATTCTTCGGAATTATACCTGATCACAGGAAGTACTTGTACTGATCAACGGGGAACCGTGGGCCGTGTACCTCAATTCAACGAAAGTGATCAAAGACACTTTCGTGCACTTTATTGCTAACTATTATATGCAGGTTTGCCCGACATTTGCAGCTGATCAGAATGAAGCGGTCAATCCATAGCCGCATGCTCACACTACACATTCATATCTAAAGAAATCATGATAGGTGCTTCAACGACTCTGATACTTTCACTCCTTGCTTCTGCTATGCTGCTGCAAATATCATGATCCAGTAAAAGCTTCCGCTACTCTGATGAGTATATATCATGATCCAGAATGTTAGCATGTCGGTCCAAATGTCACAACATCACATAATACCAACACCACAATGGAAGAGTCAGAGATTCATGTTTGCTGATGATCTCAATGCTGGCTCAAAACTCTTCATCACGTGGATCAGTTAAAGACCTCCACTTGATTTATCCAAACATGCGGACATGGAAGAATCAAAGACTACGAGTACTGAGCAAAGAACTTTATCAAGAATCCTAGAACTAACTAGTGTAATATCTGTTTGTATTCATTGTAAATTGAGGTGACCTCCCTTAGGGGGAGATTGTTAGAATTTAGAAAATTCAGTCGTTAAAGAGTCGGTCACCTCAAGTATATGTATTTGATAGAAAGTCGGAGTCGTTAGTAATGTTATGTTAGTAAGTAGTTGTTTTGTAACACCGTAGAGGACGGACGGGTCTTTACCACTGTATGCTGATCACACAGGCAGTAGGTGGCGTTTATTGTAAGAAACTATAAATACCCTCTACCTCCCAAGGTAGAGGGTTGGAGTTCAATACCATTTTTTTTTGTTTCACATAGTTCCCAACTCTCTTCCCTTTCTCTCTCTAGAACTTTCTCTCTCTAAACATACTTGAACGCCCCATGTTGATTATGGTTTAGTGTGTTTGTGAAATCCTATAACTTACAATTTCTTTAAAATTTCATTAGCATATTTAGATTGATTTATAAAAATTCCTTTGGGACTTTGAGAAATTTTTAATCCTAAGAAAAACAAACTTTGTCCCATTATAGACATTTGGAATTCAGAACTCATCTCATTTGAGAAATGGTCACATTCTATAAGATCGGTTGAGGCAAATATGATACGATCAACATAAATTTGAACATCAAGTAAATGTTTTCCTATTTTCCGAGTGAATAACGCAGGATCAACAGCACCTTTGTAGAATCCGTTTGCCAGTAGGAACTTTGACAAAGTGTCGTACCATGCCCTAGGTGCTTGCTTTAAGCCGTAAAGAGCTTTTTTCAGATGATAGACATGCGTAGGATGATCAGGATCCACAAATCCTTTTGGTTAACTAACATAGACTACTTCTTTCAGCTCGCCGTTTAGAAAAGCAGTCTTCACATTCATTTGGTGGACTATCATGTTCTTGCTGGCAGCATTAGCGAGAAATATTCTGATAGCCTCTATTCAAGCAACTGGTGCAAATGATTTCTGAAAGTCGATGCCCTCCTCTTAACGATATCCCTTAGAAACAAGCCGTGTCTTATTTTTTAGAACGTCACCATGCTCATCAAGCTTCACCTTATAGTGTCACACTCCCAAATTACCTGTTTAGCAGCGGAATGGAATTCCTGGGGGTTGACTATCATAGCATCACAATCACAGTTATATTGAACGACCTAAAGTGTCGTTTGGAAAATACATCGTTTGATTTAATAAAACATCAGAGTTACACAAGATAGGTCCAAATGAAAATCAACATGTGCGGAAAATAAGTTTGGTACAAGTCAAACGATGTTTTAAAAATGTATAAATCCATGTGTGAAGCGTCGTCACCGCGACTCTATGATAAGTCCTCATGCATGCCATGAAGTGAATGCTTTAGTTACCTGAAAATACATTGCTAAAAGTGTCAACACAAAGGTTGAGTAAGTTCATAGAGTTGTTAAAAATGTTTAATACGACTACCACAAGTATAGGCCATGTATGACAATATGTCACAAAAATGATACAATTGCTTAAGCACATGACACCGAAGCTTGACTGATCATGATGTTCGCCCCAACAGAGTGTTTTGCCAAACAACTCAAAAATTTCGACATGAAGTGAAATGCATTCGTTTGACCAGTTGGAATCCACCAACCCGGATGGAGGAGTCACCCTCAATAGATCTATCCACTCACCCTCGCTTCTATGAAATTAACGGTTCATGATTATGAAATGGGGATATTTAACTGGCAATGAGGTAACTTAAGCAATGTAATGAATTTGATATACTTGGTATCGTAATAAAAATGATGTGCAATGTATTCTCCCCCGTAGGTTTGAAATAAAGTAAAAACTTGAATAAATCGGGGCTATGAAAACTCACCTGTTGCAATGTTTATGATGATATAATGGCAATACTGAAATGAGGCGCAACCTCTGACGTTATGACCTATTTGAATGATATGTTCTAAAGTAAATCATGAAACAATGTCGTGCATGCAAATCCACATGTAATCTATACCACTTGTACGCTTTTGAAAATAGAATTTATCGTCGAAATATATGTTTATGACATCCCGTCATGTTATAAAATACTTTACAAGTATTTACGTTGAAATGATATCTTACGATAATCATTTAATGATTTATTATGAAATTATAACTTTTCGTCGTAAAATAATGTCATTGAGAATTTCATGAAAGTGACAAAACGGCCTTGAAAAGCTAGTCGTAAAATGGTGCACGTCGAGTGTTAGAAAACGAACTCAACGGTTTTGGGAAACTTGTATCAATATCTCAAAGTTTTAGCATATAAGTTTTCATCCTAGAGGTCTCGATCACGGAGAAAAATATAGGTTAAGTATGGTACTTTTGTCCAAAATGTTGTTTAAGGGTGGTTTTCGGCAAAGTTTATGTGACCGTATTTTATTCGTTACAACTCCGCTAAACAAACGGTCGGACATTTTGGAAAATATGCTTGGCGAACTTACTTCTACTAGAAGACATCATTTTATAAGAGAAAGTACTCCAAATTAGTTCTCCAAATTTTGTTCTCCAAAATATTTGTTCTCCAAAATATTTGTTCTCCAAAATATTTGTATCAAAGTAACTTATATATTTTTGTTAAATAGACACATTTCATAACGCTTAAGCCTCATTTTTGACTCGTAAAAAGTTGAGAATACATGCTGAATTTTCTGAAACAAATAGTTTTCGTCGTTAAACTTAAAAATAGCATAACTTCTTCGTTATAACTCCGTTTTAACCCATTCAAGCGGCCATGTTTTCGTTTTAAAGTGTATTTTCCAAATATCTAGCCCAAAAATTTTTATCCACTGTCGAAAATTCCAGATTTCACAGAAAAGGTCAGACCCTTATAATTAGTTGTCGAAAGGAGCTTTTCTCGCGCAAAACCTATTCTAACCAATTCAAAACAACTCCGAAGCTATTCTAATCCTACCATACACCTTCTTAGGGTGTCATGGGTTCCTAGACATCACCAAAAGTGATATATTCCAAGGAGTAATTATAGGATGACATATGTATATATAATTCTTAAAAACAATGAAAAAGTGGTATAAATATCATTATGACTTGCATGTTTTTCTCAAATATGATGAAATGAACATAAAATAAATATGAAAGACGAAAATGAATATGAGATGCTTACTAGTAACTTGATGAGGTGAAGTGAACAAAGGTTTAATCCTAAACACCCAAGGTTTTTATTTCACAACCTTAATCAAGAGTGTGTCTAGATTGTTTTGAACTTAACTAGGAAAAATTTTATGGTTTCCTCTTGATCCCCATGGTTGGCCGGTTCAATGGTGAAGAGAGGAAGAGAGATATTTTGCTATTACACTTTGTGATTCTTGTGTTGTATGTGTTGATATGTAAGTATAAAATGAATATAAATGTATTATAAGTAGATATTTAGTAGTAAGGATGTGTGAGTCACCCTTTGTGGGTCGACATACATAACAAAAAAAAAACTAAGTAGATTTGTTGTAGTTAAGTATTTGTATATGTAAGTAAATGTGTAGTTAAGTTAAGAATTATTAGTAACTTGTATATATATTTAAGCATTTAGGGTAGCGTTAACTAAAAATAAATTTTAACGGATCAAAATAAAATATATTGAAGTCATAAAAATCATAAAAATACATTTCTTACAAAAATTGAGTGAAATAATAATTATCGGGTTGAATTTACGAAAACCGTCGTAGTTATATAAACATGACAGTTTATATACGAAATAAATTTGAAACACCGGGTAAACTAATAATATTATTTTTATAATCTTACTATGAGTATAAAAATATATCGGGATAATTTTTGGAAGTATCGGATCAAATGTTCAAAATAAATAAATTACGCGATAGCGTTTATTTAATAGAAATTATACGATTAATGTAAAATGCAAAATAATGCATGAACTAACATGATGATAATGATGTGATGACATGTAGACTAAACCTAGTCTATATGAAATGTCCTTGATGATTGTTCATGAATTCGTAGCTAAACCATTAAGGTTACGCGAATTTGATACTCGTAAACCTAGTTTACGATAACGATGAAATAGTGAAGCATGAATAGTGATTTTCTCCGGGAATGAATAGTGTTTCGTGAATAGTATATTTTGAAATACGATCTCAGAATATTACTTTGACTCCGAAAACGATGAATAGTAAAATTTTGAATAGTAACCGGTGAATAGTAAATTCCCAAGATGAATAGTAAATTTGAGAAATGACCTGAAATTGCGAGTTGTCACATATAGATCCACTTAAGAGCAATAATCATTGCACATTTTGGAGGTTGTACTAATTCCCATACTTCAAGTCGGTCAAACTCGTGAATTTCTTCTTGCATTGCATTAAACCAACAATCTTTAGCAATAGCGGTCTTGAAATATTTGGGTTCGACTTTGGATAGTAAGGAATTATAAAAGCACCACAAGGCATCGGTAGCAAGTTGCTTTCGTGTGGATACCGGACAAGAAGGATTCCCAATAATGTTACTAATCGGATGTTCATATGGTTGAGGGTAGGGAACTGAAGTAGCCGTGGTATGATCCCCTGAAGAAGATGCCTCAGAAGGGGATTTAGGAGCAAATATGTTCTCGAACGGAGCATCTTTAGGAGGAGCAAAAGGATTCACTTATAAAGAATTGTCTACTGCAGTGATTTGATGTATCCAAGAGGATTGAAGATTTGATGATGATGATGGTGAATGACTTATAGCGGGAGCATCTTGATCTATTGAAGTAGACACAGATGGACCATTGGAATTGTGTAGAACAGGAACTGTGGTAGCCAATGATGTCGGAGTATCACCAGTTGGTGGCTCAAAATAGTCATCAAACACCGAATCAAACAAGATCTTCAAATCTTCATCTGACGGGGGTATATAAGGAAATGCAAGAGTGGGATATTGTAAAAGACCTGAACTAAAACTATTTGTGGATTCGGAACTGGTGTGTCCAGGAGCCGGTTGCTCAGTCAACTGATCAAATGTCATGTGAATGGTTTCCATAATTTGTCGGGTTCTTCTGTTGTAGATTCGGTATCCCTTACGATCTGGTGTATACCCAAGGAAGAATCCAATGTCTGCTTTAGCCTTTAACTTTCCCAGATCTTCACTATCATTTTTCGGATAACATAGAGCACCAAACACACGTAGAAAAGAAAGATCTAGTTTCTTGTTATGTATCAGCTCATATGAAGTTTTGTTGTGAAGAGTATGAATCAAGGATCGGTTTTGGTTGTAACAAGAAGTAGCGACAGCTTCCGCCCAAAGAAACATCGAAGCCTTAGAGAATATTAGTATGATTCGAGCAACTTCCACAAGAGAACGATTTCGTCTTTCAACAACTCCGTTCTGCTGAGGAGTACGTGGAACACTCTTCTGGTAACTGATGCCAATACTCTCATAAAATTGAATGAGCTGTTTGTTCACAAACTCAGTTCCAGTATCCATGCAGATGATTTTGACGGTTTTGTTGAGTCTGATTTTGTAATTGTTTGATCAGTTTGATGATAACCTCTGGAGTCTCGTCCTTGGTTCTCAAAAACTTCACCCATGTAAATCGAGAGTAGTCATTGACAAAAACAAGAACATATTTCTTCCCATATATACTCTGCACTCTCATTGGTTCGCATAGATCCATGTGAAATGTGTAAAGAACTTCCATTATTGTGTTGACAGTTTTGGGTTTGTGAACATACTTCTTACTTTTGCCCAGTTGGCAAGCCGAACAAAGATGATCTTTTCAAATTTTAATCTGGGTAGACCTCACACAAGGTCCTTGCGAGGAAAATCGTTAATGGTACCAAAGTTCAAGTTATTCAATCGACGGTGCCATAACCAAGATTTGTTGTTTGAGGCTTTAGAAAATAAGCAAATAGGAGAGGACCGCATCATGTCTTCAATAGAAATGGTGTATAAATTAGTCCCACAAGAGCCTTTAAAAAGATCAGCACCATCTAATTCTCTGACGAAGCATGTGTGTTTTCTGAAAGCCACTTCGAGATCGGAATCACAAAATTGACCAACAAAGAACAAGTTGTGACCGAGTCCTTCCACATTGTATACCCTAGAAATTACACTATCACCAAAAACATAATCTCCGTAACCCATAATTTCCCCAAAATGGTCGTTCCCAAATCTAACTGTCCTAATAAACTTATTCACAAAATTATTGAGCCGTGAGCGATCTCCGGTCATATGTTTTGAGCAGCCTGAATCCAAATACCAAAGGATGATTTGTATGACCTGCATTTGAAAATAGACGAAGATGGATAATTGGAAACATTGGATCCCCACGTGCAGATGGGGGTCCTTTTTGTTAGCGCAAACAATCTTTGGATCTGCAGAAACCCTAGGTGCCTTGGTTTTAACAATGGGGCAGCACTAGTAGAAGTACATGACCTAGTCAGAGGGCATTGTGTTACTAAAGGGATAACTCTAACAGTTGGCTTCCGTTCCATAACAGGCCCTACTCTAGGCATTGGAGTCCAAGCTAAGGGGCAAAGTTTGCCTAGTGTGAATATTCGACCTGTAGGCTTCCACTGAAAGCCTACATTGGTAAATATTTTCCCTATAGGTTTCTAAGATTGCTAAATTCATTTCGCTCTCCCAACTATCTTAACTGGGGATTGTTTTGTAGACATAAAAATTGACACAACACATTGATCATGATTACTAGAAATTAAACGTTCATTACATGTTTTGCACACAACATTAGAATTCGAATTAATTATAGTATGCTTAAAGCTAATACTAGAATCAACATGATTCTTTTTGTTCAAATCAAATTTATTGTTCCTACGGTGGTCTTATACTTCCTTCTTGTGAGCACTTTTAGCTTGCGTAGTCCTATCATTTTTTGTATTGCCTCTAGGCTTTGACCCGCTAACTTTAGTGTCCCTGTTTACTCCTGTAGAAGTAATGATGGGAACATTAGTTTTTTTTGTTGCCATTTGCCTTTCTGGTTTCGATGTGCTGGGTTTAGATGTTTTCGAGGGTACATCAAAGGTAACGTGCTTGTTCTTAAGCATTAAAGAGGATGCAACAAATCTATCTCGCTTGGTAACTTTTTTAGGACATGTGACGATGACGTATTCTAAGAGTTCCTGAGATCGTTTAGTGTACATGCAAGCATAGGAAACAACACTATCTAGAGGTTTCTCTATTCTATCATCTTCAACAATCTCATGAAGACTATCTAGGCTATCCCTAAGGTAAGTGAGATATGATTGATAAGCAGTCCTATTGTTCCTAAGAGGAAGGAGAATAGGCTTAACATCAATTGCTTAATTAATACAAGCTGAAACCTTTGGAACAACATATTCACAAGTGGGGATTGGCATTTTCCCTTTCACCTGAGTCTTTAGATTGTTAATCTCGTTAAGCAAAGAGGTTATTTTTTTATTGTGTTTATCACTTGTGACCTTCATCGAGTCATATAACTCTTTGTAATCCACTTTAACTTTTGAATTCCAGCTTAAAATCATTCATTTTATTGTTGCAATTTATTGATGATGTTTTGGTATTGAAAATTCTGATAATCTAGAGATGGTGGTTTATGGGAGTCAACCACTTCACTCCTATTTCCCTTCAATTGAGAAATTTGAGCTTTTAGTTTTCGTATCGTGTTAGAGTGAGCTTGAATCGGTTCATCTCGTTTGCTTATTTCAAAATATGCATCAAATTCAGGAGCATCCAAAGATGTCTTGGCATTTGAAGTTTTAATTCTTTCTTCTAGATGTTGATATTTTAATTGCAAATTAAGATTATCAACCTCTAATTTTGACAAATTCCTGACCATGTTATCATGATCATTGTTTTGGATTTTCTCATGCAATCTTAAATTCTAGGCTTCATCCTCATTGACATGAACCTGAGCAACTTTAAATGCAAGTGAAAAATCATGAAATTGAAAGGCAGTCAAAGCATAATCAGTAACAGTATAATACACATCATGGTCAATGCATCTAGCAATCAAGTTCTCATTGGTGATGTGAATATATTTTCTTTCAATCTCATAACTTTTAAGATCAATCGCATTTTGATTCACCATGTTTTCAATCTTTAAAACATCTTTCATTTCTTTAACTTCAGTTTCTAGAGACTTTTGAATACCCTCAAAATTTTCTTTGACTAGTTTAAAGAATGGAATAACCTCAGTTAGACAACACTGTTTCGTTTGCTCAAACCCCCTTTCCCCTTCAGTAATAGCTGTTGGTGTAATTCTCTTCTTACATGTTTTATCAAAATTAGCAAATAGTTGATAAAGTACGTAAATGCTAATCAATGTTTTAAATTCTGTAGGAAGATTTCTAGGAACTAAATGCATGGGTGTATTAGGTGGGTACACCGTAACAGCCGGTAATCTCATTAGGGGAGGATTATTTATTACTAGTTCTTCAGCCTTTTTCTTTTCCATGTCTAACTTCCAAAATACTTGTTCAGGGGTCAACTGAGTTTGAGGTTTGAAAGTAGCTAAGAAATTCTCCTTAGAATAATTGGGAGGTTTGTGGCTAACCCAGTTTTTCATAATTACAGGTTCATTCATTTTCTTAGCCATTTTATCTCTATATATTTCTTCTAACTCTCTATCCTCTTCTGATAATGGTGCACTAGTAGGGACATGATCCGGTTTAGGGATTTCACTTCCATCATATAAAGCAAGTTGGGCCACTTTAGCTTTCCTAAGGTAAACTGGATTTGGGTCACCTATGGATTTCTCACTATGTTCATCACTCAACGTTTTATGATTTATCATCATGTGAATAGTTTGAATGGAGTGGTCTTGTACGTATAACTTGTTTTCCACTTTATTCTTTAACGTTTTAAGTCTGGAAAAATCATTCAAGAGTTTTATTTCCTTTTCTTTGAATTCCTCTTTAAGCATATTTACATTCTCTTGTATTTCTCGTTTTTGTTGTACAATTTGTTTAAGTTTTACTTGTAAAGAATTTAACTCCTTTTTCAATGTTTCTTCCCTTAAATTACGTTCTGTAATCAGTATACGCATTTGACTATCCCTTTTTTGTTCACGTTCAGTTAGTTCAAATTTCGCATGTTGTTCATATATGGCCACTTGATCCTTATATATATATATTAAGTTTAGTGGTCAATGAGTCATCAGGGATGAATGCAGTGTACTCATGCAACATATAATAATCATTTAGAATAGAAGATGCACTACTCGGTACAACATGACCTTCGTTGTTTTTCACATACTGCTCATATGGGATAACATTGATGTTTCCCATATTTGCAGTATCTGATTCAACAACTTCTTTCTGTTGTACTTTGTTAGGAATCTTTTGTTCATCAATCACATCGTACAATTTGAGTACCTCGGAGATGACTGATGCATTGGAGGGACCAGCTTATTGAGGTGAGGAGACTGATGCAGGTTTTACTGACCAGGTCTTAATATTTATAGTGTCTCGCTATACCTATGGTCTACCCTAATGCACTAACGGGCAGTGTACCCGGTCGTGTGTAGTGTAGTAAATCGTAAAGCCGAAGTCGTCCCAAGAGCTATGTGTGTCGGATAATTACTAAGTCTAATTATCACATAATATTAATGGTTTGATAGGGTTTTAATTAATTAAACTACTAATGCAGAATATAAAAGCAAATAAATGGTAAAGGGAAATCAATAGAGGAATAGTGGTGCTAAACTAGTTAATCTCCTAGCTAGTTATGTCTACGACTTCCAATTACTTCAGGTGGGGTCAAATTCGAGAGGACAGCATATGGTCAATTCGCCCTAACCTATCAGCAAAGATGCCACCACAGGAGAAAATAAGGTGCACCGTCATAAGTCCTGTTGTTCCTGGTCCCTAAGCGAGTCATTCAGTCCCGCTCATGCTAGATTCTAAATAGTGAGTGACCGGCCGTTAGGAACTTAGACACTACACCCCCTAATTCTTAAGTTCATCCAAACGATAGGTGATAAGTTGGTCAAATTGCACAAGTAGAAAGGGTCGTCAGTTGTTCATATCGTACCCTTCCCGTCTCAGTCCGCTCACCTAGGGTCAGTTGGTCATATCTCCTAGGCAATTGGCCTCTATCGCCATTCAAAACTACCGAACCAGGGGTGACTACCAAAGAACTATGCATGCATACACTTAGAAATAATTTTACGGAAGTAAAGGTAAACGCAAATAAAAAAATTAAGGAATCATAACTAGGCTTGCACCAAAGGGTGCTTAGCCGCTCATATTAATCATGCACATCAATTCAATATTCAAAGGGTAAATACATGAATTGAAAGTAAAATAAATAATAAACGCTAAAGCTTATCGTAAGGGTGTGACTTCTCCCTTGGAAACAGCTCCGTATGCTTCCCTAGACCTCCCCTTGAGCTTTTTCCACGTTCTCAGAGTGTTGTGTGTGGAATTGGATGCTTTGAAATGCTTGGAATTCGTGGGGGTATTTAGGCAGTCTGGGTTACGCGTAAACCCATAGAGGAGTTACGCCATAACCTTCTATTTCTCCGTAAATGCACTGATCGCTAGTTACGGGGTAACCTAAGAAGTGGTTATGCCGTAGTCTTCAATAAACTCGGTTACGTCGTAAGTGTAGCAGTAGTTACGGCGTAAGTATCAGCGGCGTGGAACCTCTTTTGACCTAATGGAGTTACGTCGTAACTTTGGAAGGAGTTACGCCGTAACCTCTTGATAAGTTGGACTTCTGGGTCACGCAATAGTTACGGCGTAATGTGAAAGATGAGTTACGCCGTAAATTCTTCAAAATAAGCATACTGTGATAAATCTTTAGTAACGTTTCCATTTCCGCGTCTCTTTAGCTCCAATGCTCGTAATTTACCTGAAAGTGTAAAACAATGGAAAAAAAGCGTAAATCCATATAAATGATATAAATAACGAGCATTAACGGGGGAAATTGACACTTAATATTCAGGACTATTTGATGTTATCAGAGACCATTGAAGATATGTTTGCAATGAAGATGGTTTGAGCAGTGGGTTCATCATCAGCATCTGAGTCAAAGGCATCATAGTCATCTACTTGAAAGATTTTTGGATCATTCTGTGGCATATTATATACTGGTTGGTCATCAACATCAGCATCAAACGTGTTTGTCTCATCTCCAGCAAGAAACTGTAGCACCTCTTCATCTAATGTAGCACCATTCTCTTGAGCTTGCATCAAAAGCATCTTTTCCTTGAAGTAATCTGAATTATGTAGACGCTTGGCTGAGTGCAGTTTCTTGCAATGTGTCCTACGACACCACAATTGTAGCACTTGATTTGCTTTACTTGTCTTAGAATAGCATTCCCACCTCTTTTCTGTGCACTACCATTACAAGCCGCACCATTGCCCCAGCAAAGTTTCTTTGGTTCATTATTTGTTGCCCTTGAACATTCTGAACCACAACCCTTCCATCATCCACAGTTGCTTGATTATGTGGATTTGATAAAGTTCGAAGTTGGTTGTTGGTTTGAGGGAGTTTTGTTCTGAATTGTTGAGCAAGTAATGCGACTTGGTTGCAGAGATTTTCAATCATCTTATCAGTTGGAATGTATCTTGAATAAGGTTGAAGTGTTTGATTCTGTGAAGAGAATGGGTACTAACAAACTTATGTTTGTGATGACTAGGTGAATGGCTAAACATTTGAAACAAGTGCAAGCGGATCATCTGTTGTTGTTGGATTGAGCCTTTCCATAATCAGACGATCATAGGCAGCATGCTTTTGATGTTTTTGTAGATATGCATACAGTTGTTCATAGTTTGTGTCTCTCAAACCTTTTTTAAGCTTAACTGCTGTTACAAACCTATCCTACTCGGGTGTCATGTTATTCACAAACTTGGAGTTGAGTTGAATGTTTGGCATTGTCATCTTGATGATCCTCATGTCATTAACAAGCTTGTGAAATCTAACATAGTATTCATTGATGTTCTCACCCGGTTTCATCTGGAAATGTTCTCACTCATCATACAACTATGATTCTAGATCTTCTTAATTTAGTTCAGAGCCAGAAAAAAGCATTTTAACATTATCCCACACTGCTTTGCCTTTAGTGTTGTGGAATAAGTTTATAGATTTCTTTGGGGAGCCCTTGAAGCACAATGTTGGAAGCTCTTATATATCTGCATCATAATGCTTCTTTTCATTCTCATCGAGATCATTGTAAGTACGTGGTCTGTCCATTCCAAGATTGACAGTTCCATCATCGGCCGTAGATATTGTATCTCTAGTAGTGCCCATCTGAAAAGGTCCTTCATCAATAGATCAAAGAATGTTGATTCCATTTTCCTTACCCAAGCAATATAATCTAATTCGTTGTGCCCATGATTCATAATCCATCCTATCAAGAATAGGAGGGCGGGTATCAGACCCGGCAACTTGAATGTCATCATAAATGATTGACATGGTGTTCACTTACACGGGATTTTACAGATCTATGATTTAAACCAAGAATCAGAATCTTTCACGGGATTTTACAAAATCAAGAAGCAACCGTGGGACAATGACCAATTGAATGTGTTATGATGACTGATGGATCCGCACAATGATAGAAGATTGTGTGTTAGGAGTGATGATTGTTTGTAGGATTAGCTGAAGTGTTGTTTTGTTGTGATTAGGTTTTGTTAACAAGTGATTATGTAATGAAGTATACAAGTCTCAATACTCAAAATGAAAGACATGACCAAATTTTGGTAGCATAACGTTTTGTTTGACTTGATAATAGGTCTTC
Source organism: Chrysanthemum makinoi (assembly GCA_910596185.1). Classification (NCBI taxonomy): domain Eukaryota; kingdom Viridiplantae; phylum Streptophyta; class Magnoliopsida; order Asterales; family Asteraceae; genus Chrysanthemum; species Chrysanthemum makinoi. The sequence goes on from OU343220.1 coordinate 127,507,045, forward strand.
AGAGGCAAATCCCCAAACCGCAATGTCAAATCGCAGTACTCGGAATCAAAACGCAACAGCAAGTCGCAGAAGCCTAAACGCAGCCTGTAGAGAATGACAAAAACGCAGTAGACCAACACGCAGTAACAAAATACAGTGTCTTGAACTAAAATCCAGTAGTCAAAATGCATAACTCAAATCGCAATAGCAAATCACAGATCTTATCTCGCAATAGCCAAAACGCAGAACTTAAAACGCAGGGCTACAAGACAAAATGCAGTGTCACTTTCGTGCAAGTATGCAAGTCACTTTCACTCAGTTTTGTCCTTATACTCCTTTTGGCTACCAACCAAACCGCAACTGTTAGGTTCCCATATTAGTAACACAAGCATCAATAGAAGAAATAGAGAAGAAAGTGATCGGTTGAACACAATACAAACACATGACTAAGTAATGGAGAAATTTTATGCGTAGGAGTGAATAAGTAAAGTGAACTACCAATCCTCAAGTGAGGGTCATACAAGAGTATTTATAGGAGGGAACTAGGGCAACACTCCAAGTTCCCATCCTTTACTTATTGGTCTTGGCCTAGGCTTATGGGCTTTCTACATAAGCCTAGCCTTGATTGCAAACATAAAAGCCATATTAAGCTAACTATTACGTATGAATCACTAACACTTGAAATATGGTTTAGGAGTGATTCCAACAATCTCCCCCTAAGTGTTAGTGATGAATGGAAGAGTAATAAACTTTGTAGGTGCTGATGTAATAGTAGCTTTGACATCTTCTGACATTCTTCTTTCTTGTGAGAAGAAGTGTCTTGATTCGAACAATCTCCCCAGTGTAGAGAAATTGTTTCCTTTGAAGTATATTGCTTTGACGTCACCATTTACTTTGTTCTTTGATCTTTGTTCTTTGTGATGGTAGTGATAGTATGTTGTTGTTTTCTGCATCAGGTTATGTGTTGCTCCAGTGTCTCCACGTCTTTCTTCAACATGCTCATGCGTCTTTGGTGGATTTCGTATGATGAAGTTCTCTTAGTCTTTAAACTTTGTAGTTTCTTTGACTTTGACGAAGAATCATTCTGACTTTGTGTTGCCTTTTGATAGAACTTCCATTAGTGATGTTGTTGGTATGAGCATGTGAAGAATCTGCACGATCAGTCCGCTCCAGAGCTTCCATAAGAAGAAAAACATAAGAATGGTTAGTAATAAGCGGATTCCGGCACTTACAAGTTTGAACTTCGAGAGTGTTAACAGCATAGTGTGAAAACACAACTCTAATTCTCACAAAGGTCGCTCTGAACCGGAGTCCCACAAGTGAGATACATGATGTACCGAAGTACATCTACGTTCAGCATGAGTCGCGAGGTACCGGAAGCATCAACTCACGATGTAGACCGTTTGAGACCACTAAGCGTAATCCACGGTAGTACCGAAGCGACCTGCTGTCGGGCTGTTTGATGTTGACATGGCGGAGTTTCCATTCAATCACGAGGATCACAGATGTGGAACCTCTCATAAATGTTCTCGACAAGATTGCAAGATCTGTGAAGGACTCGATAACGTATCACTTTCGTTCTTATTGTTGAACAAGTGATGAGATGTCAAGTGTACCTAAGAGATCTTTTAATGAATCTCGTGGCTCTAGACTCAATAGTGCGCTTTGGTTTTCCTGAGCGGAGACTAGGGATAGGGTCTCCTTTTTCAATACCAGCGATCTCTAAGAGAAGGCCAATGGTTTAAGTAGGGTTCCCTGTGAGAATGAAACAATCTTCTTTTGGGAGAAACTTGAGTGGCTAAGAAGGTTTAGTGCATGCGTCACTGGGTCCATGACGACTTTGATCTTCAATACCGGTGTCATCTCGTGACAACCAGTAGCATATGAATTGAACCCGGTGTCTACCCTAAGTTGAATAATTTGGAGGGCTATTTCTTTTCACCCTTTTCTTTGCTTTTCTTTTTAATTCTTCAACTCCTTCTTTCTCTGATTCTCATTTTCTCCTTTTTATAATCATACCTATGGACTTCTAAATTCTAACTATTGGTAGTGTCCTTGGGTAGATCCCTTCGGCTCTGGCGGATCATAGGACGGTTATTCCTAACCTTAATCACCTTATAACTCCATTGCCATAAAACCATTTTCATGAAAATCTCTCGAAGTGTTTGTGAATGAAAAACCATGTTTGAACACTTCAAGAGTTTTAGATTTTCAGAAATACTCCCCCTCCACATGTGCTTAAGATTTTTGACAGAAATCTGCACAGTGAGAGAAGAGCGGACACCTTTTGAATTGATCAACTCAAGATAGACAATTCCTTGCGACACACGATTACGTTGCATAGTTAAAGAGATACATTGTCAGCTTTTAGGTGGCAACTAGCTCTAATAACTACCTTGAAGATGTGGACAACCCCGAAAGGTTGTCAAACCCGTCAAAGTTCATGTCTATCAAGAGCTTCTCGAATGGGTACAATTTACTTGGATAAGTCTTGGAAGACAAATCTTTTCAATGTATGACTGTTCGGATCCCGTCAATTCATGGGTTGAAGTCTTTTCACACGAGGATTCAATAGCAAAAACACAACATATTTCTTATCACTTAATTTTTTCCCCTAAAAAATGGCATATAAATGTTATTTTTGAAGAAATGTTGAGAATAAATATGACCAATTTGAGTTTTGTGGGAAGATTACACGAAGAATGTAGGATCGATATATTATTGTGTTTGATGATTCGGGTGGTCTTGGATGATCAAAATACATGTTTGCCATTTTAGAGAGGGAAAGTAGAGAGAGGGAGATTTCTTGGTAGAGACTTGGTTCACAAAAGTTGTAAGGTTAGATTGAAAAGCTCCACCCCTTCCATGGATGGAAGGGGTATTTATAGTTACAGACAATACGACCTCCTATCGGCCTGTGGATCAAGTATACAGTGGGTAAAGACCCGTCCTTCCTCCACGGTGTTACACTACGCTAAACTAAACTAATAACTAACTAATAAACTGATAAATAACGATATGACTACGAGCTAACTTATGCTAAATTATATTTGGGGTGACCGACACTTCACTATGGAATTTCCAATTCCTAACAATCTCCCCCTAAGGGAGGTCACCCCATGTTTTACATTTCGAATCTTAGCATTCTATTAAATCTTCAGTCTTGAGCTCGTAGACATTAATTCTTCAACATCTGCATCTTTGTGCTTTAGCAGTGATTCTTCAAGGTCCGCATAGTTTTGTACTTTGAGTGGAGGCCTTTAACTGATCCACATCTTTGATGATTTTCGAGCTTTCTTTGAGATCATCAGCCACAACAAATCTCTGGATCACCCTTTATTGTGTTGCCATCATGTGAAGTTGTGACTTTCGGACCGACATGCTCACACTTTTGGATCATGACATCTTTCCATCAGAGTAGCGGAAGCTTTACTGGTTCATGATATTTGCAGCAGCGTAGCAGAAGCATAGTATAGAAATATCAGAGCCAGGTTCTGTAGATATGCACAAGTCATGATTTCTTCAAATTAAGTGTGGAGGCTGTGAGCATGCGGCTTTGGATTGACTCCTCAATTCTGATCAGTTGCAACCGTCCAAATGTACCGCAAACCACAGTTAGCAGCAATAAAGAGCATGAAAGGTCTTTGATCACTTTCGTTGAATTGAGGTACCGGCCACGGTTCCCCGTTGATCAATACAAGTACGCCTGTGATGGTAGGATCCGAGGAATTCCTTGACAGGGTTTTGCAGCTGCTCTAGCTGTTCTCAAACCGGAACGTCTCAAATAAGACAACACGGACTGAGTGAACCAGCGAATTGAGATTCACTGATTGATGAAAAATTGTTTTGAAAACACAATCGCGTATTGCTTATAAGAAAGAGTTTTGCAATACGACAAAGGTTTTATGAGAAAGATCAATTTTCAATCAAAAATACTTTTTGTATTTGAAAAGAGTACACATTCGACGTGATAGAGAAAAGAAGATTTGCACATCGAACGGTTTTTCCAAAAGTATTTTTCAATCAGAGATACTTTTTGTGTTTGAAACATAAGTACACATTCGACGTGCTAGAGAAAAGAAGGTTTGCACATCGAAGGGTTTTTCCAAAAGTATTCGTCAATTCATTTCCTGGACCAAGGTTGATTCACAAGTGAATCGCCCCATCGTTTCTATCCAGTTGTCACAAGTTTGATCTTTAGAAAAGATCTCACATGTCACCCACCAAGAGCTTGTTTAATGTTGGCTCTAGAAGGATTTCCTTCTTCATCGTGAATACTTTTACATACCACTCAGATGTTCTGGCAATACCACAAGGATAATGCGTAGGGACTATTATATAATCTTACTTTCCACATTGTGTGAAACAGCAAGTCTTCATCAATTTTGTATCCTAATGAGATATTGTGGATGATCTCTTGGCTCTAGACTCAATAGTGCACATTTGGGTCCTATGCCGGAGACTAGGGAGAGGTCTCACTTCTTCAATATCGGCAATCTCTGAAGAACGATAGATAATGTCGGTTCTCCAGTGAATGGAAACAAGCCGCACAAGAGGAACTTGAGTAGTTTGGGAAGTTTTAGTCGCGATTGCATCAGGTCCATGACGTCTTGTCTTCAATACCCGGTGTTACCTTAGTAACCACGGTAGCATATGTATTGAACACGGTTCTGCCCTAAGGTTGAATTATTGGAGGGCTATTTCTTTTCACCCTTTTCTCATTCATTTTTCATTCGCCCGCCCGATTACTTCACCAGAGACTTCATAACTAGAACCTTGTTGGGTTTATTCGGTTCTAAGCTCTGTAGGTCACTCTTCCCATATCTCAATTTTCTCCTTTTTTCAATATACCTAAAGACTCTACACTATCTAGTGGATTGCCCTGGGTAGATCCCTCTGGTTCTGGCGGATCGTGGGAACTAATACCTAACATAACCATCCTTATAACACCATGCATAAAGTAAAATGGTCGGTCTTTTGGTACAGTTCATTCTTCCTTGAAACCAATTGAAAAATAATTTGGAAAAATCAATCAAGGTACTTGTCATATAAAATCAAAGCATTTTGTACCTTAATTATTTTGATCATTTAGAAATGCTCCCCCTCAACATGTGCATATGATTTTGAAATTGTTTAGCACATGGAGGCAAGAGTTCTTTGAAATAATTTCTTTGAAATAATTTCTTGATCACAATTCATGGAAAAAGCCATTTGATTTTCTTTGGTAAATTCTCCCCTCAATATGTGCGGATTTTTGAAATAATTTTTATCACATAGAGAAGGAGTTCTTTTGAAATACATCCATGATCACAAAAGCCATTAGAAACCATTTGCTCCCCTCAATATGTGCTTCGAGATTGGCGTTTACTTTTATATGAAGCAGCCTGCACATTTTCATCAAATCGATCATCATTTATGATTTCATAATTAAATCCAAATTCTCCCCGATCAAAAAATATCACCCTTTGAGATTTTTGGATCTCAAGTATTTAATTAGGTTTATAAAACATGGGAGAATATGTGCTGGTTTAAAATACTCATCTATGGTTTTGGATAAATCCTCTCCTCAATCATGTGCATCATATATTGAAATCGTTTGGCACATGGAAGAGGGAGTGCCTTAAAAAAGGACTAAAAGCGTTTTAGATTTAAATCACGATCTCTCCCAGATCAAAAATATCAATCCATTTGAGATTTGTGATCCCATCTGATTTAAATCATTTAGAAAAGTTTGGAAAAGGCGTGGCAAGATTTAATATTGAAAATATGAGATAAGGACCATTTAAGACATTAAAGATTGTTAGTATCCAGGTATGAAAGTTTTAAGATCTTTAAGTAAAATAAAACAATTTCACAATCAAACAAGAAACGAGAAAAATTTCATTTTGAAAAATCTTTGAGTTTTAAAGAAAATCATACCATGACATAACATTAAATCTTTAGATCACCACTTTTTAACATACAAACGGACTCTTTTGAAGATATATTGTTTGAAAATAATTTAAATTAAATCAATATCCCCCTCAATCGATGACCAAAGTCGTTGATTGAGTGACTTAAGTTTTAAAATAAAGTCCGGTGATTTTCAAAATTTAGTCCAATTAATTTTCAAAACAATATTTTCCATTTTCAAAACAATTTATTCAAATTTATTCAAAATTGTTTAAAAATGGTATCCTGCACAAAGATACATTAGTGGTTGAGAAGCTTTTGTTGTTATTCTTGAGGGTTGGAAGAAAAACCGTCGCAAATGGGTGAGACTTCTTACGTTGCATTTTAATGCCAGTCGAGTCAAATTCCGTTTCTTCAATCACTTAGATGAAAACCATCTGGCGATGCAGTGACACCTCATACGTTGCATTTATGCCAACTCTCCATTGAAGTCCAATTAAGCTCCGTTTCTTCATTTGTCAACCCAAGATATAGTTACCCTTTCCTTTCGGCATCTAATCACCATAAATAGTGGGATCCGGATCGGGAACATTTTTATACCAATATACTTGCATACGTTAGTGAACATACATACAGATATATGGTGGTCGACATCACCCAAACAACAATCGACTAATAAAAGTCAATGCAACATATCAATCAGATCATATAAATGTATGGGAATAATGTGTTTTCCAAACTCTAATCATCTAATCCTAACAATCATATCCTAGGCACCTAGTCCTTCAACGTAGGTTAACATGTTTAGAATTTAAGTATTTAGGATAATTAGATAATCTCGTTAGATGATCTGATTTGAAAACATTTATCTCCCCTCAATCAATGACTCATTTTTTTGAAAAGGTTAAAAGCCTTTGAAATCATTGATTGAGTTTTCAATTTGTACGAAAACTCTGAATCTGATTGTTTTGAAAGCAACTCATTTTCCACCAAATTTTGAATACAACAAATATTTTTCTGAAGAATTTTAGATGGAAAAATATTTTTGTAGGAACAGCAGTCCTTCGACATACTTTCCTCAAATTGTTTTAGGACAAGTGCACGATATTTTTGAAAATATGTTTAGTGCAGCACTTTCCTTTCTTGAAAAACGGGTTGTTATCTGAAATAATAACAAGCCATAAGTTTAAGCACGGGTTACAGTCTGAAATAACTGTAAGCCATTTTTGAAGCACGGGTTACAGTCTGAAATAACTGTAAGCCATTTGATTTGAGACATGTTTTGGAAAAGAATATTTACACCTCCTGCTCGAACTTCATCTATGGTCCCGTGCCATTATTGAATGACATTTCTAAGACCGCAGATGTTATCGATACCAGAAGACATGTCTTAAGAAAACACATTTTTGGTATTTTTGAAATTTTCTAATTTTTATGGATTTTTGATGATTTTATATTTTTGTATTTTGCTTTTTGAAAAATATATACAAAGATAGTTTAGATGATATAGTATAAGTAGATGATGATACGAGCTGAGAGATAAGGATATCGAGCTGACCCGTTGTAGAAGATAGAAATCATCATCTCTTAAACATTCACCACCAAAGCTTCGAGGCTCTTGCAGAAGAAAGAAATTGAACCATTTGAAAGTGAGACTTTGGCGCTTCCCCAAAACAAAAATCCTATAGCTGAAGCATTCAAAGCTTTCTTACAAGCTTCTCTTAGCCAGGTGCACAAAGAAGCACACCATTATCATCGAACATGCTGCTCCTTTTAAGAATAATCACCGTGATTCATCGTTCGGGGTTATATCATCCAATAGAAGAACAGCACTGTATCATCCCACACATAAAACAATCTTCTCAAATTTCTTTTCTACTGACGTCTGAAACAATCCATTCCAAAAGGTGTCAAGAGACCACTTCCCCCTAGTAGTTGAATTGATGCAGTCAGTCTCTTAGACTAGAGCTCACGAACCCGAATACACATACCCGAAGACAAAGAAACTTATACCATCGAAGCAGCAGATTAAGTCCAATAGCCAAAGAATAACCCCGATGTATACTTTTCTCTCCCCTCAAGAAAGTGTATGAAGCTCAAGAACCCGAAGTACCTGAATGCCCAAAGAGAGAATAGCCGATAACATTGAAGAAACATGCGAATCAGCGATATCTCTGCGGAGGACTATCTCTGCGGATTTCAACTCAGGAATAAGTGATTATATCTCCGAATCATCGATTAAGCACTCAAATGAAACACCTGAGCGTCCCCAATGTACACAATCTCTCTCGCCTGATGATTGTGATAACATCAAAATCATCACACACTTGTGTACCTCTTTCATCTTCAGAAACTTTCACTAACATCACTTCCCCCACGTAGTTGGAATAATAATACTAAACGCCTTGATGAGTAAAACCTTGAGTTTCTCTGCGGTCATGACATTTGTTTTCCCGGGATTTCTTCAATCACTTAGAAGAATTAAGTTCATCAAGTTTACTCGCCATGATTCAAACCTTGAGTTTCTCTGCGGTAATAACATTTTGTCTTCCCGGGATATCTTCAATTACTTCGAAGTATTAGGTTCATCAAGTTTACTCGCGTTAGTGGATCGTGTCTCCTTCCCCCTTGCTGGTTTTGATACTTCAGAATCAGCAACATCTTATCAGCCCAAATACTTGAAATCTTTATGAGAAGAACGCTTGAAGTCTTTGTGAGAATCAACATGCTGAAGTACAGTGTGAGCAAGTCTAATTGGGGATTAAATCAGACATTTCACCCTCCCTCAATTAGTGCTCTCCCCTAAACCGACAATCTTTATGATGAATGCATGAATTAAGAAGAAGTAATTAAATACTCAAATGCAACTCGTCTTAAGTCTTCTAACATTCCCATGAGAGAATGTAGAACCACCATGTAGACTCACCTTCTTCAAGATTGTTGATTGGGGAATAGATAGTTAACATCTTCAACTCACACCAAACAAGCATCCCACCAAAAAGCATCCCAATTAACTTACATCTTGCAAATCCCTTAACTAAAATCCCTCCCAATCAAACAAGAACAGAAAGATGTTCATCAAGGAAATCAGCAATGGGGCCGCTAACGAACATACAAGATGGTAACACCAAACTACCAATCACATCAAACAAGAACAGAGATTGTTCGGAATCATCATGTTGATGTATACGTGAAGCATTAACGGGAAGCACTTTGTCGATAAACTCATCAATCCGAGTGAAGATGTCAACCAAGCGACTCTTAGAAGAAACTCCATGTAAAGATGTCCCGATAGAAGAAGCTGGGGTTCTTACATGAGTTAGGAGCCGTTTGACCATTTATTCTCATAAATCAATCATCATGCAAGAGTTTCACACTTCTTCTCCCCTCAAGAATTGCGACGGCAAGTTGCCATTCTTGACTAAATAAGTGAAATCATCCAAATGTATTCCATTCACACTTCCCCCAATAAATTAGCCGCCGGGATGTGCCATCGTCATTATAGTTGAGCAAGTGGAATAAGAGAACAATCAACGTTAGTCTGGTTCACTTGATGTTTGAAAGCGCATGGAAAAAGCATGAAGCATGTTGATGAGAATGGTCATTAATAAGAAGATTTCTCTTCTTTCGAAGATAATGCGCACTGAAGCGTACACATTTCTTTTCTTTGAGAAACGAGGCATGAACTGTTGTGTTCATACGTCATAATGTCTCTCTTTTCAATCTCTTTTGGCAAAACATGTAAATATCACCATTATCATTCAGTAGGCTCTTTGTAGTGACAGCTGATGGAGATAACCCAATATGATGAATTTGACTCTGAAGTAAACTAACCCGAACTCGTGACTTAAACTTGCACATATGTGACAAAGGAGTGCCGATTTCCATTAACATATCTAAGTACTCTCTATGTACTCTATACTCTTCAACCAACCAACCATCAAGTATACGACGTACATTACCTCTTGAAAATCCACAATTGAATGTGACACTGAGCACTACAACGTAACTCCTTAAAGTGATAGTTATTTTGTAGTGGTAAGAGCCCAATTCCCCCAAGTGGTAAAAGAAAAGGTAAAAGACACCCAACAATAACTAGATTTCCAAGCCTTCGTTTTTGAAAATAAGCTCGAACAAGGATCATGAAGAATATTCATCCAACCATCCCCGATAGCCGGATACTAAGTACACGCCTGTGATATTTCACTTCAACCTCAAATGAATAATACTGAATTAACGCCGTTGTCACATCTTCTGATTAAAAGCTCAAATCTAGCCTCCTTTGACTTTTTAAGTGAACTATGATAATGGTTTCATCCCGATCATGGTTTAATAATCATAACCCCGTAAAACTTTGAAGTAACCAAACCGCCATGACGAATATCCAAACACACATCCAATTCATGAAGTACACCCTGTGAAAACGTAGAGGGGGGGTGAATACGTTTCCGTTTCAAACTTAAAACTTTTGTATCAAATATAGTATAAACCATTGCATTTTCTAATCTACTGAGGATGCATTTAACGCATTATGGCATGTAAGGCCAACCCCTTGACATCACATAATATTCCGCAAGATTAATGGTTCATTATAAATCAAGTTTCACCATTATTAGTCAGGTTGCTTTTTCTTGATCAAGCGTGTCATAATATGTAAAGTGTTGAATATAGTTTGTGACTATATGAAAGACCAAGTATGCATCACAAACATAGACATCAACCACATAGAAAATAAACAAAGTAATGCAAGAATAAAAAGTAAAGCGATAAGTAAAGGATAGACAAACCAACACGAGGATTTATAGTGATCGGCTACAAGGTCACCTTCCTTGCCTACTCCACTCCCTCGAAATACCTACTCGAGAGTTCGTAATCACTACACCAACTCCTTATGGTAGCGAGAAGCCTTCTGCCGCACAACGCATTAACCTTTTCGGTACAAAGCTAAATACGAGTTCTCTTCACACCAAAGGCGAACCACACCTAGCATAGCGTCGACCTACCCGCACTTTATACGGTGCTAGGCTAACCACCTTGAGTTCTTTCACACTTAGGAGAACTAATCCACAACGCCTACCCTTTATAAGGTACTAGGCTAAGTACCTAGTTCTTTCACACCTTAGGAGAACTAATCCTTCACAACGCGCTACCCCCCTTTATTAGGTACTTGGCTAAGCACCTAGTTCCATTACTATGGAGGAACTACTACCCTTCACGACACAACACCTAATCTTAAGGAGATCCACTGCTTGTTACAACACCATCAAGGATATCACCATCCTTGGATCTAAACAAATACTATATGTATAACGATGCACCTCATCGATTATACGACCTAGGCATTCTTCACTAATGCCATTTACACTCCATCCTTCAAAGACCTTTCACTAATGCCTTTAACACGGATCTTCGGCACTCTTCACTAATGCCTTTGACACATCTATGACACTAGTTATGTTTTGTGGCCCAACATAACAAACCTTGTGTTTTATGGTACAAACACATAAACCATCTAGTCTAGTCATAGATACAAGAATATGATACTAGACAATATCCAAGACAATGTGTCTAATGGATATAAACTCCTACACTAAACATCAAGAACCCAAAGCATGATGTAGTTAGTCTTCTATGAATGAAGATGACAAGTTTCCCAAGCTTGTTGTATAAGATCTTCATGTGCTTGTATCTTGTGATGGTGATCACTTCAGTAGGTAAGGAAGCAAGATCTCTAAGCTTGCTTGGAGGATCACCGAGGGTATGCTTACAAGCAAATGAGAGTTAGATGCATTATGATCATATGAGATGAGGGTGGTTTACATGTTTCCTAATGATCTTAATATCCTAGATTTGGTGGAGAGAAACTATGTGTGAAGGTGTGAAGAAATGGTAAGAAGTGGTTTGCTATTTATAGGCAAAAGAACCAAAACCATGTTCTGCCCCCAAGGATCCCTTACGGAGGGATCCGCTTTGTAAATCAAAGGGATCCGTGGGTCATCCGAGGGATCTGCAGCACGCTCCTCTTTACCCAAAGTTTATGGGTTGAAACCATGGGTTATGGGTCATGGTTTTGAGTTGGTCCATGGGTATTCCTTTAGATACAATGTATCTAATGAGTACAATGTATCTAGTCATATGGGTATGGGTCAATACCATGGGTCATGGATATTATCCATATATGACTTATGCATGATGTCATGTAATGGGTATGGGTCATGGACTTTGGGTTTTACCCAACTACATTCAATGTATTTGGTCAATGGGTCAAATACTTAAGTTTCTACCCATTTATATTACCCATTATAATACATACTAGTTATGTATATATTTACCCAATATGTAAACACTAGTTGTTGTACATAAACTATTTAACTAAACTTTGTTTATTGGTTTGTTGGGGGTTTGATCATAATGCAACATAACAAACATGTACGAACATGTGTTGTAGCATACAAGGACTTGAGTCGTCGAGAGTTGTTGAGAGTATGTTGAGACAAGATCTAACTACAAGTAACTTATACATTTTCGTTATGTATTACAAGTTACATGTTTGTCATCAACAAAACAAATGAGAATGTATAGATTAAATATCGTAATATTTGCACTAACAATCTCCCCCTTTTTGATGATGACAAAATATATGTAAACGTAATAGATAGGTAAAATGTAAGTTACTTGTGTCGGTACTTCCTATACATTACCTTCTTCGTTTACACTCTTCTCCCCCTTTTGTCGAAGCAAAAAGGGTGTGTCCTTTCTCCCAAGAATGGCGAATTTGAATCATCCCTAGTGAAGTTAAAATAAAAACACGTTATTGCTCCAATTGGCACACCACGCCAATACCTCCAACACTAAACACGAATGACGAAGCTTAGCATCTCATGACCTTGAGCTTGCACGTCTTCAAAAGGTGGTGATCTCGCCTTTAAGAGGAACCTAGAGAATCACACACAAAAAAATAGAAAGATCCTTTGAATTATAACCATTATTGCCAACGGCACAATGGATCAAATTTTTGAGGCTTAACCTACATCAAGGTTAGTGTTAAAAAGAAAAGAAAAAAGAAAAATATATGATGAGATAGAAATCTCCCTTTTGTTGAAACATAAAGGAATTTTGAAGAATGAATGTGTGCATGCTCCCCGTTGACGGTTGCTCCCCCTTGTTAAAGGCGTCAAGTATTTTAGGAAGGCTAAAGCGAAATTATTGCACAATTTGCAATGTTTTAGCTTTGACGAAAAACTCCCTTATGGAGGCGTCAAGTACTCCTAGTATGTTTTGAAAATCTACAAAACAAAAAGTTAGTGCAAAATTATATTCGTCCTTGGACGAGTAAGTCATATGATGCACTTTATACATGCTCGATTGGAAGCTCCCCTAGCTCGAGGGCGTCAAGAAGAACCTACAAAAAAATGTTAAAAAGAGAATGATCCTACTACTTGCATCATCATGGTTGGTTTAGAGGTTGTAAGGTTCGTTCAAGTTAAGAAGAAAAATGTGCTTAGGGATGAGATTTCATTTCATTACAGAAATTCACTTGGATTTTGACGACATAGATGTTTGTGAAGGATGGTTGAGCAACCATGAATTGTAGTGGTAGTGAGACACTTGTAGGATGTGGTTGACATAGCTAGCTTGTTGTTTGAGGTTTTGGTTGACACAAGTAGGATGTGGTAGAACATGAGACATACTTCATCACGTGGTTCATGAACTAGACCTTGGACACGGTGATAGTGATAGAAATTATCATTATGACTTAGAGGTATGGAAGTTGTGGTAGAGGTGATGAAAGGTATCAAGGTGAATCTTTGACTTGGTTGATGACTCATTAGAGGTGGTAGACATGATGACTTTATGAGTGGTGATAAAAGTGGAGTAAAATGGTTAGGATGATGCAAGATTAGGAATATATAAAGAAATGTGCAAATGAGCACAACTTGACTTGATGGTGAAATCGACCATTGTCATCCTACAAGAATCTAAAAGAGTTAGTACAAAAGGAAAACATTTATATAAATGGATAAATTGTTCACATAAAATCATGAAATGAAAAGAAATAACACGTATAGAATCATATAAATGCAACTCATTTATAAACATATACGAAAATGATAATCCTAAGTGTTGAGCAAGTGCTTGTGTGGAAAAGGAAACTTGAAATGATTATCTAAAGAGATATCAAATACCTATTGCCCCTTCCACATGAGGTGAAAAATGAGGTGATGGGGTTCTAGCAAGGTCTAGCACCTACATATCCTAAGTTACTTAGTCTATTAAGTGTCTTATATGAAGATGGACTTAAATGATCGTTTTAGCTAGAGTTGACATGAATCATCACACGGGATCCCACGGTTCCCTCCAATGAGGGATCCGTCTAGGCTAATCTAGGTAGATCCGTCTCAGTTAGTACTAGGAAAGAATAAAAATGATGTTTGTAAGGTCTAACGCTTATACCTCCTTGAGTGTTTTAGTCTTCCTAAGTGTCTTAAATGAAAGAGTACTTAAATGATCAAGAGAAATGAGTGATGGTAGCTAATGATTGCCTTTTATGGAAAGAAATGGGGCTTTATGAGCACACAAAGTGGATGATCAAAGATGACACTAGAAATTTAGAGAGTGTCAAGTGGTGTTAAATGATCCTAGAGATCAAATGATGACTTAAGAGAGATTTGGAAAATTCCCGTTAAAATCTTGAGAAATTAAAAAATTAGTTTTTGGCCTATTTTGAGGTAAGGATGACTAAAATCAATTTGCTAAAATTGAGAGAAATATCAAACTAGGTGTTTTGAAATGAGAGGAACAATGTGTAAACATTGGAGAGGAAAGATGGTGAGTTTTAAACTAATGAAAAATCAAAAATACTTGAATGTGATCCTAAGTCATCCATGATGTGAATCTGAGCCTAAGGGAGGTTTAAGTGATCATAATGTAGCATGTTTTAACTAATCCAATAAGGTATAAAATGTTGGATTGATGCAAGGAGGCTACTAAGGAATCCACACCACGCCGATCCCACGGATCCGTCTAGTTATATCTAAGGGATCGCGTCAGAGACTTAAAGAATAGTTGCATAATTTTATTCTATGTTTCGAATTATGAAACTAATGATTTCTACAGCAAGTATACATGTATACACATTAAGCAAAGCAAGGAGAGCATGTAGAGGTAACATATAGGCAATCAAATGAGATCGAGCTCACAAATAACACAAAGGTTTAGCAAGCACTATTCAACTAGCCTAAAACAAATTTATGTTCTAGATTAGTAAATCATTTACACTAACAATGACATACAAGGTATGTGTTTAGAAAGAAAAGAGCACAAAATGGTGTTCAAGACAAAAGAGTTGTGAGGTGCTAGTTTAGGACAATCTAGTCATTACGGATGGCGATTAGCATACAATGAGCTTCATCCATGAAGTCATGTAGCTCTTCTCGATCAAAGCAAGATAATCGCTTGATGAGGCAAGTGGTTGTGATTAATTAAAAGAAAAATTAATTTTACAACTTGTTTGATTAGTAATCCTAAGACAATGCAAATTATTTCCATTGTAAACTTACTTTAGGAAAACATAGGAGTATAAATTTCTCAGTTGAGAGAATGAATATGAGACTATTACTAGCGGTGCTCAATTACGGCTAAACACGACCATTTTATTCCACATACGAACTTCTATCAAGGAAGCAATTCAACCGTTAGGCCAAATTGAGTTTCTAGTGCAATAAATCCTATTCATTCTCAAGTTCGAAAAATTTATATTCCTACAATGGCCTATCGAAGAGTAACAATGATGATACTTTGCTTAATATTATACTTGAGACAACTAAGGTGACAAAGGCGTCATGTTAAAAATAAGTTCAAGAGTTGTCCATGTGGTAAACAACAAAAAAATGGTTGGATGAGCTAGTTCAACATATGTTGTTGGAAAGCTTGAGTTTGGACTTTCGGATATGAACAATTATATTTGCGTTGCAAAATAATTTACTTGAGTATATCGGATGAAATAATCAAGTTGTCAATCCTACTATGAAGCTTGGAAGCGATCATGAAAAAGGAAAATGGGAGAGTACATCATCAATACAAGTGTAGGTTATGATCCGATGTACATTCTTGTTGTTTTTAGAAAACGATACAAGAACAAAGGAAATCATATAAGCACATAAAACATTTATGTTGCACACATGACAAACTCAATCAAAAATCCATTTAGTGTGTTATATGTTTTAAACATTTTTCAACCTATATGACTTATCTAAGTATCTAGACTAACATTTTCGACACAACTAGATGTTATCCCAAACACTCCTTCAAATAGCACATTCATTAGTAGAATATTACTAAATCGACAAACAAGAGAATGAATAGCAAGGTAAGGAAACCACATATGTTATTCAATAAAACAAGCACAAAAGCTATTTGAGATAAGCAAATAATCAAGTAATGCAAAGAAAACAATTTATCATTTAGCATAGCATACGAAAGTTCTTTTCATCGCTTTAAATATAAACATGTATACCAAGCTTGATTAGTTTCTTTTATATTTATAAATATGATCAAAACCTTAATTTCAATAGAGGACACATTGTTATTCAAAAGCGAAAGCATCCGTCTCCAATTAGATCAAAAGTTTGTGCAAAAGTTATGACCGAAAAAATGACTTTCTATTATAAATCAATGATTCTGTAAATTATTGTTTTTAATCAATTTATGAAATCATTTTTAAATGAAAGTAGACTCAAATACCTTTAAAACGATAGGTGACACGACTTCTAACGACTTACGGTTAAAAAGTTATGAATTTTGAAATTCGACAAAATCTGTCTACCACATTTGATCCCACGGATCCCTTGCTTGAGGGATCCGGCCAGTGTAAATCCTGAGGGATCCGCGGATCACAGTATTTACAAAATGCACGTTTGACCCACGAAAGGTTTAACCTTTTTAGACTTTTAAGTGAAGTTATATTAACCATTTTTGCCTTTATTCAAGCTTGATTAACAAGATATCTAACAACAAAACTTCAAAGAGAAAAAGATCAACAAAACACTTTTCATATTATGCTTGACTTCATCAAAAATTTGATATGAGGAACTTACTCGTTTTGAAAACCATTTGTTTTAAAAACTAGAGCCAACCCGCTTTGATACCAATTGCAAAAAACGTGAGAGGGGGTGAATACGTTTCTATTTCAAACTTAAAACTTTTGTATCAAATATAGTATAAACCATTGCATTTGCTAATCTCGAGCGAGGATGCATTTAACGCATTATGGCATGTAAGGCCAACCCCTTGACATCACATAAGATTCCGCAAGATTAATGGTTCATTATAAATCAAGTTTCACCATTATTAGTCGGTTGCTTTTTCTTTATCAAGCGTGTCATAATACGTAAAGTGTTGAATATAGTTTGTGACTATATGAAAGACCAAGTATGCATCACAAACATAGACATCAACCACATAGAAAATAAACAAAGTAATGCAAGAATAAAAGTAAAGCGATAAGTAAAAGGATAGACAAACCAACACGAGGATTTATAGTGGTGGTGGGCCAAGGTCACCTTCCTTGCCCTACTCCACTCCCCGAGTCACCTACTCGAGAGTTAGTAATCACTACACCAACTCCTTATGGCGGAGAAGCCTTCACAACGCCGCTTGCAACCTTTCCCATTCACACAAAGCTAAATACCGAGTTCTTTCACACCAAGGCGAACCACACCTAACGCAACGTCGCCTACCCTTTATACGGTGCTAGGCTAACCACCGAGTTCTTTCACACCTTAGGAGAACTAATCCTTCACAACGCCCTACCCTTTATAAGGTACTAGGCTAAGTACCTAGTTCTTTCACACCTTAGGAGAACTAATCCTTCACAACGTCGCCTACCCTTTATTAGGTACTAGGCTAAGCACCTTGTTCCATTACTATGGAGGAACTACTACCCTTCACGACACAACACCTAATCTTAAGAGATCCACTCCTTGTTACAACACTATCAAGGATATCACCATCCTTGGATCCAAACAAATACTATATGTATAACGATGCACCTCATCGATTATACGACCTAGGCATTCTTCACTAATGCCATTTACACGATCCTTCAACACCTTTCACTAATGCCTTCAACACGGATCTTCGGAACTCTTCACTAATGCCTTTGACACATCTATGACACTCGTTATGTTTTGTGGCCCAACATAACAAACCTTGTGTTTCATGGTACAAACACATAAACCATCTAGTCTAGTCATAGATACAAGAATATGATACTAGACAATATCCAAGACAATGTGTCTAATGGATATAAACTCCTACACTAAACATCAAGAACCCAAAGCATGATGTAGTTAGTCTTCTATGAATGAAGATGACAAGTTTCCCAAGCTTGTTGTATAAGATCTTCATGTGCTTGTATCTTGTGATAGGTGATCACT
This sequence comes from Chrysanthemum makinoi, assembly GCA_910596185.1. Classification (NCBI taxonomy): domain Eukaryota; kingdom Viridiplantae; phylum Streptophyta; class Magnoliopsida; order Asterales; family Asteraceae; genus Chrysanthemum; species Chrysanthemum makinoi. The sequence goes on from OU343220.1 coordinate 127,525,353, forward strand.
TCAGTAGGTAAGGAAGCAAGATCTCTAAGCTTGCTTTGGAGGATCACTTCGGGAGTATGCTTACAACAAATGAGAGTTAGAAGCATTATGATCATATGAGATGAGGGTGGTTTACATTTTTCCTAATGATCTAAATATCCTAGATTTGGTGGAGAGAAACTATGTGTGAAGGTGTGAAGAAATGGTAAGAAGTGGTTTGCTATTTATAGGCAAAAGACCAAAACCATGTTCTTCCCCAAGGATCCTTCCTGGAGGGATCCGGCTTTGAAAATCCAAGGGATCCGTGGGTCATCTGAGGGATCCGTGCACGCTCCTCTTTACCCATAGTTTATGGGTTGAAACCATGGGTTATGGGTCATGGTTTTGAGTTGGTCCATGGGTATTCCTTTAGATACAATGTATCTAATGAGTACAATGTATCTAGTCATATGGGTATGGGTCAATACCACGGGTCATGGATATTATCCATATATGACTTATGCATGATGTCATGCAATGGGTATGGGTCATGGACTTTGGGTTTTACCCAACTACATTCAATGTATTTGGTCAATGGGTCAAATACTTAAGTTTCTACCCATTATAATACATACTAGTTATGTATATATTTACCCAATATGTAAATACTAGTTGTTGTACATAAACTATTTAACTAAACTTTGTTTATTTGTTTGTTGGGGGTTTGATCATAATGCAACATAACAAACATGTACGAACCTGTGTTGTAGCATACAAGGACTTGAGTCGTCGAGAGGTGTTGTGTAAAACCCTGAAATCGTGAACGTGTCAATGGACCATAATACCCCTAAATCAAAAATCCGTAAAACAAAGCCAGCTTATGATAATTCCGCTAAGTACTCATGATAATCAATTTTATTAACTCTCATTTATACCTATCCATTTCATTTCAAAAACTCAAAGAAACCCTAAGTCTCTCTCCCTCTCTATATTGGCGGCACCCTTATTATTTTCATCATTATCATCCGAAAAATTCAACAAACAAAGGTTCCTAGGAGGCTCGTGTTAGTGTGTGATCGATTGTGGACGTGGGTGATCGTGTTTGGTTCGAAAATAAGCTAGGAGCTGGGGATTGTTTCAAATGAGAGATGAGCTGATATAAAGACCATGCCTAGTCATCTTAGACTTCATTTGATTTTGTTATTATATTTTCATTCGGAGTTTTCCTTTGGTATCTATGTATTGATAGGTCTTGTTGACTAGATTTTTGATTTATTTAATTAAGGCTTCCGCTGTTTGATTTATGTTCATTATGTATGTTCTGATATGACACCATACTGTGATACTTCTACCCTTATCGGGTTGGGGTGTTACATGTTGAGAGTATGTTGAGACAAGATATAACTACAAGTAACTTATACATTTTACGTTATGTATTACAAGTTACATGTTTGTCATCAACAAAACAAATGAGAATGTATAGATTAAATATCGTAATATTTGCACTAACACACCCTTTTTCTTCTTATAAACCTGTGAAAGCACCAAAGATCAAATGAGATCTCAAATACACTTTCCTTCCGTGATGGTTCCATCATTATGCAATTTTACAACTCTATGGTTTAAACCGAGAAATAGTTTCTTTCGCGGGATTTTACAAAACCAAGAATAAACCGTAAGATAGATCCGAGAATGCACTATACTATTACTAGGATGTTTCCATTGTCACGGGATTTTACAAGTCTATGATTTAAACCGAGAAATAGGTTCTTTCGTAGGATTTTATAAAATCAAGACAAAACCGTAAACAATGTCAACTTGAATGTGTAATGACAACTTTGGTTTCGGTGAATATCTGTTTTAGGGGAACATGCAACGGTTCATTAGCGGTTCATTATCCAAAAACTTTGGTAACCACATCATTCACGCATTCTGTCGGCTATTATGGTGACCATATGGAGAAGTAAACTCGATATGCCAAACTTGATCTTGAAGTAAAATTTCTAGATTTGTTACTTAAACTTGTACTAATCCTCGTGAAAAAGAAATGGTGTACCCAATGTACAGAACCTCTTGACATTCTCAACTTAGTGAGACACCGAAGTGATAGTTACGCGCGGTTGGGTTTAGCAGAAAGAATCACAACCGTAACTAAATAGCCAAGTCTTTATCACCCTCTACAAGCGCCCAAACAAGTCATCTTCGCCAAAGGGTAGAAAGAAAGAAGACGAAATAAGTAACCGTGCCCGGAAAACCTCACTTCAAATCCAAATAAGAAATACCAAATGCAAACAACCCCGTAGTCAACTCGGTTCAATAAGCACTTCAAGCCGTGACAAAATATTCTCCGTAAAAATGTATACACCAAAGTACCAATTTGCATAACACAACAAACCTCAATATCAAATCACATCTCGCATAACTTAAATCTCATCATCACAACGTGTCATCATCAAATAAAAGTGTCTCATATCATCCAACTCTCTTAAAAATCCAATTCTTGAAACGCCTATCAGCCCATCATTATCGTTGTCTCATTAGAATAACTCTCTTTTCGTTCAGGCCCATGAGAAACATAAATCTGGTCCAACTATGATCATAAGATATCCGGCAATGAACATGCATTCTCAGAACGTTATGGCCATGAACGAGCATGGTTGTACCACACAAGATTATCCAAGGAAAATACCAAGTCGTGAATGCGAATTCTCTGTGAAAGTTGACCATACCAAATATACCACTCTTTAAATTATAGCAACAATTTGTATCCAAAATTTTGTAACACAAAAATTAGATAACAATATTTTTTTCATTTATGTCCATAAATCGTATGTGCTAATCTCAGCCATTCTTCAGTCCAATACCCAATTCCAATCATATGAGCCCAAAGTCCATATGGGAGGGAAGATACCCACGACCATGAGTTTAATCCAGAGGACCAGTTGAAGTATAACACTCGTTCCATTTTAAAACAATTAAAAACTGGTCACGGTCCATAGTCACAACACATTTGGACGACCCAAACAGTTACCAAACCCATATACCACGTTTAATATAGAACCCAGTTGATACCCTAAATAAACGTGATATATAACACCTCACATAACACATATTAACCCTAAACTTTCACATACACCCAACCCTAAACACTCTTAAAATATCGCCTCCCTTCTTCATAAATCTGCATCTCACTCACCAAACATTTCTCACCACAGATCCATCTCAACTCCTTTGATATTACCACCTCTATCACAACTAATTCACCCTTAATCGAATTATCATTCAAACTCAGTACACATCACCAAAAGCGTACCAACACACCCTCTAGTCTCATCACCATTAGACGTCTCCTTCTTCACTCCATATTGCTTTGTTGATGATATTGTTCTCGCCACAGGGTTGGCTCCAATAATATGACTTGATTTGACCTAGCCACAGGGATGGCATCAAGATGATGAAACGTTATCAAGATCCATATTGGGTCTCGGGTAAGGTGTGATTGTGAATGTTTTCATTTTTAATTTTTGTGATTAGTCGAATGAGTTCATGTAACGAATCAAATAAACGGTATAACATAATTGTTATTATTCGTTTCTTTAATTTCGTAGAGTAACAGTTGGGTCGATGATGGAAATGATTTCAAACCAAAAAAATCTTGTAAAGATTGTAAATAAGGCTTGAAATAATCTGAGACCTTGGGTAATATTTCTTTTCATTCTTGCATTTGAGATGAGATGTAAGTGAAGAGGTTATTGAATTTGTGATAGGATTTAGCTGTCATTAGAGGTTGAAGATGTTTGAGTCAAGTCTGTTGAAACATTCATTCCAATTTGTTAATAATAGAACTTTGACTGATGATGGTTAATGGTAACTGAGGTCGTGTTGTTGGTATTTGGTATAGTGGTTTGTTGTCGTGGTCAAGTCGTACCTCTTCTTCATCATTTCTGTCAGTCAAGTAGCAATTTTAGTCAAGTTGCTACTCTTTCTAAGCACAACTCGCCACGGCCAAGTCGCCACGACTTGTAAAGACAAGTCGCTATCAAAAATACAAAGCATCTGGACAGTTTTTTTATCAAGTCGCTAGCAAGATATTTTATGTTTTCCGATGAGTTTTCCGACCATATTCATAATAAACCCAGAAGAAAAAAAACATCAAGACTGCATCAGTTTTGACCCATTATTGACTCCGTTTGACTGTTAAAATTCTGACCACCCACGAATGTATTAAAGATATAACTTGGTACAAAAAGACTAGTCTCAAAAGGACCGTTTGGACAAGAGTTGACACAAAACTGATATTGACATTGAAACCAAATGACTTTAAGTTTTTGACCAAATAGAGGATACCAAACATGTAAAGAGACTGCTAACAACAAGATGACCATTTGATACCAATCATGTGAAGAGACTGTTAACAAAAAGATAAGACAAAAATTTCTGCTCCGACAAATATGTTAAAACAGCTTCAAAAACATGATACTAAACCACATAAATCAACAACACACAACAACCTTGGCTCTGGTATCATTTGTAGGATCGATATATTATTGTGTTTGATGATTCGGGTGGTCTTGGATGATCAAAATACATGTTTGCCATTTTAGAGAGTAGAGAGGGAGATTTCTAGGTAGAGACTTGGTTCACAAAAGTTGTAAGGTTAGATTGAAAGCTCCACCCCTTCCATGGATGGAAGGGGTATTTATAGCTACATACAATTCCTCCTACTCGTGGATCGTATACATTGGGTAAAGACCTTCCTTCCTCCATGTGTTACACTCACGCTAAACGAAACTAATAACTAACTAATAAATGATAAATAAACGATATGTCTACTGAGCTAACTTATGCTAAATTATATTTGGGGTGACCGACACTTCACTATGGAATTTCCAATTCCTAACAAAGAACAATTTAGAACAAAGTTTTTAATCAATACTCCCCTCAACAACAAGTGATATAAACCGCTTGAGGTTTGAAAAACGGGGGAAGTACTTGTTCTTTTGTAAAACCTTTAAAATGAAAGTTTTGATAAGTTTTACGAAGTAAGAAGCTTCCTTTTATAAGTATTGTGGCATCGTTTAATACGTGGTCCTTTCATTAAAAGCACGGGTACGTATTAACCGTAATGTGTGCACAAACCATAGTCATTATAGAATCACACATCCAAATTAATATGAAATTAAAACAGCTTTAAGCGGGTACCGTGAAGTCCATCAATCTTTCCAGAATTAGCGTACGCTGATAGCCCGTGAGAGTAATCCCGGACGACCACCTACTTGCTTTCCAGAGTTCAAATGGTCCCTTCGACAACCTTTCATCGATCCTAGTGATGATCCTCTTAACATCCCGTCTATCCTGAGAATTCCATCACTTTGGAGACCCAATGCGCCTGCTGTATCGCTCTCAACCTATAAGCCAACCCGGCCCCCTCGACCTTCTTCAATGTGTGATCCCCAAATTTGTGAAGATCTCTACACGCCTATCAGCAGCTTGCGTTGTAGTTCACTACTGTAAACTACTCAATGGTTTTGCCTAATGAGTGTATCAGGAAGTCGTTGATGTCGTGAAGTTCTAGCCGAGGTCCGTGAAGTTGACACAAGTCCGATACTTATCAAATGCCAGTTGTAAATCTTATACACGCTCTCGATCACTATGCTTCCGATGAAGATGAGCAAGGACTTGATGTATCTATATTGAATTTTAGTGAGAATCGCTCTCATTCTTCCCTCGTGACTTTGCAAGATACGATCTTCAATGTCGCGAGAGTTAAGTTCTCAAAGTTCGCTTGCCGTAATTCATAGTCCTTTTCGCCTTGTCTTTCAGACCACCGATAGTCTTGAGAAAGGTATAGTCCCATTTAGACAAAGAGTGACATGCTTAACAAAGAATCAATCCCTTTATCACCGTATACACCATGTGGAGACTTCTCAACCGCGGCCTTTGTAGTAGATTCAGTTGCGCTCGCCATGGTGAATCCTCCGCATATGCATCAATATCATACCATTCCACTGTTGGAAAAACATGCTGGTAGCCTTTTCTCGATGGCTATGCGCTTGGAGTATACGCCTCGAAGCCGAAGTGTAAGTGATGTAGCATATTTCTTTGAACTATCGCTATCGTGTAGAAGAAATTCCAAGTCTTTGCTGAAGAAGTAGCTGAATGGAATCTTAGGTTGATCCGGTTGGCCAATCGTTGGTAAAGGTTTAGACCGCCTCTGTAGTAGTATGGAGGGTTGTCTCTTCCGGTGAAGTCGATGTTTTGCCTGAGGTTGGAGCCAATCAATGTTGTTATACATGGCTCGTGCTATATTATCAAGGTGATATTCAACTTCAATAGCACTTTCAGTCGTCTTCGAGTAGTTGAAATGCTTCATTCTTGATTCGCTTCAACTCCTCATTGGCCATCTTCTTCACACGGAACTTTTTCTTGTAGTAACTTAGCATGCTCCAACGTGTAAGACCTTCTACCATATTTGGATTATCGGCTAGAGGAGTAGCATCAAGTGTAGAGAACCATTCAAACTCGGTGTCATCTTCGTCTAGCCATGAGACTACATCACTTTGGGCTTAGACTCTTCTTCTTCTTTGGCCTAGATGAGAATGTCGTGGTTTCTTGTTGAGGCGGAGAGGTGGGTTGTTGTTGGGCTCAGTGACTTTCATCATCACCACCAAGATACCCAAAGTGATCACCGCCTGTCGGGGTGGTAACTCGAGTCCCGAGGTTTGTCAGCCAAGAGCGGGAGAGATCGCCTTATTGTTGGAGTCCTTAGGGGTGGTGTGGTGGCATAGAGGAGGGTTCTCCGCCTTCTTGGACGCTTAGGCTCAGCATCTTTATCCTTATCCTTATCATCATCGCCGCTTCGACGCTGTTTTCGAGCTTTTCTCTCAGATGTCGATTTGAGTTGGTATTCCGGAATGTATCAAACAATTTACCTTCGTGAGGAAGTAAATGTTGCATTGTTTAGAAATTTGAGTTACTAAACGGAAACCAATTCAAAGATCGTGAGAACACTATAGGATCAGTTAGGTTGATTGTTATGGTCATGGGTGTTGATTTTATAGTTTGTTTGGCCGATGCATGTTCGGATACAGCTTGTCTGTTGTACATTTATCTTGTCATTCCAGAAGCGTCGAGAAGGAATTTGTAATATATTCTCTTGCGTCTTCTCCAATTCCTTTTGGAAATCTCCTTTGATAAACTCGATTTGTTCCATTTCAAACAACTCGCTTATCCCCTTTTGAAGAAAGTTGATTCTATCACGAAGTTGATTCAAATTTTTGTTGGTTGCATCCTTCTTCCGAGACTTGCTGACATGCCTTTGACAATCTTTGTTTTGCCTCGATATCCAAGAGTCTGTTGGTTTCTTCACAATTTAGATGTAGATCCGTTGATCTTTGGATGGTGGTGGAGATGAATAGAGGATGAATCCATGATGATGAGATATGAGGAGACCTCAGTGGTCCTTTGTCGGGTTCGTAGTTTCTTCTTGAGAGCGCAAGTAGACTATCAAGAAGAAAATCATCATATTCAACTTCGCCATCTTTTCCGGACTTGGCCAATTGTTCTCCACCAATCTTGGCTTTTCATCGTTTCTCGACTTCTCCTTTCGTGTTCCTCAAATTCATAGGTGATGGTATCTTCCAATCGCGTTGTTAAGTGGATTGGGTGGTCAGCCTCTTTATCGGGTTGATTAACCGCATCGTGAACCGTATAGATAGTGCACCACCACCTGACCGGCCACGAAGTTTGATCCTTTACAAATTGATCGCAGAAGATGTTTCGAGTCCGAGGTTCTTCAATTTCTTTTTGATATTCTCTTTTCCTCATCAACTGCTTCTTCTAACTTTCCTTATCATGCCTGCCAGTGAGTTTTCCCTTTCCTTTATCTATTGGACCGGGAGGCTTAGCCATCGCTGGGAGTGTCATCGATTGCCATTCTCGTGAGTGACCCTCTCGCCTCATTCAGCCAGAGCTTTCATCCACTAGCTTTCTGCTGCCTGACTTTGAATGGGAATAGAACAGCTTCTTAGAGGAAACCGCCCTTTGAGTCGAGGTTTCTCTTAGGAACTTCTTTGACTCTCAAGACTGTAACACTTCCCCACCGCTTCTCGTTTTTCCTTGTAGGCATACCAGAGGACTTGTCATCAAGAAAGCCTACTTCTGCCTTCATCAACCGCTACGTGATACCTTTTGTATGAATAAAGTTGTTTGACTTCATCTGCTAGAATGATCTGAAACACCGCACTTTGTTTCTTTTGTTGCCCATTCCTTAAATCCGCGTGAGTGTAGGCTCGCATAACATGGAGTGATTGTTAAGTGATTGAGTCTCAAGGATATATCATGATTATACCCTAGAGTTCTTGGATCAACAGTTTTGTATATCCGATGTATGGGATTTTGGAGCCGTTTTGAGGAAAGACATCATGTCGTCCCATATCAGAGCTTCAACTTCAATGTGTTTCATGTTGACCAAAGCCCAAAAGATCTCAGAGTTCAACGAGCTTGGGATGCTCATAACCACCAACGCCCGTAAATGGATTGGTGATGATAATGTGAGGGTTCTCCATGGCTGAGGAATATTCTTAAGATCCACGATGAATGTTTCCGGACATTCCCTAAGCTTCGCCATAACCAATGTTGATCATGAATTGCGTAACGCCCTTCTTCAGGTGGTGGCAAGCAGTATTCGGGTTGGCTCGATGACAGAATGAGGAGAACAAATTTAAAGTCTCAGGTGTGATGGTGACTTGTTTGTGGTTGAGTGTCACCGTCACAACATTTTGACCTTTGATCTTTTGCATTGTATTTAATCGTGAATATAGATTTCGTGAACCGTGAGTGAATTCGGGTGAGCATGTTCTCGACATATGATTCTTCGCAATATTTACATACGATTAAACACGTAAGACTCAGCAGGAGAGTATCAAAATCAACACGGCGCTGCTCTTTTTTCCAATCTTCATCTGACAGCCAGGAAGATATCAACAAGGTGAGAACATATTCGCGCTTCCACATTCGCATTCGAAGTGTCCATGTCGTGATCTCAAAGATATTTAGCCAAAAGAACCAAATATATCGAAGACATTATGTTAGTCAACAGATGGTTTTATTGTCTAATTATTGAATGTGATATGTCGATGATTGTTACAAGTCCAATGTCACTTGTTTGTCAATAGTCCAATGACGTGATAAGTTTCCGTGAGTTGATTAACTTTAAGTTTTAAAGTCCATGTTTTCAATTTTATTTTTCACAACATATTAAACATTTAAGCTTATTAGTGACATTATTGGTTTCCTTGCGGCGCTATGATTTATTTATTTACAAGTTTGCACGCCGCACAATTCATAATTATAAGTTAAAACTAGGCCAGGCTTGAAATGGCAAGCTGCAAATGTGGAGTGTGGTACGTAGTTGGCTGCTTATGCGTAGAGTTCTTGACTTTGCTGCAAGTAATAGCACGCGAAAAAGTGTGCCTTATAAGCAAAGAGTGCTTAAGCGATATGGAACCTTACGCGTAAGGCTTACTCGTAAGAAATCAACCTTACGATCATCGCTTAGCATGCGTATCCTTCGCCAGATACGCGTAGTCCCTTATCTAGAACCTTACGCCAGAACGCTACACGTAAGATTTCTCTTACGATAACATGCCGTAGTGCGAACTTATGCGCGTAGATTGCAATTAATCTTGATTCTCAATTTTCAAGCCGTAGAAAACTCAAATAAATACATCATAGCACTAATATTAACACATATACATTCAATTATTTTCAGATCACATCGAATTTTTCATTCAAACAAGCATTTAAAAATACTTATGTGTAAAACCTAAACCCTAAGGTTCAAAAATTACTTAAGGTAATTAGGCATGTGAAATGCAACAAAATGATTCGGAAGTCTAGGATGCCCATTGTTGTTTTATCCAAGTTTTAACATCAAAACTCAACATGAATTAATAATACCCAATTCAGTATGAACTAAAACCCTACAATTCAATTCTTTTCACTTTTGATGTTACCGGCAAGTTCTAAGCATGGATATCATCAATTCATCATATAAACAACATCTTACAAGAAACTAATTAACCAGAAATACTCACACAAGAAAATACCCAAAAATGGTTTCAATGATGTTAGAGAAACGTTTTGACACAATCATTTTAACCATAAACAACTTGATTGTGTGTTCATACGCCATGCGTAACACAAAAATCAATCCTATAAAAATCTAGCCGCTAGATTTCCAAAACGATTTAAACCATTGCTTAAAGTTACCATGTTGTTCCACAAAACACGCAGGAGGAGGATCCGCCATTTGGTATTCCCTTTCACTTACCACAAAGTATAATTCAACAAGAACTTCGCTCCATCGTAGTCCTGATGAATGATATCAAGATCGGCGTGCATTTGATTTCAATGTTGAATCCTTTTGCAAGAGAGTCTATCAACACTATTGCCGCCAATACAAATCGATTGTTGTCAAATTTGTAGTTCATAGTATTTGGAGTTGTGTTCCCATCCAAAATGTTTTGAGCAAAACACTTCTATTACGGCTACATCATTCCGCTCGCTGAGGACAACGAGGTGCGTCGTAATCCTCGCTTCTTCTCATTGCCAGCGACACCAGCTTTATCACCAAGAAATTGTAATGTTCCCAAGTGCTTTTTTCGCGAATCTAAACATCCCGCTGCGATCGCCGTCAAAAAGCTATTAGTTCAAAAACTGAGAACTTTTGGCTACCGTGATCCCTCAAGCTAATGGTTCCCCTTTGATGTACCGGAGATTTTTAGCCCCAGGGTTTACAGCCGGTTCCCCGCATAGACATAACGGAGCGATAGATACGAAAACAATGTCGCCCGGGCTCGCTGTTAGATAGCATGAAAGACCCAATGATACTACAAGATTGTAGGGTCCACCAATTTCCCATTTAAATCAGTTCTAACTCTCTTGGTATGAGCCATTGGTGTGGCATAGGTGTCAGGCTGTGTCTGCATTCCAAATTTGTTAAGAATTTTAAGGGCATATTTGGATCGACTCAAAAATACTACTTTGGGTGATCATGAACTTGTCCTAGAAAGAATGTGAGTTCACCCATCATAGACATTTCAAAATTTTTCTTCATTAGTTTTGCAAAAGTTTATTGAATACTTTTTATGTGTTCGACCCAAAATGATGTCATCCACATAAATTTGAACAATTAAGATATGCCCCTGATATTGTATTGAAGAGAGTCACTGACCAACCTTGGTAAAATTATTGGCAATGAGAAAGGATGATAACTTATCGTACCACGCCCGGTGGAGCTTGTTTGAGTCCGCATGCAGCTCAGCCAGACATGGTTCGGGAACTCGATCAACTAATCCTTCGTCGGGTCGACATATACCGCTTTTATTAGCCTATTCGTGTAAAATCGGCTGATGTCCATCTAAAAGACCGTTATATTCATATGAGCCGCTAACGCGAGAAAGATCCGCGCAACAGCTCAAGATAGCAACCGAGCGTAATGATTCTTCAAAGTCATACCCTCTTCCTGTTTATAACCCTTAGCCACTAGACGCGGACTTGTTTCTCGACACGTCCCTTCAAAGATCCAATTTGTTTTTCCAAATCCATTCGGACCAATGACGAGACCCTGTTGGTCTTTCAACCGGGCCCATACTTCAAGACGTTGCAATTGGTTGAGTTCTTCTTGCATGGATTCAATCCAGTTGTCTTTTGTCATTGCCTTTAATGTTTTTAGGCTCGGGACAAGCATGCTGAGTGCATAAATGCAATGTTCACTCATCTGTGTGAAGACGCTTGTCTTGTTACAACCGGGTTGATCCGTGTTGCCAATTATGTTTTCAAAAGGATGGTCGTTTGTCCAACGATGTGTAGAGGGTTGATGTTGGTATACATTGTGCAGATTTTAAGGATTCAAATGACTTGTATATGATTCCGCGACATCGCAGCAAGCCATTGGCAAACGGGGGTTAAGAACGATTTGGATCAAAATCTGGTGGTACTTCATTAAGAACATCATCACCGGTTCACCGCTGGATGCGGTTTGTTCAACTGTTGTTGTAGAGTCAATCGGTGGTGCTACTTCAACCGTGAGTTGTCAGTAGCGTGTATCGTGTATTGGAATATGATCGTTGAGCAACGGAAACATCGGATACACCCGAGCACGCTCATCAATGTCATCACTAAACAAGAAAATAGCTTTTCCATTTGTTGATGAGTGAGCCCTGGGGCTCCAAATTCGGGATGATAGGATTTGAGGAAGTTTAAATGCGACCGGGTTCCAAGTCGTTATGCTCGAAGCTTCACTTCAGAAGCTCATCAAAATTAGCATGAATCGTCCATAACCTCCTATGTACTGACGATTCAGTGATCCTAAACCTTTAGAGTTCTTACATTATCCAATAAAGACTCCAATGTCAGCTTTGGCTTTGAGCTTTCCAAAGTCATCACAATCATTATTTGGGTAGCAAAAGGATCCAAATACATGAAAGTGTTTGAGGTTCGGCTTTTCTCGCTGTGAGAAGCTCAAAAGGTGTTTTGTTATGGCGCTGTAATCATTGAACGTTCTCAGTGTAGCATGCAGCTTGAGACAAAATTTCCCACAAGTAACGGAAGTTTAGCATTGATTAACATCGTTATGGCAAACTTCCACTAACGATGGTTTCGCTTCTTCAACAACTCCATTTTGGTCCGTAACGTGCAATGGATGTTTGATGCTCAATTCTCAAAAAATTCTCCAAGAGTTTGATTCACAAATTCCCTTTGTCCGCTCGGGAATTTGTCCGACGGACCCCGAGTGAATTTGAATTTTCGCGGAAAAGGTGATGATCACCGCGGAGCTTGATCTTTAATGCGAAGAAAATAAACCCAAGTCCATCTTGAGTAGTCATCAACAATTACCAATATGTAGCCATTAATCAATCGTCGTGATGCGATCGGCCACACAAATCCATGTGAAGAAGATGAAGCACATGTCGAGTCGGTTCTACCTTTTGAAGGAAAGTGAGCACTAGTGCTTTTCCCTTGTTCACAAGTCGAGCATAAGTGATCTTTAGAATACGGAATCTCTCGAGACCTTCAACAAGCTATGTTATGCGAGGTTGGTTATGGTTTGAAAGTTTAGATGGGAGAGACGACGGTGCCATAGCCAAGATTTTGTAGATGTAGCCCTTGGAGAGTGTAGATGTGATGGGAGATGAAGCAACCATGTCTTGCATAGAGATTGTATACGCATCAGAATTCATGGAGAGCTGCATATAAGATCGCGTTTCCTTGTAGATCATTTAATGAAACAAGTTTTCTCCCGGAAAGCAACTTCCAAATCTCCATCACAGTAATTGACCGACCAAAAGAGATTGTGACCGGGCCTTCCATATAATAAACCTCTTTAATTTCGATATTGCTATTGATATAATTCAAGTTCTACGATAGCCGCTGGCGATCATTCCGACTTCATGAAGGCCAATGAACTTTGCAATAAAGTTTGATATGTTTTAAGATCACTGTCGCTGCGTCGGGAACATCCATATCAACAATCCAAAGGATGATCAGACACCCGTGACATTAATGTGAAACACGATGGAATAAGTAGATGTGGAACCCGAAGAGTTAAAGGGTTTCGAAGCAGTTATGTTAGAAATACACACATCAATGATTTTAGGTATCCATTTAAATCCTAGTGTATTTTGTATCCATTTCTTCCATCTCCAACTAGTCTTAGCTTTAATCTTAGTGAATGCACTAGGTGGTACTACATTTGTTGGAATCACTCCTAAACCTTATTCAAGTTAGTTACTCATATGTAATAGTTAGCTTATTATGGCCTTTATGTTTGTTATTAGCCTTAAGCTTATGTAGAAGGCCCATGAGCTTAGGCCCAAGCCCATAGGTGATAGGGAAGGAGTAGGTGTGTTGCCCTAGCTCCTTGCCTATAAATACCTTATGTAAACCTTCTGAAGTTGTTTTTTGCTATTCTCTCATTCACTCTCTTTGCCTAAACCGCTTTTATAGTATATCGTAGTGTGTGCAGTTTTACTTGTTCAATCGCCTTTATCTCTTTCTTATAAGCTTGTGTGGTAAACCTTGTGACCTAACAAAGGTATCAATCGCCAAATAGTTAGTGTACACTTTGTTTTTGAAATTTTTGGTTTTGGTCTTACGCCAAGAAGATAACGTGTTATTTGGTTCTAAAAACTTGTTTTTTTACACTATTTAATCCAAGATTCTTGTACTTTCAATGTTTTAAGGTGTTAAAATACTTGTTTTTGACAAAAGTTTCAAACTTTACGCTGATAAACGCTTTTTATAACTTGATTTTGTTCGGGTAAGTTCTACTCATAACCTTAGCCGCTTTAGTTCATCAAGATTCAAACTTTTGTGTTATTTTGGTACTATTAACGCTATTCCATAACAAAAAAACTGTTTAGAAACATATTTGGGAAAAATCAAAGTTACGAAAAACCACGCGAGTAAAACCCCAAAACTACGCGTAGTGCCTCCTTGGTTTGATTTCATTTTCGTGGTTTATTCCGTTTTCTTACTTTGATAAGTCCAAAATACGCCGAATTTGGATATCTCTTGCACGCGGATAGTGTAAAAGATCATTTAAAAACCCTAAAATTACTTAAGCATACTTACGCCAGAAATCCTCGTCTAAGATTTTCCTTACGCTTCCTTAGTCTTACGCATAAGAAAATCCTACCTAACTTTCTACGCATAACTTTTGTCACGCTTCAACTTTAGTGTCTTTCCTACTTACGCCAGAAAGAAATCCGCCGAACTCCCTCATTGTTACTAACTTTGGTGTTTTTACTATAAGTGCTACTTGGTTCTTTTCTACTTTAAGGATACTTCATCAACAAAGGTTCATTCGACTACAAAGATCCATTTTACCAACACAAGTTTATCAACATGTCACAACCACCATACTCTAACTATTTCCCCTACACTTATCCTCATCCTCAACGCCAACAACAACTAACTCCACAACATCAACAATGGAATCAACAACAAACAATTTATCAACAACAATTTAACCAACAACATACTCCACAACTTGCTGCCAATCCACAACCTTAAATGGTTCAACCACCATAAAGTCTTCAAGCTCAACCATACACAAATGACTTTAATCAACATCCATCAAGGATCACTAGGAGGGAACCCACTTGGTTTGCAAAGATGTTTGAAACTTTAAGCAGCCAACAATCAATTCATGAGGTCGGATCACTTGATAGACCTCCAATGCTCACTCTGTGAAACTACGATCAATGGGTGATAAGGTTCTTAAGGTTTTGTGATCTAAAGAAGCCACATGGAAAGTTCTTAAAGAAGGTTATCTTGAAAGGTCCTTTTGAGATGCCTCATCGCCATTGTACCCTGAGATCCAAAATGCCATTCCACCAAGAGATGAACAAACTAACATTACTATCATGCAGACTTGAATCCTCAAGAACTTCTACACTATGAAGCAGATGAGCTTTCAATGGAATATATCCTCCTAGGATTACCAAACCTAATTCTTCGTAGTGTTGATGCTCAAAAAACCGCAAAGAAAATGGGATCATATTCGTCTTCTTATGGAAGGATTAGTACTCAATCAGGAAGATTTGGAATCCAAAATTTACTTGGCTTATGAACACTTCATGATTGAACCCGGAGACACTGAGTCCTATCATCACCGACATTCTACATCATCAATGATTTGATAAACACAACATCCACATGCCAAGAATTGCAAAGGAATACTAAGTTCCCGAGTAGTCTTGGTTCTCGAATGGGAGAAGTATGTCATTTTTCTCCGCAGTTTAAGAACATGCATCAGTCTACATACGGATTGTTGTACGATTACTTGAAGCCTCATGAAAAGGAAGTTGATCGAAAGGATTCTGCTCAAATTTCTCCCCACACATCCGAAAATCACCAATTTGCCTTATATGCTCAACAAAATTATTCTCCTCAACAAGCAACTCAACCAACTGCTTCAAACCCACCAAACGATCAATCACAACAATCTCAACAAAATCAATTGGTTCCTTACAACAACAATGATTAAGCACTTCATAATGAGGAATCCGATCCGCTCGAAGCATTGCAACAAGGATTTGCTATGATTGCTAATGCCTTTAGTTAGTACCAACAAATCCAACAACCGTATTCGCTCCTCATCTAATACAAGGAATCTGTCAGCAAACAATGGACGAAGTTGAAGTTCAAAGATCGTGGTTATGGTCGCCGATGGGCTGGTCAAGGGTTTAATGTTTGTAGTAGGAATAACAATCGAGCTCCAAGTGGTGGAACAGGAAATGCCTCTAATGGGTTGAATGGTCTTCGATGTTACAACTGCAATGAGAAGGGACACTTGGCTAATGCATGCCCAAAGCCAAGGACTAGGGGCGCGGCTTATTTCAAAGAGGCCTTCTTTTGGCCCTCTTAAGGATGAAGTGGTGGATCTCTCACTTAAAAAGAAACGAGTTTTATGGCAAATGCAGATTGATGATGATATGGAGGACTTGCGCCAATGCAAAATTTATGTTGATGGCTAATATGCAGGAGTTACACATGAGTGACACGTGCCCAGATGATGACACCGATGGCTTGTCTCGTGCACCCTAACAAACCATATTTATCTCCCATCCCCAACATCTCCAGATCCCCAAGGCTCGGAATGTTCAAATGAGTCAGTCCACATCTCATTCCGTCGATTTTCAACTAGACCCCGTAGTTATATTTGACGATCAAGATGACCAACCGGCTTCCCTTGATAATCAAATTGACTCGCGGGTTATACTTGAGGATCTCTCAGTAATGATCATGTTGAGACTCACGTTGAACACGTTAACTTTTGCCTCATTCAAATTTTGCTCGCTAATACAAGACCAATGTAACATAGTGGAAAAATGTCATGCCATTAATCAGACTTGAAATGCAAAATGCACCGCTAACCAAGGATTTTGAATGCCTACAAAAGCAACTCAACTTTTTCAAAACTCAAGAAAACGTGCGGAAAACGGTTTTGAAGCGTACCTTTGCCAAATCTTATCAAAACGAAAAATATTTAGAAAGACAGAGCGTGATCTAGTCGCTCAAGAATGCTTTGTTGTCCAAATAGAACAACTCAAACATGAACATAAAAAGCAAATTAACGCTCTCACCTTGGAAAATCAAAAGCTAAGGTCGAAGTTGTTAACTTGTCAAAAAAGTTCTCGCATACAAAAAGCATTCAACGAAACTAATAGATGATCATCTTGAAGAAATCATCGGCTTGCAAAACAAACTTAAAGAGTTTAAAATCGTTGTTTACAAATACATGAAATGGCCTATGAAAAGTTTACTTTAAAACCCAATCCAAATGGATATGGACCAATCTTGCCGACATAAAACCTAAGCTTTCAACAAAAGCATTCAAACCAAACTCGGTTTCCAAAGGCAGTAATATAAAGTTGATAATTCAGCATGAATGTTGTTGAATATCATCGCCAAGAGGAATTAGATGCGTAAGACGAGAGTCGCATCAAAATTAGAAAAAAGTTGTTTACAACAAACCTTTTAACTATTCAAAAGCGGTCACTTTCGCCACACCAACGGATTCTTCTAACACACCAAGGGTTATCATCAAAACACCCAGTATTCTAATGTAAATCCCAAACCGCATTATGCACAAATTTATGGTCCTAACCTTCCATCATGAAGTAAACTCAAAACTCGAAAATCGAAAAATTCTTAGATATTTTGACATTCATGGTCGACCTCAAAATTTTACAACATGAGATAGAATATCGTACTGAAATCAAAATTGATCATTTTCAATCGCCTAAGAAAGAAAAAGAGACATTTTTCGTAAAAAATCTTTACCTAATGTTAAAATTTGCAAAATTGTGCATTAGCCCTGGAAAATGATTTTCATAAGGAACTTGAGTGATGAAGGTCGCTGAAAAACGTAAACATCTATTTCAAACACTAAACGTAAAAGAAAATAGCTGCGAAAGATGTTGATCGACTCTTGGAAGATGTCATCCGCGGCCGATGTCCATAATGCTTGTTATTGAGTTCTTTGTCATATGCATTTGATCATAGCTCACGATAATCGCCGATTCTGCGGATAAATGTTAAAACACCGATAATGTGCTTCGATCGAGTCCCAACAGTTGAAAACAAACGATTGTCAAACTAACTTTCAAATGCAATACGTCGTCTTAATTGGTGTCAAAAAGATATTCACGATCAACAAATTGTTTTTCAACATAAAATCGCCAGCTTAGTATTAAAAATCTTCTCGATCCTAAAATTGAGCAATCGGATGATCAAACGTGTCTTTTAAGTGTCAAATCTTAAAATATGAACAAGAACTTTAAAAATCAAAAGGAATATGGTGTCATATTTGATTTACTCAAAAAGAATCGTGATGAAGCATCAAATGAACTTGATCATTATCTTGCACACACTAAAGAAGTTATGCATTTTGCCGAAATGTTCTTAACAAAATCAAGATCCGATTCACACTATCCTCAAGTTAAGAGAAATGTTAGGAAAGTATGAACAACTTCCACCAACCATCATTAAGAGATTATCCCCAGAATACACTTAGTAATCATGCACCTAGAATCCCTAATGCCACAAAGATGCTAACGTGCCTCCTCTCGACACACAGAATAGTTGCATCTTTCTAAATGTCCGCACTTCATGTTCTGGAGCACTAAATCAAGAATAGGAATGCTGCACTAAAAGATCAATCAGGAATGCTAAAGTAGAAGAACACCCTAGGACTATGAATAAGACTCACGCTGCCTCCACTATAGATATAAGGCCCGCAAATGTAATAGAAATAGTGATGTAACTAATGCTAAACCGCTAAGTACTTTTGATATTCACGATGCACCTTGTGTTATTTGTGGTAAAAGTATGAATTCCGATTGCCATGATAAATGTGTTGCTAAAGCTATCATCTCTCGTTTAAGGAATCCTAAGAACCGAATACCTCTAGGCCCACTAATCTTTCTAAGTCTGTGCTTGGTAGACCGCCCCTTTAGATTCTAACAAACGATTGGCCGCCCCCAGTCTAAAGTGTCACCTCCTAGGCATGTAGTACCACCTAGTGCATTCACTAAGACTAAAGCAAATACTAGTTGAGATGGCGAAATGGATATATAACACTCTAGGATTTAAGTGGATACCTAAAGCTATTGATGTGTGTATATCTACTTAGTACGCTACGAACCTCTAACATTTCGGTTCCAAATCTACTTCTATTCCATCTGCGGTCGCCTCAGGTAATGTGATACGTAATTTCTCTCCTGATTGTTGATGATGTTCCCACATATACGACGTATCTTAAACCGTTATCAAACTTTATTGCAAAGTTCATTGGCACTTTCTGTGTTCGAATGATCATCTGCAGCCTATCATGGGCTACTGAGACTATGTCAATGGGAACATCGACATTAGCGTGGTTTACATGTGGAAGGCCCGGTCATAATCTGTTTTCAAAGAGGTCGGGCTTTTGTGATGGAGATTTGGAGGTTGCTTTCCGGGAGAAAACTTGTTTCATCCGTGATCTACAAGGAAATGACCTTATGTCCGAACGCGTAATTTAGTCTCTACACTATATCTGTGAAAGACATGGTTGCTTCATCTCCCATTTGCTTACTTTCAAAGGCAACATCAACAAAAATCCCGGCACCCTGCCTTCACATCTAAACTTTCAAACCATCACCAACCTTGCTCGACACAAACTAGTTGAAGGACCCATGGTTTAGGTATTCTAAAGATCACCTTTGTCACCTTGTGAACAAGGCAAAAGCACTGCGTGCTCATTTTCCTCAAAGGTGGAACACGCCTCTGATGTGCTTCATCTTCTTCACATGGATTTGTGGCCCGTCTGGCGCGCGGCAAACGATCAATGGCAAACGCTACATCTTAGTAATTGTTGATGACTATTCATGCCGACTTGGGTCTACTTTCTTCAAGCAAAGATCAAGCTCTCACAAATGATCATCACCTTTCATGCAAAATACAAGTTCGCCTCAAAACACCGCTCGACTAATCGTAATCAGATAGAAAAATGAATTTGTTAATCAAACTCTTCGTGAATTCTATGAGAAAGGGGAATTCAAAGACGTATTATCTCAAGACGCATAACCTAACAAAACGAGTTGTCAAAAGATCTAAACCTAACGTTAGTGAAGCCGCAAGAACAATGTTAATCAATGCTAAACTTCCAGATTACTTATGGGCGTTGTATATCTAATGATGCTATACTCAAAACCGTTCTATGATTACAAAACGCCACAACAAAACACCTTTCGAGCTCGCCCATAATGTAAAACCAATATAAAACACTTTCATGTATTTGGATCTCTTTGCTATAATGATCGTGATGACTTTGGAAAGCTCAAAACCAAAGTCACATTGGAGTCTTTATCGGATAATCGTGGATAATTCCAAAGGTTTCCGAATCTAGAATCGTCGCACAAAAATGTGATGGAAACGATTCATGCTCATTTTGATGAACTTACGGAAATGGCTTCCGAGTATAACAGCTTAGAACCCGGTCACAACCGCTTAAACTTCCCCCAAACCCCATCATCACCGAACAAAGCCCTGGCCACTCACAACAAATGGAATGGTTATTTGCCCGCTCGCTCGTGACGATATTGATGAACGCTGTGTGTGTATCCACAGCTCGGCCGCTCAACCCGGAGCAATACTCTTATACGATACACCTCGCTAACAACCATCGTTGAAGATGCACACACCATTCCACCACGCAGTTGAAAACCGCTTCCAACAATGATGAAATGCTCGATGATATTCAATGTAGTACCCCACCGCAGATTTTGATCCAAATGCTTCTTCAACCCGCTTGCTAATGAGACGGCCGCGACTAGATGTCGCTAATCTTCAACAAACCATTTGAATCCTAACGACAATGTATATCAACATCAACCCTCACACATAGATGGATCGAAAGACCATCCTCTCGAAAACATTATTGGCAACCCAATCAACCGGCCGTTACAAGACAACGCTTTACACGGACGGTGAACATTGCATTTATGCACCTCACCGCTCGCGCTAATCCTTAAAACATCAAAGACGAATGACAAAGACAACCTGATTGAATCCATGCAAGAAGAACTCAACCATTCAAACGCCTGAAGTATGGGAACGGGTTGAAAGACCAACAGAGTCTACGCCATTGGTCTCAAAATGGATTTGGAAAAAAAATTGATGTCAAGGAAATGTTATCCCAAGTAAGTCAGCCTCGTATAGGGTTATCGGGTGAAGAGGGTATTGACTTTGAAGAATCTTTTGCCCTGCTCGCCTTGAGGTCGCTCGATATTTCTAGCGCCGCTCATATGAATATGACGGTTCATCGATGGATGTCAAAACCGCTTCAATGGACAACTTAAAGAAACGGTTTATGTCACCAACCGCATGGATTCGCCGATCCCGAAGCTTCAATCACGCCTACAAACTAAACAAAGCTCAGATGGTCTCAAACAAGATCCTCGAGCATGGTACGATAAGCTATCATCCTTCCTCATTGCTAATAATTTCACCAAAGGTTCTCTGACCCAACTCTTTTTATACAATATCACGGGAACATATCTTAATTGTTCAAATTTACGGATGACATCATTTCGGGGTCACACATAAAAGTTTTCAATCGCTTTTGCAAAACTCATGAAGAAAAATTTTGAAATGTCCATGATGGGTGAACTCCACGCTCTTTCTTGGACCGCAAGTTCATCAATCACCCCGTGGGTATTTTCTTGAGTCACCCAAATATGCCTCTTGAATTGTTAAACAAATTTGGAATGAAAACTCAGGACACCGTACACAATTGGTTGGCTCATACCAAGAAACTAGACGCTGATTTACATGGGAAATTGGTGGATCCTACAAAATACCGTAGTATTATTGGGTCTCATGTATCTAACGCCAGCGCACTCAATATTGTCTTTGCCAGATATCTTTGCTCTCGCTATCACGTACCAACCAAACCCACCTCTGAGGCTAAAAGAATCCTCCCATACATAAAGGGAACCATTAACTTGGGGATCCGTATCCGGCGATTCGTTTTGAACTAATCGCTTTGACATGTGACGAACGCAGATGCTTAGACTCACGAAAAGTACTTCGTGAGCTTTTACAATTTCTGGTGATAAACCGTGTCATGGCAATCGGGAAGCGGATTGTACATCACGCCTCAACCGGCGTAATATGTAGCCATGTCGGGTTGTTGTGCCTGTCATCTGGATGAGAACACAACTCAAAGACTATGGTTACGCATTTGACGTAATCCCGATATCGACAATCGGAGTGCCATTGCGATCTCGCGCAACTCAGCCTCAAAGACTAGAATCAAAGCACATCGATCTTCGCTATCATTTCATCAAGGACCACGGGAACGTGGTAACGGTTGAATTATATTTTATGGGTACATAATACCAATTGGCAGATCTTCTCACCAAAGCCTTGCCTCCCGCTAGGTTTAATGAGTTGGTCCACCGGATTGGTATGAGGTGTTTGACTCAAGAGAATTGGATGACCTCCTAAAAATGCCTTTAAAACGGTCAAACACCAAAATCTCTTTGTAAATAATTCTTTCAAAACAAAATACAAAGTATAAAACTGATAAAACAACAAAAATATTCTTCTATCTATTCTTCAACATTGCACGTTTCTTCCGCCAACACTATAATCTTTCCAAATTCAAGATTTTTTCGATCTAGTGTTGAGGAGAGAAAAATATCACTTAACCTGCTTCATAACATCCGTACTTGCATGTTATATTACCACGCTGTTTCTTTTATCAATGGTGGTAAACTTTTTCGTTAATGTGACACTCCTGACTAAATTTATAACCTTTCATTATTTCTAAGTCGAGGGGTGTGTCGCCAAGTTTCTTTCTTTAAAATCTTCATTTGGTAACCAAAATGGAAGTTAAAAGGCTTTGTATGAAAAAGGAATAAGTGGAGGGACCAAAATTGTCAAAAGATGAAAGTCATTTTCAATAAAACTTTTCCACCTAATTTATCACTTCACATTTATTACTCTTAACCTACTAATCCTACGCATAGAATAACTCACCAAGAAACCAAGTTTTGATCATAAATCAGAAATCGCTTTTTAGGCTGTAACATATTACTAAACATTGGTTTTGATTTTCAAACTAATCCAACGTTAAATCTACTTATAGGTGATTTTGTTCTTCGATACGCCAAGAACACATGATCATGTGTTATGTGTTTGTGGCTAAAAAGATTGTGTCAAAATGCTTTTACAACATCAATGATATCTTTTCTATGCTCAAAATACACCCATAAACACGAATTAATGGATTTTGATAATTAGGGTTTATGAGTCGAATGGGTATTTTCAATGTGAAGTGTTTTGGTCAAAAGATTGTTGGGTTATGTTCACATATGATGAATTGATGATTTCCA
The DNA here is from genome assembly GCA_910596185.1 of Chrysanthemum makinoi. Lineage (NCBI taxonomy): Eukaryota > Viridiplantae > Streptophyta > Magnoliopsida > Asterales > Asteraceae > Chrysanthemum > Chrysanthemum makinoi. Next base: position 127,548,761 of record OU343220.1, read on the forward strand.
AGGTTGTTAACCACCCATAAACTCTAAATGTTTAACAATTTGGAATTAGGGTTTAAAGTTCATAACTTTGGGTAATCTTGATTCTCAACGAATTAGATGTTATAACTTATTTCATAGACTCTCTCAACATCATAGACCTACCGTAATTTGTTTAGTAAATCCCATGGCTAAATGATAATGGGTGAATCTTAACCCTAGTGGTTTGACTCTACGCTGTATGACTTTCACGCCAGTAACTATTAAATTTAATGATTCATGCCATTTTTTGTTGATAAAATGATGTTTTGTGTTAACTTTGATGATTTGATGAACTTAGTTCAAAGCTTTGCTACGCTTAATATTCGTAATCAAGGTCATTTTACAACTCTACGATAAGGATGATTTACGCGTAGGTCGTAAGTTAAGCGTAAGAATAATTCTATGCATAACTATTACGCAGTAGGTTCTACAATGACTACCACAAGATCCTCGGAAGGATATGCAAAAAGCTCACGCGATAGGGTCTACTCACGCAGCAAGCCTTACGCCGTAAGGTCTTTATACGCCTTACGAAGCTCTACGCATAAGGTCCCTTTTCCTACGCTGCAACATTTCCTCACGCGAAGTTAGATCCTACGCTGAAGCTTCTCGCTCACGCTGCGATATCATCTCCGCTTACGCTACTAACTTCTATGCCAAAACTACGCTTAAGCCCTCGATTGACCTTCTTCATAATGAATTGTTACATGTACAAACTTGTAAATAAACTAATCATAACGTCACGAATCCAATAATGTCACTAATAAACTTAATCGCTTGATATGTTGTGAACAATAAGTGATAACATAAACTTTAAAACTTAAAGTTAACTAACTCACGAAAACATTTCACGCACGCCATTGGACTATTGAACAAACAAGTGACTTAGGATTTGTGAACAATCATTGACACCGCACATTCAATAACACAATAAGACCTTCGCTGACTAACACTATGTCTTTCGATATGTTGGTTCTTTTTGGCTAATGTTATTTCGATCACCTATACGGTTTAACAAATGAATGTGGATGCACCCAGATTCTCACCATTACTCATATCTTCCCAAACTAGTTATCCGAGAAAGATTGGAAAGAACAACCTTAGGGTTGACTTTGATACCCTCACTTGCTCGTAATCTTCCTCGCTTGATTGCTGGATATTCTCGTGAATCATCCCTACCAGAACATGCTCTCACACTCCGCCACAGCCCTTCAGGTCTACATTCAACAATTATGGATTCTATGCGAGGATCACCTGCAGTGAATTTACGTGACCTTAATCACAAACAAGTCACTATCACCCTGGCCGACTTACGCTGTTTCTCATCATTCCCTATCGCTCCAACCACTTCTTTGCTACCCCTAACAAGAGACAACTCAAATTTTGATAGATATTGGTTATAGATGAAGCTTCGTGAATCATTACTAAGCACTCTCATGTGGAGCCAAGTATACCTCAACCATGGAGAACACTCTACACGATCATCACCAAATCGGTCTCTCGTCGCGGAAAGGGCTATGAGCATCCCAAGCTCATGGAATCGCGAATTTTCTCGCTGATCAACAAAGCAGCGACATTGAAATCGCTAATCCGGAGCATGGGAGGACATGATGGTATTTTTCACAAAGAAGCTTGGCTCCAAGATTCCCTATGTCGGCGATACACCAAACCGCTGATCCTAGAGACTTGACTTCATCCCGATATCCCCATGAGGCTTATGACCCTATAATCACGATATACGACCGAACCCATACTATCTCAGCTTGAATCAAAGAATCGCTAACAAAGAAACAGGTTCGCTTAAATTCGATCACCTTCTAACCAACCAAATCAAAAAGCTTGAAACATATAAAAGGTACTAAGTAGCGTAAAGAAGGCAAAGTTGGTCATCTTTGATGAAAAATCTTCTGTACACCTACCTGGAGGACCCGTAAGAGTGCAAGAAGTGTTACAAGTACAGATATTTATAGGAAGCTTCCCAAAAGGAATCCTCCTAGAAAAGATTGTTCCCAGAAGGAAGTTGAACCTATTCCCACACTAAACCAAAGAAAAGCTTGTGGACTCAAAGCTCTGGCTGTACCTATCGAACGTATGAAGAGATTACTACCTCAAGAACCGTGAACACCTCCTCTGCCAGCCAAAACTCACAAGTCGCAAAAGGATAAAGGAAAAGGAAAGACTCTGCATTTGTACCGTATGATGAAAGCTTCCATGAAGAAGAAGAAAACCGGATATATCATATGTGAAGAAGTTTAATATCAAGACACCTTCAAAAGTCGAAGAATTTTTGCCAAAGACCAAATGGTCCCGAGGATCAAGTGGTGTCGCCACTTAAAACTTCTCCTGCGGTTAATCAACCCGATAAGTGAGCCTATGCCACCACTCTTATGCAACAACAAAAGCTTGTGGAGGATACTATCAAATATGAGTTTGAGGAACCTAAACCAGAAGTCCAAAAGATCAAGATGTTGCGATTATATTTTCTAGATAGTCCTACATGACAAAGGAAGAAACCTCGAACCTCCTCAAGGATCCGAGTCTCCTCATATCTCTTCATCATCGATTCGCTTTTCACCTCCACCCACCATCAAAAGAAGTCAAACCAAATCATCATCCAACCTGAAGAAACCATCTAAATCTTGGATTTCTCGCTCATGAACGATTACCAAAGCCGCCAAACAAGTCGAAGAAAACGCGCTCAACAAAAGTCAATTTAATTTCGTCGATCACATACAACATCTATAAGGACAGCATGAAAAGATGTGGAGAAAAGGAAGTTTGTTCAGAACGAAAATCGCCAAGAGAACTGAATCAAAATGATCGGCTAGCTACAAAAGTACCTCTCGGAGTACGCTCCTAAAGTCACAAAGGAGTTGTTCACCAAACAACTTTATCCAAAATCCATGTGACGCCAAGCAAACTATTCGATCAACTCTTAACCGCCACAATCAATCCAACCGATCCAAGAAGTGTTCTTGATAATGAATTGCGGCCAAGCTTGTTACACAAATGTTCCTACGATCTGACATTTACTCGATGAAGGAAAGCGCTTTAGCATTGTCGACTACCAACTTCAAGAAGCTTGTAGATTCAAGTCAAAGTCTAAACGCCCTAGAGACGCATGAAGACAAGGATAATGATAAAGACTCAGCACCTAAACGCCGGCTAAAGCCCTGAATCTTCTATGATGCAACCTCCTCCACAACGCCTCCCCTGCTCAACAAAAATCTCCTCCTCTTCATCATGAAAAACCTCGTGACGATTCCGAAGTTACCACCCCCCTCACAAAAACCGGCGATCACTTTTAGTATGGTGACGGCGAAGAGGTCCTTGAGCCCCCAAGCAAACCTCTCCCAAACAAGTTCAAACCGTAATCATCATCTAGGCCTCTCAAAAAAAGAAGAAGTAAGAAGACGCCAGACGCCGCATCATGGCTTAGATGACGCATAAAGATGAAGAGGAATTTGAATGGTTTGCTACCTTGTTAACAAATAAATACTCCCTTACCGAAGGTCGCATTGTAGACGGTTCTACATCGGAGCATGCTAAAATATTGCAAGAAAAGTTCCATGTGAAGAAACATAAACTGAGCTGAAGCGAATCAAGAATGAAGCGCTTTCAACTTCTAAAGACAAATTAAAGTGCCCTCGAGGTCTAATATCACCTTGAAAACATTGCGTCTATGTCTAACAACATGGATTGGCTCAACCCTAAGCAAACATTGACTTCACACAAAGGAACAACCCTCCATACTACAATCATTGGACCAAACCCTACCAACACTTGGCCAACCAACAACCAAGGATTCCTTTCGATATTTCTTCAACAAAGACTTGGATATCTTTCTACACGGCAAGGGCGATTCAAGAAAATATCGCTACCATTGCTGACATTCCATTCCCAAAGCAATGCCTACTCAAACCGCGATAGCCATTGAGGAACGCGCCAACCGCTTGTTCTCAACACAGCGGAAGCAGCCGACCGAGATGCATTGTGGGATTCATCAATCGCATAAGCCGGACTAATCTACTACGCTGTAGCCGCCGTGTCGTAAGTTCCCAACATGCCGCATAGTTCTAAAGATATCGTTGCTATCATACACGCTATCCTTTTCAGGACTACACATTCTAAAGAAGATCGTGAGTCAAACGACAAGATGAACGGACTATGCTTTCTCGCTTCACTTTGAGAATTTGTCTCTCAATGACAAGACATGTACCTTTTAAGCCAGTACGTGGTCGCATGCACAATTCTCAACCGCAGCATAACGCGAATTTATCAAGCTCATCATCTTCATAAGACGGATTGTCATCAAGGAACGCGGTAGAAGATCTCCACCGGCCGTTGAATCTATCGTGACGCTGTGTCAATCCTTACTCCTCCAAAGCTTGATCTTCCCCGATATCAACCAGCCTATCTCAATATACACTCATCGCCAAACCTTCACTGTTGTTTCACCGTAGGGAACTTCAAAGAAACCTTAATGTATGCAGCCGAACCCACAAGTTCGGGATCATACTTGAAGCCGGTTAGGGATGGATTGGCATATGTGTTGAAGGATATACGCCAGTAAAATTGGGTCTCCTGCCGAATTCTCAAGAGTGAGGGATGTGAGACGGATCATCACAATGATTGATGAACTTGTTTGGCGGGATCGCCTGATTTATTGAGAGTTAAGGTGGTCGAATTGTGATTAACATAACCGCCAACACTCGCACACCCCGAACATCACGCACTTCCCGTACCCTTTGAATTGTTTTCTTCATATAATTTTGGATGTTTGATTGATTATGTTTATGGCTTGTGCACACATTACAAAGTACAACCCGTACTTGTAAATAAAGGACCCCTGTGGTAATGCCACAATCCTTATAAGGAAGCTTCTTTACTTTGAGTAAAACCTATCAAACCTTTCCCTTTTTCAAGGTTTTGCTCAAAAGAACAAGTACTTTCCCTTATGATTTTCAAAACCCCAACCGTTTATATCACTCGTTGAAGGAGTACTGAATTAAAACTTTGTTCAAAAATTGTTCACAAAGGGTCATTCTTCCCGCAAAACTCAAAATGGTCATATTTATTCTCAACTTTTCAAAAATAACATCACATATGCCATTTTTGAGGGGGAGAAAATAAGTGATAAGAAATATGTTTTGTCAATGCAAATGAATCTTTGTGCTATAGACTTAACCTATGAATTGATGAGGTCTTAACTGTTAGTAACTCAAAAGACTTGTCCCGATCGGGCAATAATTTCAAGCTAGTTCGCTAGTGATGTAAACGCTTCTCAGAAAGGACTTGTCCGAATAGAATTTACCATTCGAGAAACTCTTGGTAGACATGAACTCTGACGGGTTTGACGACCTTCGAGGATTGTCTACACCTTCAAGGTAGTTATTGCTAGTTGTCACCTAAAAACTCGACAATACAACTTCTTTAACTATGCCACGAATCGTTGTCTCGCGGGGATTGTCTATCTTTAGTGAATCAATTCAAAAGTGGCTTTTTCCTCATTGTGCATTTTAACCGCTAAAACTCTTAAGCACATGCGAGGGGGAGTATTTATGCAAAATCTTATCTCAACAATGGTACTAAAATGTTTTTCATTCATATACACTGTGAGAGATTTTTCACATCGCTGGTTTTATGGCAACATAGGTTAGTCATGGAGTTATAAGGTGACTAAGGTTAGGAAACCGGCCCTATGATCTCAGAGTCGATGGATCTACCCTGTGACACCACAAATAGTTTGTATTTAGAAGTCCTTAGGTATGATTGTAAAAAGGAGAAAATGAGAATCTGAGAAAGAAGGAGTTGAAGAATTAAAAAGAAATGCAAAGAAAAGGGTGAAAAGAAATAGCCCTCCGTATTATATTCAACTTAGTATATTAACGTTCAATTCATATATGCTATCAAGTTGTCACTTTAGTGACGTGGTATTGAAGATTAAAAGTCGCCATGGACCCAGTGGACGATGCACTCAAACCTTCTTATCCACTCAAGTTTCTCTTAATGTAAGCTTGTTTCATTCTCACCGAACCCTACGTGAAACCATCGGCTCAGAGAGATTCCGTATTGAAGAAGGAGACCCTCTCCCTAGTCTCCGCCAGAAAACCAAAACGCATCTATTAAGTCTAGAGACCTAGATTCATCAAAAGATCTCTTAGGTACACTTGACATTTAATCACTTGATGATCAAAAATAAGGTTATCAGTGGTTCATCGAAGTCCTTCATGCATCTTTAGCAACTGCCGAGAACATTTATGAGAGGTCACATTTGTGATCCTCGCTGAATGAATGGAAACTCCCCGTGGTCAACATTAAATGTACCGAAAGAAGTCGCCTTCAAGAACTCCCCGCGGATTGCGCTTTAGCGGTCTCAAACGG
>OU343220.1:127560387-127614132 GCA_910596185.1 Chrysanthemum makinoi
CTCTCTTCTTAGAGCTTTCTCCTTGCACATGATTCACACTTGACACATTGTTACCCCGTTTATCTCTAAGTTTAGCCTCTTCCTCCATACGAAGATGCTTTAGAAGATCATCTAACGTGTAATCTTCCATTTTCTGCAACATTCTCTTAGAGAAACTTTTCTAAGAAGGTGGAAGTTTGGTTAAGATCGCACCCACTTGGAACGCATCACTAACGGGAACATCAAGAGTCTTCAACTTGTTCACTAGCACTTGGAGTTCATGCACTTGCTCCATAATTGATTTCCCTTCAATCATTGCATATTCAAAGTATTTTGAAACCAAATACTTATTCGTACCTTGCTCATGAGTTTTATACTTAAACTCTAGCGCACTCCAAAGCTCTCGCGGGTTAGTAACCGATGCATACAAATCATAAAGTGTATCGGACAGGGCATTCTTGATATGGCCGCAACAAATAGTCTAGTCCTCTTTGCGAATTATTCGAAACTTCTCAAGCTCAGCAACCTTTTTCTCGTCCTCTGGTTGACCGGGTGCGGGCACCGGGTTACATGGAATGGGAGCCAATGTCGGGTCTAAAACATAGTAAACCTTTAAGGAGATGAGCAAGAACTTCATCTTATCATCCCAACGAGTATAGGTACACCCGTCAAACCTATCGAGTTTAATCACTTCTTGGTTCATCATTCGGAGGTTTGTAATGGAAGCAGTAGCACCGTTGTCCATGTCGATATTAAGCTTAAATATTGTTGTAATATTTCACCAGCAGCAATTCTAAAACCCCAAACAATCAACCAATGAACCTTGGAACAACACTATGCACATGTGACAGCAAACCTGAAACAAACAAAACAAAAGAACAAACGAACTGCACGGAATGATTCCTGTCCTTTAAGCTTAATACGAACTCGTATATTCGCTGCGAGTCTACTATCATACAAGCCCCAGGATTTGATGCAGCCAACACGTGTATATTCGGCAGCAACCGAAAAACACACAAAACAATGGCGGTAGTAGAAGAGGTTGAGTATGGTTTTGCAAAGATATTATCGTATTCCTGTTGTACATCTCTATTAGAAGAAGACCATTTATTTATATGCAAAATAAGTAACCACGTCCCGAAATACATTCCAACTTCCCACTAAATCATGCATGAAAAGTAGTGGCAGGTGGAAGTTTTCAAAATGCATGAATTTATGGAGAAAATGTGATCCTTGAAGACTAAGTCTTCCTATCTGTCACATGATGTAGCATTAAATAAAACGTGACAACCAAAATAATTTAGCTAAACCATACTCTTAGTTGTAAGTAATATTAATATAACTATACAAATTTACAATATCCAACAACATCTCTATAACATCAAACTCCATACCCATTCCACTAAATAAATGCGTTCCCTCACTTTCACAAACCCGATTTCCTCTCTCTCAATGGGTCTTCGGACCATATCTAAACCTATATTTAAAGAATCGTACACAATGTTAAAATATAATATATGCACTTGTTGTCACAACACCCACAACTACCCCTGCACCTTGTTTTGTTTACACAATCATGATAAAAGAAAAGGTGTCTCACGTTTTATAAGCAGGCAAACAAACATTGTTAGACGTAAATTAAATAACCTCGCAAAACTACTTACCTTAGCAAATGGGGGATTTTACACATGAAACCTTGAATTTCAAAAAAAGATCCTTAAGAACTTCAGACTTTCTTTCACCGCATTCAATTTCATAAAAATCCAAATCACCGATCTTTTTCCCAGCTTCAGGTTCACTTTCTACAATATTAAAATAAACGACACTTGATTAGTATAAAGAACCCATAATAACAATTTGAAGCTACCTGAACTCCAAAACTCATGTTATTTTATCAAAGCTGGGAGCGCTTTCTTTGATTAATTCTATGTTGGTAGTCCGCTTATATACTTCAATCACCACTGAGCTCAGCAGAGGAGCCGACTGTATATAGTTCCACCAACCATTAGATATATTGGGGTTCATAAAGACTTGATCAACTTCAAATGTTGAAAAAAGTTTTTATTGGCATACGAAGTTTTAAAAAGATGCAATTTAAGCAACATAATATTTACAACCAGAACTTCTTACCTTCTTTTAGCGTAATGGATATGCACCTGTGACCTGTGCTCGATTTCCATACTTCCCGCATTTGTCGTCAAGTTTGCTGAACTGTTGAACTAAGTCCATGGCGATTGAGACATTGTCTGATATCCTCCTCTAGGTGTTTTTGCTATAAGGTGCCAGACAGTTGTTATTGGTGTGATCAAAGGCGTGGACAAAAAAGACCCTACTGGTACCAAGATCACCAAATAAGCAGCCAAGAAAAAAATGGACCGTTATTGTCTTGAAAGTAAATTCAGAGTAAACTACATTAATATTGTGTTATTATGATTTAAAAAAATTAAAAAATAAGACAAAAAGTGCTATGACTTTTTAGTCAATCCAACCCATTTGGACCTGACCCATTAACCAACCCGTCCATTTTGCATCATGTAACGAAATATATAGGGTAGAAGATATGATTAATTAACTCTCAATAGTTTTGTCATACCTTGTGTCAAATTCCTTGAAGAATAGAATACTTAAGAAGATTAGACTGACATTCGTTATTTCATCGCCATGTAAATATTTTAGACAAAAGGCATTCAGACCACTTCCATTGTTAGGCATTATCATTACGTCCTAGCAAAACATTTAAGCATGATGCTATTGAACCAGTTAAATCAGTACATTATCAACAGCTGCTACAATTGATTGCTTGTAAGCATAAACAACCATATCATGAATAAACAGTGATTGAATATGTGGAAGCTTGTCTGCAAGTTCAACCTGACACAATAGAAAAGAAACGATGACACAATTTTTACTTCAATTCAATTGAGCCAATGTAACTCCCGTTCTGAGAAAATAAATTACCACGCAGCCTAAGGAGCACATCCATAAACCCCTTGTGTGCATGAAATTTGTCAATGTTCTTCCATCAACAAGTGAAAGTTCAAGGGAGCCAAAATCAGCCACCAAACGGAAAAATGAATTTGCAATCAGATTATAGCATCGACAATTATCTTATACACTACAATAAAATACCCACTTTGATTTCAGGGCATGTTCCTTGAGAACTCCAAGCCTAATAAACATAATTTATACATGCATTAAACATTGTATATATATTAAAAAACTAAAACTTAGACCTTAATAATGTGATGTCAAATAAGCCTTCATACATAGTTCTCTATACTGCTTAATTAAAAAAAATATATAGTTGTATAATTACTAATACCGTTTATTATAGTGCTTCTCCGATATTGCATTTTTAAGTAGATAGGTAATCCTAAACACTCTAAAACCGTGTCACATAACTTGGCGCCAAATGAGCCACCCATAAACTTATGTTCATGAGTGAATTTATGTGAGAATGCAATAGTTTATAATGAACCACGACTCAAAAACTAAAGGTAATGGCGAAGGAAACATCGTCTGAGAGGAGCGTAAAGAGGCAGCAAATGGATTATGGAAGAGAAGTATATATTCAATTTCAAATTATTGTATTGGACTTAGTAGCTTATTCCTACTAAAAAAAGATTATAAGCCCTTTGCAATAAGTTGTTCCAAAGGATCACACATTTACATACAATTACCTTCAAACTGAATAGAACATATATACACGAACATACCTTCAAATCAAGTACACTCTGAAGCACAAACGATCAATTATACACTAAAAAACACTAAACAAATATATATAACAATAAAATAAATAATAAGCTTCGGTTGGAAGTCTCTAAGATTACTCTCTTAAGCACATTATTGTGTAAAGTTAATATACAAAATGCCAAATAAAACAATAGCATTTGGCATAGTAATAGCACATGAGAATTTTTTATTTTTTTGGGAGATTGCTTATGTTCGGGTAGGTGTGAAAGATTACACACCAAAATACCAAAAAGAAAATAAGTATCTTTTTCATTTGTGGAATAAAGACAAATGCTTGATGTGCACAGATACTAAACAACATAATAAACATTTTAATTCATCAATTAAACTAACAAAATCAAAAACTCACATCGCAAATCACAAGTATTTCACTCATTATCTCCCCTCATCTAAACCGTCAGTATTTTCACTTATCAAGATCCTATAAGTAGAATAATTAGTAAGAAAATGAAATATGAATAAATATCATTTCTCATAGCATAAGCACATCCAAAACAACAATCCCAGACACCGCTTATTAATCTAATTTTTTTTTATAACAACACAAAAAGACATGGGCTTTCTCTAACTTTTTGCCCAAACAAAAACGAAAAAGTAGATAAACTTTTAGACAAGGAAACGCGCCCAAATCTATACCTACTACTATATAATGCATTTAGGACATTCTAATTATAGAAGTCTTAAAAAAATTAAGACAACAAATATTTCTTATTATAGAAGGATTTCAAAACTTGATCAATACTTGTAACCTCAAAAGTTGTAACCGTCGTATTAATGATCAAATAAGTAATTTAATGAGAAATAAATGTGTAACCACCATACTAATACTTCTAACATATAAAACTGAAAAAAGTTACTAATATACACTAAAATTCTATTACGAAATCTTAATATAAAGAAAAACTCATAGTTTACGAAAGAATACAAAAAAAGCTACAACATTATCACACTATAAAACATTTGGGTCTTAGTATAAAAAGATAAGAAGTTTTAAAATTTTAAGACAAAAAAAATTATTAAAAGAAAAATAGAAAATTAATGTAAAATTAAAAAATTTAATTCTTATTTAAACCATGTAGTAATCTCTTCAATAATAATATATTTTAATAAAATTATTTATAAAAAAAACTCATTAAATAGTAATCGGGTACCCGCCGCCACATTGTATGGGTAACTTCTAGTATTTTATTAGGGAAGGGCTATCCACACCCTCCCATAGGGAGGGTATGCAATCATTAGTTGCATTATCGGCTTGTATGGTGTGCATCACAAGTTGTACGGTTTGACCAAAAGTTATTGATGTGACAATATATGAAGGGTTTGTAGTGTATCTAGGGGTGTAAACGAGACGAGACATCTCGCGAGCTATTCGAGATCGACTCGTAAATTACTCGAAATTGACTCGATATAAACGAGTCGAGCTACTCGAGTACACTTTCGAGCCGAGTTCGAGCTCGAATATGCTCAGCTCGTGAGGCTCGCGAGCCCTTATCGAGCTTCAATGGTATTACACTTTTACCCTTTTATATACATATAGTTACGTAAACTAGAGTCGAGTCGAGCATGATATGCCCATTTTTCATCGAGTTCGAGCTTTAAAAGTCGCAATAATCGAGCTCGAGTCGAGTTTCGAGCTCGAGTTTGAGACGACGAGCCGAGCTCGAGCTTGAAATCCAAAGCTCGAACGAGCTCGAGTTTTACTAATCGAGTCGAGTTCGAGCTTAGCAGTACTCGACTCGACTCGGCTCGTTTACACCCCTAGTTATTGTGTATCCCATTTTATTATTGAGGGAAACTTTTTCGAAATTGTGCAGACACATAAAACGTGAGCAAAAAGAAATCACGAAACCTATAAAACGACAACGTTTCACTCATTACTGTCACCAATGAATTAATAATTCTTCAAATGCGAGGATTCATTTGTCGCCCAAATTCTTTTAAGGTAAAACTATTTTATTATTATTATTGTGCTTAATAACGACATTAATTATGATTTAATTGATTTTTTTTTGGTTTCAGAATCTTAAGTATTTGCTGTCAATTGAACCAATATGTGGTCATGTAGCTTCAAAGGCTTTTCGTCCCATAGTTCAAAGTCGAGGTATGATTTTACGTTGGGTTTAAACTAAATAGCAACGTACTTTCTCAAATGTCTGAGACTACGTGAACTTAAAAGTGTAACTTTGCTTTCTAAAACAGTCTAGTAAACTACATATGCATGATCCACGTCATTTTTGGTTAATGAGACTTTTAAGTTGAATTATAGTTGGCATCCACTTAGTGTAATTTTCATCCCCAATTGGTTCTTAGTTATGTATTTACTAGAGGTGGCAAAATGAGGAGACGGGTCATGGGTCTTGGTGGTTTCGGGTCTAAATGGGTACAGGGTTAGATGGGTCATTTGGGAGCATCTGGCCAATATAGGATCGAAGATGATTGGTATTTTGTGGCGAGACACATTTGTGGAACATTGGTATTTTGTGGCCTGGACCGTGTATGTTTATAAGATGATTGGATGTTACATTATATATGTGACTTATATTTAAGAGGGGAACGTGTTTGTTATTGTTCTCGAGCATGCAAATGTAATGCCTAGGGGGTGTTTGGGGTTGCTTATACTTTTTTTTTGAGTATTATTATTGCATTGGTTACAAAATAAGCAAATCCAAACACTGTCATGTGAATCTTGAGCATAAGTTGAAAAAAATTAGAATACCAGACACCCCCTTAATCATTGTTATGCAAAACTTTATGACTAACAACGCTGAACTGAGTAGCCCCCGAGGACCAAACATATACACTTTTCATCTGAAAAATATAAATTTCAGGGCAAAAACAATTAACTGCTGCGAAAATAGTCAATGACCGTCATCCCTATTAACTGCTGCGCTTTGCTGAGTGTCCTAATAAGGGGGTGTTTGGGATTGCTTATTTTTTGAGCATATTTCACGTAAAATAAGATTGGGATATTCTTATTTATGTGTTTATTTTTGCTGACATTAAAATTACTTTTTTACAAACATACTGAACTTATAAAACCTTTTACCAAAGAATTTGATAGAGTTTTTTCAACAAATAATTCTTGTTAGAGTATTCTTGTATCTTTTGCAAAATAAGCAAATCAAACACCATTTTCACAAGTACTTATTTTAAGCTGATTATGAGTTCTTAAGTTTTAGCTGAAGCATAAGCAGAAAATATAAGCATTCCCAGACACCCTCTAACTAGGAGGTTGAGACAGTATGCTGTATTACGTGTATAATGGCTTTGTTACTCTTTGCTTTTTAAAAGAAATGTATTGAACCGAATGCTCAGATGCTGTGATCATGAAATAACAGATGAAACATATTGAAACCATTTTGAGAATTTATTTTAGTATCCAGTAAAAGAAACAATCCATTTCGCTCAATTCCAAATGGCCAAAAACAATTTTACGTTCTTGAAAGTCTCCGCTGTATTAGAATCACATAGCTAAAACGGGAAAATAGAAAGTAAAGATATATGTTGGAATCAGTGAGGAGTATGTTGAGCTATTCTGATAAATCGCAAAACTGGTGGATCATGGCATTTGTATTTCTCAAAGCAGAGATGAACATCTTTCGAATACCATTCAAGCCCACTCCAGCACTTCTGATGGTATTGGATACATGAAATAACTTTGAATATTCCTGTGATGTATTTGTCAGGTTTCTACAATATTGGATCTGCTGGAAAGCATGGAGATTATACAAATATGAGGATGCTAACGTTGAAGCGCTCTATCCATGCGACAGGTGATGTCTCAAGATATTTTTTCACTCTTTTCCAATACTCATGCATACACTTTCATGATATGTATAGTGTTTATACTGTACAGGAATTTATAACTCGAGTGCAGGAGATCACTATAAAATCCTAGGTGTTCCCCAAAATGCTAATAAAGAGGAGATCAAGAAGGCTTTTTATGTTGTGAGTAGCATGAATTTTGTTTAAACACTGCTAGACCAGATTCTCCTGTATATTTTCTGAAGTTCATTTATTTATTTAAACATGCGTATAATAACGACTTGTATTAATAATAACGTATTTGGTTTTACACTATGTTTTGTACAATCTGATATATTAACTGAGATCATTCGACCCCTATTTATACATGTTGAAACGACACCCTTGTGTCTGCAGAATTCCTTGAAACGTTGTGATGGTTTCTGAGTTTGTGTCGATTCACAATAATAACCGTTATTCAGTTATTAGGTTTAATGTAAACCTATTTGGCCCTTGTATCTCTTTACTTGTACACGTAGGCCCTTGAACTTTGCTTAGGGACGAGATTATGCCAACAATCACCCCCCTAATCTCGTACCTAATCTCTTCAGATCTTTTATTTTATGCCTAACAGCTCTCTCATTTCTGCGTACTTTATCCTTGCCAATGCCTTGGTAAGTATGTCCGCCTTTTGTAAGTCTCTACTTACGTGCTCAACTTCGATCTGATTCTTTTCAACACATTATGTGATAAAGTGGTAGCGTATATCAATGTGTTTGCTTCTGCCATGAAACACGGGGTTCTTCATAAGTGCTATAGCCGATTTGTTGTCGACTTTGATCGTAATCTTCTCTTCTTCCCAGCTTGTTAAAGCGTTTAATAGTCTTTGTAGCCATAGTGCTGCTGCTGTTGCTGCCATAAACTCTGACTCGCATGATGATAATGCAACAGTAGGTTGGTTTTTGGGAAACCCAACTTATAGGTGAGTTCCCGAAGTAAAATACGATCCCTGTAGTTCCTTTGCCTTCTTCTATGTTGATGCTATAACTGATGTCACTATATCCTAGTAACTTGCATCCTCCTGTCTTGTGGTAAGTTATACCAAAGTTTGAAGTTCCTTTGATATAACGTAACACTTGTCTAATTGCCTTCATGTGTTGTTCCCCGGTCTGGCCTTATCAAGTTTATACGCTTTATTTTCGTTTCCTGGTTTCTTGAAACCTTCTGGTTGTGCAACATACACTTCTTCTTTAAGTTCGCCATGTAAAAATGCTGATTTTACATCTAAATGGTGAACTTCCCATCCATGATAAGTTGATAATGCAAGAATTAACCTGATTGTTTCCACTCTTGCTACAAGAGCAAAGACTTCGTCGTAGTCTATTCCATGCTCTTGTACGTATCCTTTAGCCACTAAACGAGCCTTGTGTTTTATAATTCTTCCATCTGCATCTCGTTTAGTCTTAAATACCCATTTTAGACCAATAGCCTTCTGGTTGTCTGGTAGGGTAGCTAGCTGCCATGTCTTGTTTTTGTTGATTGAGTCAATTTCTATTTGCATTGCCTCAATCCACTTCTTATCTTGTACGGCTTCCTTATAATTTCTAGGTTCTTCCTCTAATAGCATTAGTTCATCAACTTGAACTCTTCGTGGGCGATCATATATATTAGATAAGTTTTTGTATCCTTGAACTGGAGTATGATCATATGGTCTTGCTATAGATGACATTTGTCTAGTAGATTCTTCTGAGTTTGGTTCATAGATATATGGTGTAGGTGTTGATGGATTGTCCATTTGTTCAATCTCATCATCAGATACACTATTAGCAGGGACTTGGAGCTCTATCTTCATCATTTTCTTCCGAATTTTGTGTGCTCTCTACATCAATGATACTTGATGTTTGGTTTTCATTTATAATGAAATCCGTCCATTCTGGTTCAGTTGGATTGGGATTATCCAAATAACCTTTCGAGTCCCATCCTTCATTCTCTTTGAACTTTACATCTCTACTTACAATCATAACCTTACTTACAGGATTAAATAATCGATAAGCCTTTGATCCTGGTTCACTTCCTAGGTAAACCAATTCCTTACTTCTATCATCTAATTTCTTTAGATGTGATTTGGTTACCTTTGAATATGCTTTGCATCCAAACACTCTAAGGTGTTTCAGGTTTGGTTTTCTACCCTTTAGCGTTTCATAAGGAGTAGAATCCTTCAGAGCTTTTGTAGGCACTCTATTTAAGATATAAATAGCATGCCTAATTGCTTCAGCCCAAAAATTTTGTGGCATATGCATAGCCTTTAACATACTTCTCGTTGTGCTCATTACAGACCTATTCCGTCTCTCTACAATACCATTTTGTTGTGGAGAGTATGGTGCTGTAAGTTGCCTAAGTATGCCTTTTTCCTTACAGTAGCTTGTGAATTCTTTTGATGTGAATTCACCTCTCTATCTGCTTAAAATGCCTTAAAGTTTTTCCCGACTTCATTTTCCACCTTTAACTTGAATTCCTTAAAGGTCTCAAAACGCCTCATCCTTTGACTTTAAGAAGTATACCCACATGTATCTAGTACAATCGTCTACTAGTAAAAACATGTACTTCTTTCGATTCGTTTCGAGGAAATAGGTCCACATAAATCTCCAAATACTAAGTTTAAAGGTTCCAAAGACTTAGTGTTTGTTTGATTTGGAAACGGAGACTCACTAACTTTCCAGTAAGCATTGCATACTTGACTCTTGTGATTAATCTTGGGTATTCCTTCCACTAATTTCTTTCAAGTCATTTGTTTGATAGAATCGAAATTCAAATGACCCAAACTAGCATGCGAGAGCCATGCATGGTTTTCTAAATTAGCCAATAAACACATAGGCATACCAACATTCAAGTTAATCTTGTATAGTCGGTTTATTGATCTCCAACTCATAGGGAGTTTTTGATCGACCATATAGCAATAAAATGTTGTCTTGCATAATGATCTTCTGACCATTCTCTTTAATTGTCCTAGGCTCGTATATTGCTTTTAAGGGAACGTAATAAACACTAGGAATCACCTTTTGTTCCTTGTTTTACATTCCGCAATATGGAGCCTTTACCCAATCTCACATATGACCCATCTCCAAAGCGGACTCTTCCGAAATTTTTCTCATTTATTTCCTTAAAGTGTCCTAACTCCATCATATGGTTGCTAGCACCATTATCTAAGTACCATAAGCTTTTATCTGAACTTATGTACTTCTAGGGTTCAATCTCCTTTTCATTTAAGAAGATTTTCTCTCCCATGTCTCCTTTTCCTTCCAACGCCATCAAGAGCGTTGGTTCAATGTCTTCTTGAACCAAGTTTGATTGCTCTTGTCTCATATTCTTTTCTTTGCATTTTCTCTTGAAATGTCCAAGCTTGTTACAGTTGTAACACTTTACTTTACTTAAGTCCCTTTTCTGAAAATTATTTTTCTTGAACTTATGTGAAGTTTTCCTATCATTGTTGTATTGCTTGGGCTTTCCATCTTGGTTATCTTCCGATGATCTAAACTTCTCTTGTCCACCATTCTTATGACTTGTACTCTTGTCATAATTTGTGAACAGTTTGTCACGATTGTCACTAGGGTTTCATCAAAGAGTTTTACTCTTTCCTCAAGGCTTTAACCTTCAATTGTCTCATCCAAGGTTGTGTTTTCTAGATCAGAAAATTGTTCTATGGTCATACGATTTGTATAAACTTCGTGCTGAACTTAATAGTTTTCGTACTAAGGTTTGTTGATCAAAGTTGATCCTAAGCACTACCCAGTGACAATACTATTGAGTTTTGTTGAGAAAACGTCAATACTATCATCTTCTTTCATTTTCAACATCTCAAATTCAGTATTGAGAGTTTGTAGCCGCTTTCACTCTATCTACACCTATGTGCCTAGTTTGTAGTGCTTCCCAAATTTCTTTCGCACTCTTACAACTAGCTACTTGTAAAATCATATCTTCTGTAATGCACGTCTGAGATATGCAGTTGTAGTCATATCTTTCTTTGTATCAGGTTCATTACCCTTAGGTTCTATTAATTCCCACACCCATTTGCTTTTAGTATGGTTTTATCACGGAGGGCCCATACTGTATAAATTTGTAGGTTTAAAACAGGACATTGAAATTGGGAAAACGATGTAACCTCTTTGTGAATTACAATTTCCTTGTTTGTTTCCTTGCTTGTGTTTTCAGTCATTATGTCTAGAAACTATTCCTAACTCTAATAGGGATTATATATAAGGAATCTAGGAAATCTTATAAATTCTACTAGGAATCAAAAGCAAAATTTCTAATCTATAATAAGACTAAAAATTATAAAAGTTCAGATTTTAGTTTAGAATATAAAACCCGAATTTTGCGATTCCTCCACGATACGATTTTCTTTCGATAGGAACACCCGAATGTGTTCACTTTCTTCCTTGTACAATCAACCAATACGCACCCTTGATGTTTCTTCCTTTTTGCCCCTTTTTTTTTCGAACCAGAAATCAACAAAAAAAACTATCCCTTTGGTTTTTTTTTCGAAACAGTAAAACACAAAAATTGTGTTCCCCTTTCTCCTTTCTTTTTCGAACCAGCAAAAACAAACACCAAGCCTAATGTTTTTTTTTGTTTCTTCTGTCTTCGTACCAACACAGAAACAAAACAACACCAGTAATTTCTTGCTCTTAATCTCTTCGCCAAGGAACTTATGTTCCTTACTTGTTTCTGCTTGAACCAAAACTGCAGCGAGGCTGCTGTGATTTTGTTCCAATGAATGCAGAAACCTTCGACCCCTACTTTTGATCTTGTGTCACAAAACAAACAAGCTCTGATGCCAATTTGTTGCCCAGCAGGGTTTTGATACTCGAACAAATTAAGTAACACGAAACAAATAACTAATAACGACTTGTATTAATAATAACGTATTTGGTTTTACACTATGTTTTGTACAATCTGATATATTAACTGAGATCATTCGACCCCTATTTATACATGGTGAAACGACACCCTTGTGTCTGCAGAATTCCTTGAAACGTTGTGATGGTTTCTGAGTTTGTGTCGATTCACAATAATAACCGTTATTCAGTTATTAGGTTTAATGTAAACCTATTTGGCCCTTGTATCTCTTTACTTGTACACGTAGGCCCTTGAACTTTGATTAGGGACGAGATTATGCCAACAGAGATCACTATAAAATCCTAGGTGTTCCCCAAAATGCTAATAAAGAGGAGACCAAGAAGGCTTTTTATATTGTGAGTAGCATGAATTTTGTTTAAACACTGCTAGACCAGATTCTCCTGTATATTTTCTGAAGTTCATTTATTTATTTATTTATTTAAACATGCATATGATTCCAATTAATTTCCTAGAAACATCGAATATTATCCAAACAAGCATACTTGTGAGAGGCAGTGTTATTGGGGACAAAATGACACTTGTACATGATATATTGGGTGAGGGACACGAAAATGACACTTGTACATGATACAGTGGGTGAGGGACACGAAAGTGATAGATATAGGCATATAGCGGATCTGTCATGTATGATGCAGAATGTAACTTCAGGTTATGAGGAAAGTCCAATGTATGGCACAACGAAATGCCTTTAATTAGGAAGCTGAAACATTCAGTCTGAGTGTGTTTGGCCTTAAAATTTTAGTCTGTTAAAATTAACCTACCTGCTTTTATTGCATTGGTTAGGTGTAATAACCTCATTGTGTAATTTGATTATCTTTACCTGTAGCTGATTGCGTAGATAGACCCAATAAGTATTTTTTTTATCGCTGTGTCAGTATGAAATTGAAGTTCCTTCCAAATTGGCTTTTGTGGGACACCTACAACACATCATTGCAAACTGATACTAATTCCCTTTTTAGTTAGGTGTCATGATCCTACTATTCATGACAATAACTTCGAATGTAACACCTTTGACATTAAATTACATATAATTTGTTCACAATGTTTTACAAAAGAAGTGCATCATTGTTATCACTTGTGTGATATAAAGTGCTTGCTTGCGGTACCTTGTTTCACTAATTTCTTTGCTGCAGCTGGCAAAGAAGTATCACCCAGACGCAAACGAAAACAAAACGTTCGCAAAGACAAAATTTCAGGAGATAAGAGAGTCATACGAGGTGTAGTTTCTGTTGCTCTTTTATTTCATTGCGTATTTTTCATTTGGTGATGCTCAATTAGGGATCTGAAATTACTACAGCTCTGACCTTTTTCTATTGATTCCCTGTTGTGGCCCGTGTATTACAGATTCTGCAAGATTCTAAAAGGAGAGCTAAATATGACGAGGTAAATAAATTTGGGTTTATTCTTTACTACAAACAATCTCAACAATGAATTTTTCCACTAAGATCACATACCTAAAGGTGCAACTTATTCTGTAGTTAAAGGTGAAGCAGCGAGACAGGCATAGGGAGAACACGAATTATAACTCTTCCAGATCTGCTGACGGACCAGAGCATGCTCATACAACTTCTGAGTTTACTACTTGGGAAGATTTATATCATCAGGTGCAACTCAGGTTATGCATTTGTATCTGAATTTCTGACCATTAAATCTAATATATATTTTGAAGTTAGTCATGCAATTACTTTTGACAAGCTCATCCAAAATTTTATTGTTTGAGTTTTTTAGTGTCAGCTTTCAGTTTCCTTTATGGAGGCTGCTCGAGGCTGTTCTAAAGACGTATCACTGAGAGCAAAATTCCATTGTGCTGCTTGCCGTGAGTCGTTTATACTTGATATTTACCAGTTTAACATTCGCATTAGAAAATATACATAGTTCAACTTTTTTTCCTAAAGTAATTAAGTATGTATCTTATATTTTAGAAGTCAGTTTGAACTATGATCAAGACAAGCTTATCTGATAAACCTCATAATTTGAGTTGTTCGTTGTTAAATCTATTGTATGTATCTTGTTGAAAAAATTATAGTTACAGTTTTAGAGTCGTTATCCCGCTTTTACAGGCTAGGCTATCTTTATATCCTAGTTGTAGCTATATTGGTCTCTCATAGCAGAAGTGGATTTTGATGATTCAACCTAATATGGCTCACTTAATCGTGTTATCGATTCTATGTTTATGCAATTGAAGTTTTTACATTGTTTCTGACATTAGTTTTGTACTAGTAATAAATTTGACCTGCTGTTAAAATAGATTATGAAGTATGTGACTATGGAAACTATGCATTATCCTTACTTGTTGCTTTAGTAGGATTTACATTTACAATCTCGTTTATCCTATATCGCTAGCCAAAAGTGACTTTGGTTTAAGCCAACATTTACTACAGTGAAATTCTTAATGTAATCATTTATTATACACGAGGATGTTGTATATATATAGGTTTAGCTGGTATTAAATGAGGATGCAGTTCTGTTTCATGGTGTTCAATAGTTTATGTGACTACTGTTCATTGTATTTTTTAAAGTAAATAAAACACATTTCAATTAGTTAAACCTCTATTATAATACAATATTGTTTCTGTTTGAATGTGGATGGTATTATTGTCTTTTAAGACTTTGGGTTCTTCTTAAATACAGATGGGAAGGGTTACACAGAGGGAGTTTGTCCAACTTGTAAGGGCTTTGGGATAGTATCCGAAGACGTCTATGGGAAAGTAGGTGTTTTCTATTAATCAACAATATATTCCAAACTTCATATCTCTAACCAAGTGGATGATTATTTGGGGCTCGTATCTGACTTTGTCAGAATAAATCTAACTTCGAGCGTAGGTGCAGCACTTGTAAAGGGTCAGGTCGGTGTGGAAAAAGGTTTGACTTTTAAAATTGTTGGATGGTTTAGCATATATTTTCTAACTGAGGGAATCTAGATCAATGTCTTTTTTTATATAATTTGGTACAGGAAGACTGCAGCTCATGCAAAGGGTCAGGAATTATGGAGGGACTCAAGAAAGTTAAAGTTACAGTACCGGCAGGTTTGTGTTAACGTTAATAAATCATTACCGGTTGATTTTAAAAAAAAATAATCTTCATATTTTTATAAAATTTGGTGGTATTATGAGCTTCGTAAATCAAATTTTAAAAGGGGCAGATCCTTGTGGAAACTAAAAGGGATATACTTTTTTGGGATGAATCTTTCATAAACATATGATGTGTTGACTATTTTAATTATTATTCTCCATGAATTAGGCGTAGACTCTGGTCATATCATATCAATACCGAGAGCTGGCAGTATTAATAAAAAGGGGGTACCTCGCACCTTAAACATAAAACTGAAGGTAAATACTAGTTACTTTACGTATTTTCTTGTTTTTGTTTGATTTTTTTATTTATCATGATGCTTGCAGTGTTCATCTTTCTTTTTATTGTTCTTTCATATAGGTTGCTGAACATCCTATTTTCAAGAGAATGCATTCGGATCTGTATGTAGATTCAGATATTACCTTCATTCAGGTGAGAACTGAATTATTCTGAAAGTTCTTGCTTTATCCTCTGAAGACACACCACATGTGACGAATGAACATTTTGATGTATTTTTGTGTAAAATGAAGCTTCCGTTTCAAAAACAATTAGTGTTCTAGTGTTTAGAAGCATATATTATGAATTTTGTCATCTGAAGCATGTGTAAACACTCTGTTGTTGTTTTCCTTCTGTGTGATACATGTCGCAAAACCGTTTTGCATAGCAAACCGTGTAAAATCAGGCAATATATAGTCTTTCCTCTGTATCTAATTGATAAAAATTTCAAAAATTGACAGGCGATTATTGGAGGTAAGGTTGAGGTACCAACTCTAAATGGAATGATACAAGTAGAAGTGAGTTTTCTCTTTCCCTACTAATTATTAAATTGCGCTGCATATCTGATATTCTGTCTGTGCTATTTTTATGGGCTTCTTTTTTATAAAATATTCCTGAACACTAGTATATGAACGGGGGAGCACATATGTTCTAACCCAAGGGGACAGTCTTGTGGTTAGAGCTTGGGAGTCCCAGTTAGAAGTATCAAGTTTAAATTGCGTTATCTGCGAACTCCTTGTGGTCACCCACCCTAGCCATATAATCCACAATTGTGGAGGGCTAGTGATTTGCTAGGCTCCATGGGTCTTGCTGGGTGGTATGTGGAGTCTGCGATTTTACCTGCTAGGTCACCAAAGGTGGCTGTGATGGGATTTCCCTAGTACCAAAATAAAAAGAGAACTTATATTCTATCTTCAGT
The DNA here is from genome assembly GCA_910596185.1 of Chrysanthemum makinoi. NCBI lineage: Eukaryota > Viridiplantae > Streptophyta > Magnoliopsida > Asterales > Asteraceae > Chrysanthemum > Chrysanthemum makinoi. The sequence goes on from OU343220.1 coordinate 127,577,051, forward strand.
AGAACTTTTTTCAGGGTCTCTTCAGAAATACAAATTTCCTAATGTGAAAAACCTATACAGCAGGTCTCTTGTATATTTCATATTGGTGGAGTAACCTTACAACTGATAGTAGGTTGATGGTCAAATGTGAATAGAGTAGTTTATTGCTCATAATAAGAGTTTTGGAAAGTAAGTTGCCAGTTCATGTCTTAAGCCATTCATATAAAAACAAAAACGGGGCTTATTAAGACTGATATAATTTGGATTTTTAAGATTAAAGATATTTATGGATCCCAAAAGATTCATTAAGATATCACTGTTTTTATTCTTGGATTTATTTGTTTAAAGTAATACTATATATTGATTGATTATACTTTTGCAGATTCCTAAAGGGGTTTTTGAATATGGATACATAACAAACCTTTTTAAGAACAGCAAAAGAGGATACGTAACAATACTAAGAGGCAAAGGTAAATAGTTTATGGAAGAAGTTTACCTTTAATGGACTCTTGTTTCTCTTTAGACATACACACACTATTTTCATAATTCCTAATGTCAATATGACAGGCTTGCCAAAGATAGGTTCTATGATGTCCCATGGAGACCAGTATGTACGTTTCTGCTTTGATTTTCCTACGTAAGTATCCAGTTTATTCGAACCTGTAAGTTATGTTATTATACTATCTAACTGTACTATTGTGAACATATGCTAGTTTTTGCATGTACCAGTTTTCAAGTATTTGCTGCAAATTCATCCCTACTACTTATTAAGAGAGCAGAATTTGTCGCCTGTTCTAGGACAGTAATTTAAGAAACTATGTTTATATCTGACTTGTTGTGTGATGTAACAGCCCAAATTCCATATATACCAAAAGAGTATTAATAAAGAATGAACCATAAACAAATATGTGACTTATTTATACTGACTTGAAATTCTAGGACTGTTTGTGCAACATGTGACATGAATATATGACTATTTCTCGCATTAACAATACTCAGGGAACTGAGTGATCGTGATCGTGCCATACTGACAGAATTTCTGAAGGAGGAAAGGTCAGCTAAAGGAGACTGGTAAGTGCTTTGGTCACTTGCAGACTTGTCTGATTTTATATTTATTTTATGGTAGTAGTTTTCTATTTTAGTGTGCAACTTTTGATGGAGTGGTAAGTTATGTGTGTTTGCTTTTGAATGGGTCGATTTGGTTGCTTATTATCGTAGATGGATAAAATAAGAAAAAAGAAATAAATCTAAGAGGTTAAAATTTGGGTGAAATGAATTTCTAATTAGTAAATGTCAGCATGTAACCAAAGACGAGAAAAAGCTACTTTTAGAGGAAAACAAAAAAATTGTATGTGCCTCATATATGAGACGGATAGTATGATTACTCCAAGTAGTCTAAATCAAGATAATTCTGTATTTTAATTCCTCCATAATTTCAACTAAAAATTATTACAGTAAATTTTATGACTGTTTATGCAACATTTGACATGAGTGTATGACTCTTTCTTGCCTTAACAATACTCAGGGTACTGAGTGACAGTGATCGTATCATACTTAAAAAATTACTGAAGGAGGAGAGTGATACGACAAAAAGATCAGCTAATAAAAAGTGGTGAGTTCCTTAGCTCCTTGCAGACATGTCTAGGGGTTTTTTTTTTTTTAATTGTAGGTTGTTTTCAGTTTTAGCGTGCACACTTAAATAGAGGCAGAAAGGTAGGTGTGCTTGCTTTTCAATGGGTCGATTTTGGTTGCTCATTATTTTCGATGGGTAAAATTTGTTAAAAGAAACGGATCAAAGGGGTTAAAATTCAGGTGAAAGCTTCTTACAACCTTCTAAATTGTTTAACCCCGAAAATTCACATAATTGTATCTGTATGCTTCATAATAAGGTTGACACATTGTATATTAAAATTCGAAGATACACTTTATTCAAATATGAGGGTTTATTTTGCTTTATGTGATAAATATTCTGAAGTCGATCTACTTGTTGACTTGCAGGCGGCTTCATTTTACCATAAATCCAATCATCAAAAGTACGCTTAAACTATTGATGTTAATTTTAGTTCTTTTGTTCCTATCAATGTTTTGAGCTAGAATGGAGGCCTGTCGATTTCATTTTGGAGCATTTGTGACACAAATTGCTTCTGCAATACTTGTGTCATGACTTGTGCATATACGACCCTCCAAGAAAGAATGATCTCCCTGAATATCAATTGAGGAGGTAAACCTGAAGTGAACTAAATAGTTGTTAACAACACGGTCATTTTCAGGGGTTTCTACTGTTTGTAAGACTTAGTGGTGTTGATTTCTAGCTTATTCAATCAGTTTGGATGATAACCTAGTTAAAAATTTTGGTTTCTGTTTCCTTATTATGGTTACTGTAACAAGAGCTAAATAGTCCGAACAAAGATAAGAATTCTAAAGTGACACCTCGATATTATTGACATCAAAGTTAGTTAAGTATTCAAAATCTCAACTATACTTGTAGAAGTAAGGTTGTCAAGATCGGGATCCTACCTAGGATCGTTTTTATCTTTCTTGAGGATCGGGATCCTAAGATCTTACTATAATGTCATTCTTTAATAAACTTTGTAACATTATTCAAATATATAAATTATTATATATCATAGACACAAAATTATATGAATGCTTAATAAAAATGTTGTCTTAAATTATGAATATGAAATGTTAAGAAGAATCACGTGTTATTTTTCAAATTATATTAAAGCATAATGCATAACTTTGTAGTTTTTTAATTTGCGATTTAAGAAAAAGTAAGATCGGATCGTATTAGATCTTAAGATCCCATGGGCAAGATCGGGATCCTATAAGATCTTAAGCATGTTAAGATCCTACGTAGGATCCGGATCGTTTTTGCTTTGTAGAATCGTAAAATCGTAAGATCCTAAGATCAGGATCGGGATCTTAACAACTATATGTAGAACACTACACTTCCGAACACAACTCAATTCTAACAGGATTTTTGAGCTTATGATAGTGATTTTATCTATTAAAATGGGTTGTTTAAATATAGTTGTGCTATTTTTAATTCTATTTACCTAAGGCAAAACCCTATTTTTAGTTATTTCTTGCTATCCTCTAACCACGAATCTTCCATTTTCATCTTTATACCATTTTCATCTTTATACCTATCGTGCAAAAAGAAATTTCGATATTGTTTCTCTCAAAAGTTCAAACCGTAAGAATATAAAACTTTTAATAGCTTTATAGAAAATGTCATACAACAAGGCTTATGCATGTTACTTTAGTCAAATTTTATAAAGTACAAATAATTTTACAGGACCACGGAATTTTCAAACCTTGCTGACATAAAAACTGTATAGATTATATCATTTTAGTTATATTATAAAACGCATAGATTATAATTTTCTTATAAAATGTTACTTAAAGTTTATAATCTTAACTTAAAAACGGTTTAGAATATCTCAAAGATTGCCGGATGTATCTATAATCATTTAGAAGAATATTTTAGAGTATTTATCATTGAAAATACCTGAATATTATGGATTTTTTATTGCAACATCTTTGATGAATTCACATCGTCGATCACGACAATCAATAAACACATAAGTCACGTGTGATTTTATCTATTTTCTACCCAACTCTCTCTTTTACAAATATACCTAATACACACAAAAATGGAGAACCCAACTCTCTCTTTTACAAATATACCTAATATACACAAAAATGGAGATAGAACAAAGAATAACATCGATATCCAAAAAACTATGGTCCATAATCAGGGCTTGAGAAAAAATCTCGATGGAGCAAAAAAAATGCTTTTTATGTCAATACAAAAATAGAAGGAAAAAACAAGGTTGTCGACGAACTTTAAGGTACATAGTTCACCTAGTTAGTTTGTTAAAAGTAAAAAATTTCCATTTTTGTAGGTGCATCTAGAATGTGTGGTTGTGGTTACTTCTTATCTTTCTTATTTTAATTATTCTTCTTATTTGATTCTAACTCTATATATATATATATACTAGTTGGATACCCGCGCACAGCGGCGGCGATAAGTATAATTATATGTGTTTGTTTATCCGTTTAGAGAATTCGTTTCACAACACTCCGAATGTATATGTGTTAGTTGTATGTGTTTGTTTGGGTTACCCGTAGCTTTCACGTGACATTATTATTCATGCATATAGAAATCTTTGATCTAACCGCAGTCAAACAAAAGTATATGATTTTAACGAATCAAGATTGTATTGATTGAAATAAATGTTGAAGTTGTAAAATTTTGAATTAAAATAAAGTAAACCAACTAAAAATATAAAAACTAAAAACTCATAAAAATATATCAAAATGAATGTTTAATTAAAGTGCACAAAATTTTAGAAAATACGGTGAAATTAGATTATAAAAAAAATAAATAGATAAAAAGATATTTCAATTTGAAAATAAAGATGAATTTTTAGTTGAGAAGTGACACATGTCACTTTATAATTAAAGCTCCTTATCTTAATTTTTAGTGGTTAGGAGTTAGGCTTGGAGTTTGTTAAGAAGTGACACATGTCATCTCTTGATTTGAGCTCCTTATCTTAATTTTTAGTTAAGAGTTAGGCTTGTAATTAGGTTTGGCTTATACATGCATTATAATATAGTATATCTTGATTGGAGCTCCTTATCTTAATTTTTAGTTAGGAGTTAGGCTTGGAATTAGGTTTGGCTTATACATGCATTATAATATATATATATATATATATATATATATATATATATATATATATATATATAAAATAAAAATTAAAAAAAACAAACAAACTTTTGCAATGGCGGGGCTAAGATTTTATTTGGGTCGTCCTTCAAGAATTCACTAATTTTACTTGAAAAACCTTGTTTACAAAGAAAGAAATAGAGAAAATGATTTAAAAAAAATAAAATAAATAAATAAATAAAAGAAGGCTTAAAAATGACACCCTCTTTTTTGTGTTTATCACCCCAAGTGATTGCACTATCCAACGAAACAAAAGCTACTATCACTTCTTCTTCATATGTTATTTTTGTACTATATTGTTCTTCAAAGGCGTCTTTTGTCATCTTCATCATTCCAACAAATAAAACTCTAATAGCCAGATCTATCAATGATATAACCTAACTAAACATGTATAAAGGGCGTTTATAAAAAACTTACATGTTTCCTGTAGTTATGTAAGCTTCTTGACCATTCTACGCGCGCGAAATCACCTTCTTCTTTCTTCTCTTGCTTGGATCGATCTCCTTGGGTTTTTTGGGAGCGTTAGGTATCCACCTATACTTCACATATAGAACTAGGGCTCGAACCTATTCAAGATTGACGAGTACGGAACCGGGTAAACTAGTCGACTAGTATAAGTCGACTAGATCGACTTTGGAATCTGTCCAAAGGGATTTATCCCTTTGGTTGACTGATCGTAAAAGAGAGGATGAGAGGGGAGAGATTTACGGATAGTTATTGTGTTATGAGGTTCCCTTAGAAAGCCTTTGTATTTATAGGCTACCAAGGAGTATTCTAGAATAACCTTAACCTTGTCCTACAAGTAATAAGAATTTGACAAAGTGTCCAACTCCCCCCTTAGAGGGTCGGCCAAAAAACCCTACACCCTAATGGCTTGGGTTTTTCCTTTTATTTATATATATATATATATATATATATATATATATATAGGACCTTGTTTTTCTCAATCTTATCACGTATACCAACCTTAACTCACAAGTATAACACGTAAAACACAAACACTTATGAGTAAATATGAAGTAAGAAAAGTGGTGACTTGAATGATGTTAAGTTATGCGTATGAAACAAGAGATGAGAAGAAAAATTGTTATTTCATTAAGAAAAACACACACATACACACTCAAGCACAACCCTCAAATGACACATTTGAGGGGTATTTATACTTCCATACAAACGCCCTCATGGGCTTGGCCATGGGCCTCGTGGATATGGATTGGACTTGGATTGGATTACAAATGATAAAAGGCTAGCTTAACTAAACGTCTAGCCATTTAGCTTAGCCCAATCCACGAGCCCGTTGACTATTCTAATACGATATCTAATACACGTTACAAAGTTCCTAAACGTGAATGACCATCACTTCTATTAAATAATATTAAGGCTAACAATATATATATATATATATATATATATATATATATATATATATATATATATATATATATATATATATATATATATATATATATATATATATATATCAACATATATAATATATACATATAGAGATTGGATCATTTAAAAAGTTGATCTCAAGAGAAAAGTGAGAAAAGTAATCTCAACCATTGGATCACCCCTCTTCCCCTCCAAACTACAAGGACCTAATTGTATTTTCCTTCATTCTTTAAGAAAGTTTTGTAAATTCGCACCCCCCGAGGTTTACAAAAAAAAAAAAAATCCCTACAAAAAACATTTCTTGAGGCAAAAAAAAATTTTTTTTTGGGCCAAAAATTTCCCGCCAAATTTTTATAACTATGATGCACCTTTTTATTTTGGTGCATCACAGTTATAAAAATTAGTTATAACTATGATGCACCAAATTTTATAACCGAGATTGTTAGGATTTAGTAAATCCAGTTATTAAAGAGTCGGTCACCTCAAGTATATATAATCGTTAGAAAGCTCGTAGTCGTAGATTATTATAAGTTAAGTAGTATTTAGTTTAAGTTTCACCGTGGAGGACCGACGGGTCTTTACCCACTGTATGCCGATCCACGTACCTCGTAGGTGGCTGATTTGTGTAAAGACTATAAATACTCTACCTTCCAAGGTAGAGTTGGAGCTCATAATAATATTTTCTTTTCTCTCACTAAGTTCCAAACCTCTAACCCTTCTCTAGAAACTCATCTTGTACGTACTCTTGTGTTAATGTTTTGATGTGTATGTGAAATCCAATATGTTAAAAATGGTATCAAGAGCCATGGTTTGATCATTCTTACATATCCTTGGATTTCTAGTAGTTTTTAGATGGTTTTAGAGTTTGAAAAAGTTTAGTGGTTTTTGCATCATTTGGTTCATTTCTAGTGTTAAAGTTTAAATTTTGGGTGTACTTTTGTGTTTAGAATCATTGTATGTGCTTGGGTTTTGATTTGGTAAGCTTGAATCATCGTGGTTGAGCTTGTTTTGGATTGAAAAGTGTGTTTTTGAAGTTTTTCTTGCTAGCGTAGTGTTTTTCCTCATAGCGACTTGCTTCAGTAAAAAGTAGCGAAGTTGTAGGGTTTTTTGTTAGCGACTTGGTCCTAGCTTAACTTGTCTTTTGAGACAAGCCGACAAACGCATACCTTAGGATTCTCCACTACGGGTAGCGACTTGGTGAAGGTAGCGACTTGCTCTCAATTTTGTTAGCGACTTGTACTTAAGTTTGTTAGCTTACTGGTGCTTAGCGACTTGTTGTCATAATTCTACTTGGTGTTAGAGACTTGATCTTAGCGAGTTGTTCTTAGAAACTTGATGTGTCTTAGCTTACTTGGCATTATAGCGACTTGATTTCCAATACTTAGTAACTTAGTACTTAGCTTACTTGGTTCAAGGTTCTTAGCTTAATTTGTTGAATTTTTGTTTGTAATATTTTCTTCTTGATTTAGTAAAAACTCGAAAGAATCTATTTCCGGTTTAATCATTGAGTTATAAAATCCCGTGTAATCTTTAAACATGTCTACCAACATACCTACAATCATCTCCACTGTTGTTGAGGATGTTCAAGTACCGGTTCGATACTCGCCCACCCATGCTTGACGTAACTCCACTACTCTACTCTTGGGCTCAACGAATCAGATTGTATTGCCTTGGAAAGGAAAATGGGGTCAACATTCTCAAATCCATTGATGAAGGACCTTATCAGATTGAGACTACAAGAGACTTAATTGATACAACTGCAGATGGAACAATGATCTTGGAATAGACAGACCAAAGATGATGATGAGCTCAATGATAAGGAGAAAAGAGATTCGATGCTGATATCGTGGCTTAACATTATACTTCAAGGTCTTCCAAAAGATATCTACAAGCTTATCAATCACAACACTCAAGCCAAGGCGGTTTGGGATAATGTCAAGATGCTTCTTCAGCCAATTAACTATAGAGAGAATCACAACTGTATGATGAGTTTGAGCACTTCAAGATGAAACCCGATGAGAGTGTCTATGAGTACTACGTGAGATTCCATAAGCTTGTGAATGACATGAGGAACATCAAAATGAACATGCCAAACATTCACCAACTCAAAGTTTGTGAACAACATGAATCCCGAATGGCACAAGTTTGTCACCTCTGTGAAGCTAAACAAAGGATTGAAGAATACAAACTATGAGCAACTCTATGCCTTCCTTCTTCCGAATGAGAGACATGCTATGTTTGAAAAAAGGATTCTTGATCAGTTCAAAACCAACCAGGAGAGACAAGCTCATCAAATGATTCAACCGCTTCTACACAAATGTTGGAATTACCACCAAAGCTTCTCAAGTTATACCCATGGGTAATGGTAATCACAAACTCATTCCCAATCCTATGTTCAAACAAGTTGATGCCGATGCGCCGTGGGAAACTTCATTAATCAACTGGCTCTCATGGTTAGTCAAAACATGAACTCTCTCCCACACACCAACAACAACCTCGTAACAAAGATCCAATCCACAATCAAGCCACCCGCCGAGATGGAAGGTTATGGTGACCGTCAAGAAAGGCAGATGAACAAGGAAGAGGTGGAGTTGGTAGAGGATATGTGTGGAAATCGAATCGGGAAGGAATGGAAATCAAGGACAAGCAAAGCCAATCAAATGCTACAACTGTGGTGGTGAGGACATATTGAGGAACGCACATCTCCAAAACGCCTCGAACGAAGAGTACTTCAGAGATAAGATGTTGCTTGTGCAAGCTCAGGATAATGGAGCAGCTTTAGATGGAGAGGAGTTGTTGTTTCTGCCGAAGGGAATGCCAAGACATATGATGCGATGTGGATGCAAACAATTCAGAGATAGGTCACAATCATCAAAATGCCTTCAGTAGCCGATCGTGATGCATTTGACTGATGTCGATGATGAACCTACTGGCCAAACAATCTTCATGGCTAGCATCTCACCTATGGTCTCTCCAAAGGTCACTCCACCACAACAAGCTGGTCCATCCAAAGACAAAATCATCTCGAGGTATTAAAACTATATGATGATGTTATGAGCAAAAGATGCATGACAAGTACAATCTCTTGAAACTTATGAATCAGATATTGATGATGTGGGTAATAGCAATATTGTCCCATATGATCAATATGTGAAGCAAAGTGAAAGTGAGGTTGTACCAAGTGATGCATCTTCCGTACAATGATGACTATGTTTTTGATGAATACACCGCATGTGCCCTGATGATTCTGTATCTCTGAACTTAATGCCTATAAAGAACAAGTGGCTATTTATGAACAACGTGCTAAGTTTGAGTTAACCACCCGTGAGCAGGAAATGGATGACCAAATGCGCACAATTATTAGAAAAAGTAATTTTAGAGAAGAAGTATTAAAACAAGAGTTAAACTCCTTACAAGAAAAGCTTTCTAAAACCGCTAAGCAAAAACAAGAACTTCAAGAAAATGGTAAAATGCTTAAGCAAGAATTCAATGCTAAGGAATCAAAACTTTTGAATGATTTTTCCAATCTAAAAACTTTGAAAAACAAGTTTGAAAATAAGTTGTACGCATAAGGAATACCATTCAGACGCTCACTTGATCACTAAGCATAGAGTCTTAAGCGATAAGCATAGCATTCCCTTGTTGAGGAACCAAATCCAGAGGTCATTAAAAAGGCTAGAAATGCTCATAAGGTAATTTATGATGGCAATGAAATCCTTAAGCCTAGGCAAACCTAATGCCGAGTAAGCACCGAGGAAGATAAGAAATTGATGAAGTCACTAGTAGGAGAAAATGGATAAGAAACTCAACAATCCTACATGTAAAGAGAAAAACATAATTATCAGACCCCATGATTACAAAAAGGAAAATTGGATTTCTTGAAATGTTTAAGCCTCAAACGTTGTTAACACAAACAAGTGTTCGGAAAAGGATTTAGATAAGCAAAAAGTAGAGAATCTTGTTGTAACAAACCCTCCCCTTAGGAAAATGCCTTCAAATGTGTATCCTCCTATACACCAATGCATTTAGTTCCTAGAACTATTGCCACTAAAAGCAAGACCTTAATCACTCAATATGTTATCTTTCAACTATTTGTCGATTTTGAGAAAACTTGTAAGAAAAGGATCACACCCATCGTATAACTCAAGGAAAGGGGTTTTGAGCAAACTAAAGAATGCTATTTAACCGAGGTCATGCCTTTCTTTAAACAACTAAAAGATCAATTTGAGAGTCTTAAAAAAGGGATGAATTCAGATATTAAAGAAATGGAAAAGGAATTTGATGCAATGATAGTTGAGGTTAGTGACTATGAGCGAGAATTAAAATATAATGAGATTGAGAGGAAGAACTTGCATACATTGAATGAGAATCTTATTTCTAATGTATTAAGATGTGTTTTTAATCGCTACTAATTGTTCCATTAATGCTTCTCAATTTCATGAATTATCTGTTGCTCTGAAAGTCTCCCATGATCGTGTCATTGAGCTTGAAAAGACTAATTTTAAACTAATTGAGAAAATTGAACAGATGATCATGATAATTTGTAAAACATCTTTCTAAACTAGAAGTTGAACATTTTAATTTACAACTAAAATATCAACATCTTAAAGAAAATGTCAAAACCTTAAATATCAAGACATCCCTAGATGCCCGAATTTGATGCGCTTTTCAAATAAACAAACGTGACAATGTGATTCAAGCTCATTGTAACACGATCGTAAAGTTGAAAGCCCAAATTCTCAATTAAAGGGTGAAAAGAACAATGTGACCGATCCCAAATGCCTCCTTTAGATTCTCAAGATTCTCAAACTTTTCATCTTCAAAACTTAGTTAATGCCTTACAAAAGGAAAACGAGAGTTTTCTAGAAGAAAATGAAAAGTTAAACGACACTTTAAAGAGTTATATGATTCAATGAAAGTCACCCGTGACAAAAACAATGAAAAATAACTTCTTTACAAAAAGAAATTGAGAATCCGAGAGTCGAAAAAGGGAACCGCCACTTGTTTTTAATGAGAATGTTGCTCAAAGTCATCCTCAGCCGCAAAATATACTGCGGATCGTAAATATATTCCTCCTCATCTTAGGAATAATGAACTTGTGTTTCATAACTATTGTGCTCACCTTAAGGATAGTCTAGAATGTCTCCGTGAGATTGTTAAAGAGGATTTCATTAATAAACCTCTTGATAGAGAAATTAGGTTTGCTTGCATTCAGCCCAAACGATCTCAAGAGCTGCTAGAATGTTTAATTGCCACATGTCCTAAATCCTTAGGTGCGAAAGGTAAAGGTGTGATGCCTTGTTCTATGCCTAGTGCCAAGCATACAAACCATTCTATGCCTAATTTTAAGAAAGTAAACTAATGTGCCTTCAGTAGTTCAATCCTTGCACATCTAGTTCAGAATGCAAAAGTAGATCAACCAACTAATGTTCCCATAATTCTCTACAGAGTAATCAGACATTGCAAGCGGGTCAAAGCCTCCAAGCAATACCAAGCAAGATAGGACCTCGCAAGCTAAGAATGTGCATTGGAAGAGAGTAGAAGACCAACCTAGGAACTTTAAGTTTGAGTTGAATAAAACTAATCGTGTTGATTCTAGTATTAGCCATAGCCGCATCGTAATTAATTCAATTCTAATACTATTTGCAAAACCATGTAATGATGACTGCTTGAATTGCTACTAATCATGAATGTGGTGTGAATGTTTTGTCTAATTCTGTCAAATGCCCAATTAAAATTGTTAATGCTAAAAATCATGCTAAGAAGGCTAAAAGGCAAAGGCGAAAGAAAGTTAGAAAACAAGGGAAACCCAGTGAAGAACATTTAGTAAGATAGGTTATCAATGGATACCTTTTGGCCATAAGTTAATCAGCTTTGCCTTCAATTGCTAAGACAATGCCCACTAGAAAATGGATGCCTACTCGTAGAACTATTCCTTTAAGAAGTGAACATACTTTGAATAGGTCAAATATTGACACTAGCATCGCATCTATTCCTAATGATTCCATTTTCTATTTCATTGTTTTACTTGATGTGGTGTTCCAATCATCGTTACTAACCAAATGGAACCCATTCTTGCATGGGGATCCCAATTATCCAGTTATCCATTCTTGTCTCAGGTTCAACTGCAGATCGCTCAAATCGCTCTGTGGTACCTGGACTCGTGCCGCTCCAAGCATATGACCGAGACCGGTCGCGCTCATGAACTTCGTGAGTAAATTCATCTGACGTTAGATTCGGGAACAATCATTTTGCAATTATGGGTTAGATTATGTTGTTGGTGATAGTGTTATCTCCGTGGTATATTATGTAGAAGGTCTTGGTCATAACTTATTTCTCTGCGGTCAATTCTGTGATTCCGATCTAGAAGTGGCCTTTAGAAAACATACTTGTTTCGTTAGAGAACTTGATGGTAAGGAACTTTTAAAAGGAACTCGTGGTTCAAACCTATACACCATCTCTATCGAAGACATGATGAAGTCTTCACCAATCTGTTTGTTGTCAAAGGCTTCAAAAACAAAGTCATGGTTATGGCATCGCCGCCTCAATCACTTGAACTTTGGCACCATAAACAATTCCGTAAAGGACTTAGTAAGAGGACTACCTAGACTTAAGTATGAAAAGGATCATCTTTGTTCAGCATGCCAATTGGGAAAAGCAAGAAATATGCCCATAAACCCAAACCCACAAACTCAGGAATGGAAGTTCTTCATACCCTTCATATGGATTTGTGCGGACCAATGAGAGTGCAAACTATTAATGGGAAGAACTATGTGTTAGTTGTGGTTGATGACTACTCCGATTCACTGGGTTAAGTTTTTGAGGACAAAGGATGAAACTCCAGATGTCATCATCAAACTCATCAAACAACTTCGTGAGTCGCTCTCAACAAAACGTTCAATCATCCGAATCAACAATGGAACCGAAGTTTGTTAATAAAGAACTTAAGAATTTATGAAAGTGTTGGAATCAGTCCCAAAGAAGTGTTCTAACTCCTCACAATGAACGGTGTAGTTGAAAGACGAAATCAACTCTTGTGGAAGCCGCAAGAACAATGCTGATTTACTCAAAGGTTCCAATGTTTCTATGGGTTGAAGCTATTGCCACGGATGTTACACTCAAAATCGATCCCTAATTCACACATCTCATGGAAAAACTCCATATGAACTTGTCCACAATTGAAAACCTGATCTATCTATACCTTCGCGGTGTTTGGTGCTTTGTGTTATCCAACTAATGACGGTCAAGATTTAGGTAAACTAAAGCTAAAGCGACATTGGAGTATTTGTAGGATATGCACCAAACAGAAAAGGTTACCGAATCTACAACAAGAGAACCCAAAATATCATGGAAACAATTCACGCTACGCTTGATGAGCCGACGGTCAAATGGCTCCAGGACAATCCAGCTCGACCCGGATTCAACTTTATCAAGTAGTCCTATTGGTTCTACCTTGTTCTAATCCCTCTCAAGAACTCCATATGTACCTCCATTCGAAGATGATTTAAAGAAATTGTTTGATCCAATGTTTGATGAACACTATGAACCAAATGCTGATGAAATGTCAATTCCATCAACAGAGGCTGCTCCTATCCCCGTGAATGAAGTCAACCCTTCAGTCTCAATTTCATTAAGTCAAGAAGCACCGCCGATCATCACTGCCTCATCAACAAATCATCAATCATCGAATGCATGGAATTGTTTCGCATCAATGATGAAGTTAATCCCTTTGCTACCCCCGAAGATGCTCCATTTGAAAACATATTTGCTCCTGAATCATCATCAGAACCATCTTCATCAGAAGACATCGACTCTACTTCAGCCTCAACAACACCCACATGAACACCTAGAAAATGGACACATGATCATCCATTGACAACATCATTGGAAACCCTCGCCCAAGATCCACACGGAAACAACTTGCAACCGATGCCTTATGGTGCTTCTTCAACTCCGTACTCTCTAAGATCGAACCAAAAGATGTTAAACCGCCATGAATGAAGACAAATGGTTCAATGCCATGCAAGAAGAAATTCATGAGTTTGATCGACTAGATATATGGGAATTAGTACCGCCCGAGTGCTATGATCATTGCTCTAAAATGGATCTTCAAAGTGAAACTTGATGAGCATGGTGATGTTTTAAAGAACAAGGCTCGAGTGGTTGCAAAAGGATACCGTCAAGAGGAGGGTATTGACTTTGAAGAATATTTTGCTCCTATTGCTCGATCGAGGCAATCGAATCTCTTGGCTAATGCTGCAAGTAAGAACATGGTAGTCTATCGATGGATGTAAAGACGCTATTTCTAACGAGATCTTAAAGAAGTCGATACGCCACCCAACCTCGGAAGGCTTTGTGAATCCAGAACATCCTACTCACGTCTATCGCTTGAAGAAGGCTCTTTATGGTTTAAAGCAAGCTCCAAGGGCATGGTATGATACGCTATCAAATTTTCTTCTATCTACCGATTCAAAGAAAGGAGCAGTTGATCCAACATTGTTCACCAGAAGTCGTGCAAACATTTAATTCACGTTCAAATATATGTTGATGATATTATTTTTGCCTCGACTGACCCCAATGAGTGTGACCGCTTTTCAAATGAAATGGGTTCTAAATTTCAAATGTCAATGATGGGACAAATGTCATTTTCTTGGGATTACAAATTTCACAAAGTCCCTGAGGCATTTTTATAAATCAATCTAAATATGCAAATGAGATTTTAAAGAAATTTGGATTTGATTCTAGTGACCCTGTTGACACTCCCATGATAGAGCGTACTAAACTAGATGAGGACCACTCAGTGATCATGGTAGACCAAACGAAATATCGTAGTATGATTGGATCCCTCGATGTACCTCACAGCCTAGTAGACCGTATATCTTGTTCGTTGTTTGCATGTGCTAGATACCGTGCTAAGCCTACCAAAAGCACCTTGAAGCGTTAAACGGGTCTTTCGGTATCTCCAAGGAACCATCAATATGGGACTTTGGTACCCTAAGGACTCCGGTATGTCACTAATGTACCTATGCAGATGCCGATCATGCAGATGTCAAGATACCGTCAAGCACGCCCGAGGTGCTCTCTTTTGGGTGATAAGCTTGTGAGTTGGTCATCAAAGAAGCAAATGAGTACTTCTATTTCCTCTACAGAGGTGAATACATAGCCATGTCATCTTGTTGTGCTCAAATCCTATGGATGAGATCCCAATTATCCGACTATGGCTTTAAATTCAACAAAATCCCTCCTCTCAGACGTGATAATAAAAGTGCTATTGCTCTCATGCAACAACGCATAACACTCAAAGCAAAGCACATGACATCGACATCATTTCATCGTGAGCAAGTAGAAAACGGTGTGGTGGAACTATATTTTGTGAGGACTCAATACCGCTAGCGTATATCTTCACCAAAGCTCTTCCTAGAGAACGCTTTGAGTTTATCCTTCCACGACTGGTCTTAAAGAGCCTTCAACCGAAACACTCAAACGCCTTCAAGAGGAAGAAGAGGAGTAAAAGGTTTTCCTTCATCTATCTCTTGTTTGTATATATTTAACAAAACCAAAATACAAAATATATAAAACCAAAAATCCATAAAATTTGAAAAATTCAAAACCTCAAAAAATAAATATTGTCTTTTGTCATGTTTTTCTTTATCG
Organism: Chrysanthemum makinoi; assembly: GCA_910596185.1. NCBI lineage: Eukaryota > Viridiplantae > Streptophyta > Magnoliopsida > Asterales > Asteraceae > Chrysanthemum > Chrysanthemum makinoi. The sequence continues at coordinate 127,592,817 of OU343220.1, forward strand.
CATATATATCTACGGCTTTTGATGTCTTCAAAGAATGACACGGTCTTAGATGTTGTTCTAATGCACATATTTTCTAAAAAAATAAAAATAAAAAAAATAAAAAAAAAATCTAAAAAAAAAATATATATATTTTTGGGAGAAAGTGAAACTATGGGTTATAGTCATTTCAGCAAGAACCGCTTTTCAAAGAGAAAACAGAGCCATGCTTTATCCTGTTTTTCAAATCTCATGCTCTGATTCTATAAACAATTACTTACTATCTAATGAAAACTAATTGCTTTGAAAAATAACTCTGACTCAATTTTTGAAAATCATCTGGACTTAACATTTGTCAAAAATATCATCTCTCAATCAACAACTTATGTCATTGATTGAGGGGAGAATGATTTCAATTAAATCAAAAGGTTATTTGTCATACAATTGTTTTCAAAAGATAATCATGCATGTTTAATCAATGGAGTTTAAAGTCTCAAAATCCCATCCTTATCGCTAAAAACGCTTTCATAATCAAGTCACAATTCTCCTAAAAGCTTTCAAAATCAATTTAATTATTGAGATCACAAATCTCAAATGATTTGATAATTGTGATAGGGGGAGAGTGTGTGATTTAAATTGGATTTAAACCGATAATTCTGTAAAGTTTTATAAGATGTACAAGTTTCTCCTTCCCACATGTGCCAAACGATTTCAAATTTTCCATGCACATGTTGAGGGGAGCATCTATCTTAAACCACAAAGATTTGAAACGTGATCAATTTATTTCAATGTGCGTCTTTTTTCCTAATATGTGCAAAACATTTTCAAATATCTATGCACATATTGAGGGGGAGAAACTATTTTGAAAACCACACTCTTTTGTTTTAACTACTTGTGATGCCAACCCTCAAAGATGAAAAATTATTTCTATTACAAAATGATGCTTGATGCAAATGTTGAGGGGGAGCTCTTGTTCTAAAAATATCAAAAACAATTCAAGTACAAAATGCTTTGATAATATATCACAAGTATCCGGATTGATTTTCAAATGGTTTTCAATTGGTTCCAATGGCCGATGAACAATACCAAATAGACCGACCAAATTTACTTTATGTATGGTGATATAAGGATGATAAGGTTAGGTAATTATTCCCATGATCCGCTGTAATGAGGGATCTACCTGTGGACAATCCACTAGATAGTGTAGAAGTCCTTAGGTATGATGAAAAAAGGAGAAAAGTGAGATATGGGAAGAGTGCGGACTCAGACTGAGCTAGTACTGGAATAAACCCAACAAGGTTCTAGTTATGAAGTCTCGGTAAGCACTCAAGGGGTTGAAGAATGAAAAAGAATTGAATGAGAAAAGGGTGAAAAGAAATAGCCCTCCATTTTATTCAACCTTAGGCGTAAACCGGGTTCAATTCATATGCTACTGGTGGTTACCAAGGTAACACTGGTATTGAAGACAAGACGCCATGGACCCAAAGGACGACCGCACTTCAACTTCCCAAACCACTCAAGTTCCTCTTAAAAGGACTTGTTTCATTCTCACGGGAACCTACATAATCTATCGACTCTCTCATAGAGATTGTTGATATTGAAGAAGGAGACCCTCTCCCTAGTCTCCAACATAGGATCCAAATATGCGCAAATTGAGTCTAGAGCCACGAGATCATCAATAAATCTCATTAGGACACTTTCAATGAAGACTCTCTGCTTCACACAATGTGGAAAGAGAGATTATATCTTGAGTCCTACGCATTATCCTTGTGGTATTGCCAGAACATCTGAGAGATATGCAAACATATTCACAATGAAGATGGAAAGCCTTCTAGAGCCAACATCAAACAAGCTCCAGGTGGGTGGCATGTGAGATCTATTCTATAGATCAACCATGTGACAAACCAACAGTAAACAATGGGGCTTATCAATCTTTTGAATCAATCCTGTCAGGTTATGGATTGACGGATACCTTTTGAAAACCGTCGTTGTGCTTAAAACTCTTTCTTTAGCACATCGATCGCGGTACAAATATTTCAAAATAAAAGGTGTTTATGATTGATAATTGATTTTCATTAAAACCTTCGTTGTATTGCAAAAACAATTTCTATTGAGCGATACACGATTGTTTTCCAATTCTCTTTTCATCAATCGCTGAATCTCAATCGCCGTTCACTCACTCGTGGTTGTCTTTGAGACGCTCCGTTTGAGAACAGCTAGAGCAACTGCTAAACCTATCAAGGAAATTCTTCGGAATTATACCTGATCACAGTCAAGACTTGTACTGATCAACGGGAACCGTGGGCCGTACTCTAATTCAACGAAAGTGATCAAAGACACTTTCGCACTTTATTGCTAACTGTATGCGTGTGCACGCTCGACGCTTGCGTACCGATCGAATGAAGCGGTCAATCCATAGCCGCATGCTCACATAATACATTCATTTCTAAAGAAATCATGATTAGTGCATCAATGACTCTGATATTTTTTCACTCCATGCTTCACGCTCGCTGCCAATATCATGAATCAACGAAGCTTACTCGATGAGAATATATCATGATCCATGTGAGCATGTCGGTCCAAATGTCACAACATCACATAATACCAACACCACAATGGATGAGTCGAGATTATGATAGCTCGATGATCTCAAAGCCGGCTCAAAACTCATTATCACGTGGATCAGATAAAGACCTCCACTTGGATAAACCAAACATGCAATGAGAATATAACTAATGATGTGCAAATGCATCTTTAATGTAATATCTGTTTGTATTCAATGTAATTTTAATGTGTTTGAGGTGACCTCCTAGGGGAGATTGTTAGGATTTAGTAAATCCAGTTAAAGAGCGGTCACCTCAAGTATTTGTAATCGCTAGAAAGCTCGTAGTCGTAGATTATTATAAGTTAAGTAGTATTTAGTTTAAGTTTCACCATGGAGGACCGACGGGTCTTTACCCACTGTATGCCTGATCCACAACCCGTTAGGTGGCGATTTATGTAAAGACTATAAATACTCTCTACCTTCCAAGGTAGAGAGTTGGATCTCATAATAATACTTTCATTTTCTCTCACTAAGTTCCCAAACCTCTAACCCTTTCTCTCTCTAGAAACTCATCTTGTACGCCTTTTGTGTTAATGTTTTGATGTGTATGTGAAATCCAATATGTTACAGAGATGCATCCAACAATTGTTACCTACTATGCTCCAATAACATTGCAATAACTTAGTATACTATGCCCTTTAAGGGGCATTAGTTGTACAACCAGAGACGGAGCTATGTTAGCCATGGTAGCCAAAAAGATGCTTTGTCATCGATAACGCTAATGCATATATTAACAATCTAGCCTGATGAAAAGTAAGTTAACCATGTAATTAATAAAATGATTCTAAAACATGTTAGGATAATTGGTTTCATTGTATATTTAACCATGTGATTAATAAAATAAGCCGCAGTTGAATCAGCTTGAAAATCTCTTTATACACAAAGGTTGACGGTGTAATTAAAAACTTCATCCGAATAAGTTAATAACATATGCGATTCATGCACCTTTTTTATTTTGGTGAATCACAAATAAAAAGTAGTTATAACTATGATGCACACTTTTTATAACCGAGATGTACAAAAAAAGGTGCATCACAGTTATAAATTTTTATGGAAAAAAAAATGCCCAAAAAATTTTGGCATGAAAAATATATTTTTTTATGGGGTGGGGGTGGTTTTCAAAACTTACCCCTGAAGTTTGAGATGTTTCAAATTAGACCTTATAACTTTTTTTCTCACTTTTCTCTCTAATTACACTTTTCTCTATAACTGCACTCTATACATAGATATCTATACTACCTTATAATGTATTTAGGGACTTTCTGAATGAAGTCTTAATTTTGCTTCACATCTTACTATAATTAGTAATTCATATAATTAAATTCTACATTATAATAGTTGCATTATAATGTACAATTAATTACACATTAAGTTTTAGTATTTAAATGGATGTTACAAACTTACACAATACAAATCTATAAATGTAATTTTTTTATCATAAACATTCAAGTTATACAAAGTTCAAATGAGTATAAGTATGGATACCTATATTTGTATTGATATATTTTACGGAAATTCAAATACTCATCTACTATTTTCGAACTATCAAACGTGGGTAAAACTGCCAAATAATTAACTCTCATTGCATACCTTTAAAGATATCATGGGTAATGCAGAAAATCGGACATATTTGGTACTACGGGCCGCTTAAGGTACTATGTTATTATATATATATATATATATATATACACACATGTATATAGGGGGCATTCTTGTGAGAAGCTTAAGTTTGGTGAGAATGCGAGAAGAGATTGTTAGCCTTAATAGTTTATATTAGAAGTGATGGTCATTCACATTTAGGAACTTTGTAACGTGTGTTAGATATCGTGCTAGAATAGTCAAAGGGCTCGTGGATTGGGCTAAGCTAAATGGTTCGACGTTTAGTTAAGTCGTACTTTGTAGAAGTTCATGTAACCCAATCCATGTCCAAGCCCATCTCACGCCCATGGCCAAGCTTAGGGCATCATCTCTCTTACTATAAATACCCCTCAAGTATGTCATTTGAGGGGTGTGCTTGAGTGTGTGTGTGTATGTTTTTCCTTGAAGCAATATACAACTTATTGTTTTCATCTTTCTTCTCTATATCTCTCTAAACATACATACGAATTTACATTCAAGTCACCAAGTTCTTTTCCTTCTTATTCATACGCATAACGATTTGGTTTGGTTCAGGTGGTATTTGTGATAAAGATAGGTATAAGTGATAAAAGGGGCTTTACAATTGGTATCAATCTAACAATGGTTAGGAGTGTTTGGTTTGTTTTGAAGGTTGGTACTATACGCCAGAGCTTTGTTATAAACGTTGTCACAGCTTTAAAGCTTTAATTTTGCACTCAAAAATTCAAGATCCTTTTGTGTTTTGGTTTATTTGGTGCTAAAGTTTCATTTTTTGCAAAAAGTTCAAGCTTTACGCTGCTTTGGTTAAGTAAGTTTAAAACCTGGTTCATTGGTCATTTACCGAACCTTTTATAAGCACTTTGGGTGAAAAAAAGGTCAACATTTTTGGGTTATTCGAGTGTTTTTAAGGCTATCTGTGCAAAAGAAATCAATTGAATCATTGGAAATTCTTACATAGAAGCCAAAAGTCAAAACCTAGTTTTCACTCATAACTTTTTGGTGAAGAATCTTCGAAAGCTTTTAAGCTACTCGTGCTTCCCTCACTTGGATAAGTGTGTGGAACACTTCGACTTGTGGATATCCCTTACGCTAGACAAAGGTAAAGGATTTTGGTTTTAACCTAAGTTTACGATAAGCATAAACTCTTGATTTAGTAGAACTCTAACGCCATAAGATCACACTTACGCGTAAGGTTTTAATGACTAAGTTTTTTGTCTACGATAAGTTTAAGGTTACGCGTGAAGTATATTCGTCACAAACCCTACGCCTAAGATCCTAACGATAATATCCTACTTAACCCATCCTACTCGTAACCATTTCCTACTCGTAGTCTCGCTTCTACGCCTAAGCTCTTCTACGATAAAGGTTTAAAAAAAAAAAAAAAAAAAAATTAATTTTTACATAATTCAAATTTTAAGTAATTAATTTTTTTGAGACTAAACGTCAATTTTAAATAAATTCAAATTTTGGTTTAACCGTGAAAATTTTGGTCAAAAATTCAAATTTTTGGGCCTAAATTCAAATTTTCTGGGTCAAATTTTGGTCAAAATTGTCATAACTCAAATTTTTCATAATGCCTTAGAATTAATTTTATAGTGAATTTCAAATTTGGGCTTAAAATTTTTAGAACCAAGGTTTAGGAATGACTTTCGATACACCTCAATCGAGCTTAATCTTCATCAACCACAACTCCTTTATCGTTGAATCGATCCTACATCAACTTTAATGATCATACCTTCATCAATGGCTACTCAACAAGACATTCATGCAAAAGGCCAAAACCGTCCTCCTATGTTGGCAAAAGTGGTTATCTTCATGGACAAGTCGTGATGCCCGCTACATCAAGACTAAAACCTATGGGAAACTCATGATTAAATCCATTCGGATGGACCCTTCCAAATTTCGACAAGTCCATGTCCCCGAAATCTGATGCAACACCTCCCACCACACCATTTCGTCTTCAATACTCTAATCGTAATGTGTTCAAGAGGATCGTAAAAGTCGATGCGTATGACATGGCAATTCATATTGTCCAACCGGGTTTACCAATAGACATTTTTGTTGCATTGTAGACAAGCCAGAAACTGCTTTTATATGTGGGAACGTGTTAGACTGATTATGTTATGGAACGTAAATTGGTAAACAAGACATGAGAACAAGTTGCTAACTAATGGGAGAAGTTTATATCATACCGGTAGAGAATCCATTGAATCCTACTGGAAGGTTTTGACTTTGATGTACTTCTTATCAAACAAGCACTCCAACAATCTGCTCAAAACATCAAGTTCCCTAATAATCTTCCTAAGAATGGGGACGATATGTCACTATTGTCAACCAAACAAAAGACCTTCAGCAGGTGAACTTTGATCAATCAATGATTTTCTGAAACAAAACCAAGTGAAGTCAATGAAGTCGAAAGAAAGATTGGCAAAGACTCATGATCCATTGGCACTTATTATGTAAGACAACCTTCGTGAATACACAACAACAAGCTTCATCATCTTCCAACAACAACAACTTGCAGCAATACATCCCATAAACCACAAATGAATACCTATCCTGATCAACAATACCAGAACAAGGAACCACATCCGAACCCAATCTTCACTTTAATCTTACAACAGATATATATACTCTTTATTGGGTAACGCACTAAAAGTCGCTATTCCACACCCAACTAACAACAACCAATGGATTTCATCAAACACTCGCACAGAAAATTGCACACCGGGTGTAATATGGGTAATCAAGGTCATGGTTGGAGTTATTGGGAATCGCCAGGATATGCTACCGATATCGCATGGGTAATCAGCGGTTCCGTATCGTGGTAATCGGGCCATTTAATGTTGGAAATCGATGGGACAAGTATGTTGGGAATAGAGCAGGGTAATCGAATGGGAATGTCATAGCTCCAAATGCTGGGAATTATGGAAATGAATCGAGGGTAATCGTGTTAAGTGTTATAACCCCAAGGAATGGGTCACATGGCAACTAAACTATCCCACTAAGCCGACAAGAAGAAATGCCGAAGTTTCTTCTGAAAAGCTATGTCATAGCGTATGAAGCAGTGGATACAATTGAGGCCGAGGAAAATGATTTTTTCGCTATTGTGATGATTTGGAAGACCTCGAGAACTCAATGTGAACTTATATTCATGGCAAATCTTCGGAGACTAAGTACTATTAATCGCTCGAAGCACCTCCTGCCTCTATGACGCCAACGCAGGATCTGAGGTACCAATCATTGATCCATGCTATAACAATGTCATATTTGATGTGTTTACTCATGACTAACAGCATTCTCAGGACGCCAAAGACCTACTTATGATACATACCCGACAATCCGAAGTTGTAGCAATACTAACTTTGAAACCCATGTGGATCCGTGGCGGGTTGTGTGGCACAAAATACTGAGACTGATGAGGAAACACGTGCTTATTTTGAATCATTAATCAATAAGTGTGGCATCGAAATTGAGAAAGTTAGTAAGGTCAATCGCAGGTTAAGGTCAGCGATAAGAAATTGACCGCTGAGCTTGAGAGTTACAAGGAGCACGCCAAAGCCTATGACTTTCATACAAACAAAATGTCCGAATTAGAAATTGGTTATCGAGATTCTGTTTTAAGAGGAAAAGAATTGCAAATCAAGTATAACACACTTGATGTGAATTCTCACTTGAAAATTAAATCTTTAAACAAGGAAATTTCAGATCTAAATGACCACCTTTCTAAACAAAAAACATCATTTTCGATCTGGAAAAGAGAAGAAAAGCGATTGTCATTTTTCAAAACGAGAAGATTCTCTTCTTGATGAAATTCTAGATAAAAATGAGAAAATTAAAGCTTTGGACAATTTGCTTCTCACAACGGGTCATTCAGATAAAACAAACAAGATGTTTTCAAACCAAGCAAATCAGCGTTTTCATACTTCACATAAAATGGCACTTGGTAACGACCCTTCTTCTTTCCTCAAGAAAGCTCGAAATCTCAAATCTCGTAATGTGTTGAACAATGGAAAACCTTGCATGAACCCATAATTGTTCGTGATCTCTTGAAACGTTGGAACTATCTCGAGGAGAGTAGATCAAAAATGAAACAAAGAACGCGATCAAACCGATTGATTTATAACAAATGGAACAAAATTAATGGAATTACTTTTGTTAATCAAAAAGAACAATCAACGTTTTCCACCACAACCAAGTGTTTCAAACAGTCAACACTGGCCAAACCGCTTTCAAACCGTTTTAGTTTCAAATCTCTTTCGAAAATCGAACAAATGTCTTCAAACAACCCTTTTAACACAAGTGATACTAGAAGCATTTTAGATGACGTTAAAACTAGAATTGGGTATCTTCAAGAGATCGCCAAGTCTAAAACCAATATTACAACTAACATCCTGTTTGTCGTCATGATGACGAAAACAAAAGAGTTTTTAAAACCCAAATTGCCCTCCAGACCTGCCATCAAGTGAGGGTAATCTGTTGAACAAGCACTTTTGAAAGAAACGAGTGACTTTGTCAAGGACCATAAATCCCTGGTAAAGCAAGTTAATGAAAGTATTGAACACATCAAAGTTTTTGAAAAACTCAATGATTCTCTCTTCGAAGATGTTATGACTACCGATATCATGTCCATTATCTCACAAACATATTTTGTTGAAGATCATGAAAGACTCTGTACCTGTCTCCGCATTGTTTCAAAATATGAAAATGCTCTTGCAAAACTTGAAAAAGAAAACGTGTCCTATTTTAAACAACTTGATCGAAAACCGAGGAATGCAAGTATGACAAACTGGTCGATGAGCGTGCTTACAAGGACATGAGAGCAAAATGATCTTTTTGAGTGCTCAACTGGAAGTCTAAAAGGAAAAGTGTGGATACTAAGTTTACAAAACCATTGACCGAGGAGAAAAACAAATGTTCCCAAACCGTTTTCAAACTAAAATGTCTATTTCTCAGCCTCCTCCAATAGTCAATGAGAAAAATGATTTATCCAAAACAAATAATTCACGTCCCTCGCCTTTAAAAAAGGAGAATTTTAAAGTTTTTGAAAAAGAAAAAGCTTCAAAACCAAAAGTGATTACACCTGGCATTTCTAGGAATATTACACGGAATGTGACCAAAAATCCTAAGTAAAGAATTGGCTTGTCTAACGACATGGTCAACAATCACTATCTAGAAGAAGCTAGGAAAAGGCACGCACTTAAAAAGATCGGAATTATAGGTGCAACATCTAGGGTGATGAATTCTACAAGATTTAAGAATTTTATAGTAGTAAAACCATTACCTAGGAACACTTTAATAAAAGACTAGGGATTGGCTTGCATCAAGAGTAGTTAAAGAAAAGAAATGGTATGCCCTTAGAACATCACTAGGAATTCTAAGTCTTTTCAACAAGAATCATCGCAAAAGACTGTGAGGACAAAGTTGTCAGCCTGTTTTAAACAAGAATATTGAATTTGTCCGTACTACATGTAAAAATGTGCCTTTTCGAACTAATCATGATGCATGCTCTATGAAATATCTCATTTGGTTCCTATTATGGTTTGATTACTAGGTGGAGGGACAAGTGTCCAAACATCATTAGAAACAAATTGATTTAGTTCTTCTTGCATATCCATTACCCAACTTTCGTCTTTTATGGCTTCTGTGTATTCTTAGGTTCTAAGGTTGAAACGAAACAAAACAAGCTACTTTGGTTTATAACTTGAGACCTTAATACCGTTCATTTAGTTTTCCTATGACTTTATCTACGGGGTGATCTTTGGACTCTTTAATGTTTATTATTTCATCACTTAGAGGTTCTTCTTCTTCACTTATCTTTTTCTTTATTACTATAGCTTCACTTTCAATAATCTCGTCATCGACAAGAGGTGGAGAGGGTTTGGGTGGACTTTCCTTAAATTTTATATTTAATACACTCTTCTACCATTGTTTCTTTGTTTAATATGACGTAAGCTTTGCTATTTGGCCAGTAACCTAAAAAGATACCTTCGGTTGATTTAGGATCAAATTTTGTAAGGTAATCTTTAAGAATAAAACATTTACTACCAAAGACTCTAAAGATTTAACGAGGCTTTTTCCTCAAGTAACTCATATGGAGTTTTCCTAAGATTGGTCTAATAGACTGATTGAGGTACCGTTGAAGTATCAATGCATGGCATACACCAAAACTTTTGAGGTATGGATTGTTCATTAAGCATGGTTCGACTCATTTCTTTGTAGAGTTCTATTCTTTCTTTCTACTACCCCATTCGATTGTGGAGTGGAATGGAAGTTGTAAGTAATACCATTAGCGTCACAAAAGCTCCAATTGCACTTCATTATCGAATTCCCTACCATGATCCGTCCTAATAGACACTATGGGACTTCCTAGTTGTCCTTGGATCTTTTTGCTTAATATTTCAAAATAATTAAAGGTTTTCGTTTTGTTCTTTAAGAATTTTGTCCATGTATACCTAGTATAGTCATCCACTATGACCAAAGTGTACTAGTTGCCTCCATAACTTTGGATAGCGGATGGACCAAATAAATCCATATGTAGTAATATTAGACACCTAGTTGTTTACCATGTTTTTAGCTTTATGACTAGAATGAGCTTGTTTTCCTACATTACAAGCATCACAAAGGTGATGTTCATATTTTACTAGACTTTACTAGATCTTTGATGATAGCGATTGAAGAAGTCATGTTGGCGTGACCCATCTTCGATGCCATAAGGTCGAAGTATCATCCATGGAGGTAAGCATATAGTTTGTCTTTGGGTTCATTACCGATTTTAATGACATAGACTCCATGTTTCCTAATTCCTCTTCCTATGGTTAAGCCATTTTTTAGTATCTTACTACCGGTTTCGGTAAAAGTACATTGCACTTTTTATCACATATTTGTCCTATACTTAAGAGGTTAAAGTTTAGGTTTTCTTCGTGACACACATCGTTAATGGTTAGAGATTTGTTAGAAATCGTACCTTTACCGATGATTCTACTTTTGCTATTTCCAAACACCACATTACCTCCATTTATGGATTCATATGTGGAGAATAGATCCCTATTGCCGGTCATGTACCTCGTGCACCGCTATCCTTAAATCATCATTCGCCTAGCTACCGAATTTAAGCACACCCAAACAATAATAAACCAAAGTTTGGTCCCCATTTGTTCATGGGTCCATTAGTGTTAAACATTCCATTCATGTTAGTCATGTATGGATAAGAGATATGCATTCCATGGAGCAAAGTTTTGAAAAGGAAAACCGTTTTGCATATTTGGATTCCATCCATTTTGATGGTTACTTTTCGGTAAACGTTATTAGGTCTCCTAAATGAATGAGGTTTTAAAAAGATGGAGCTTTGTTTCGCAAAAAGTAGGATTATATTTGGAGGTGGTTGTCTAGATATGAGTTGGTTTCTTCCTATTAACGATAACAAATTCAAATTTAGATGAAGAGCTAATGCTATTACCACTATTTGCTAGCAGATCCACGATTCTCCCAAAGTCGCATTACCTGCCAAGTCCTTTATCAAGGATCCGGTGTAGACCCACTTGGCCGGCTTTTCTAAAGGCCTTAACAAATTTTGTTTCTTTATTTTCACTAGTTGATGGATCATGAACACCTAAACCTTTTTGGTTGTTGCCGGTTTAACACATCTAGTATCAGATCTAAAGTGTTTGTACTCATTCTAGCAAGAATCTACATCAATCCAGAATTGAAGCTGAGAACGAAAGTTCACATTCACCACTTGCTATTTTACCCTTTTCCAAACGTTTTAGTTTTGCTTTTAGTTCTATGACTTCTTTGTCTAAACGTTGGTTTTGACTCTGTTAGGATCCGAATATTATTGTGTTGATGATTCGGGTGGTCTTGGATGATCAAAATACATGTTTACCATTTTAGAGAGAGAAAGTAGAGAGTTGGTGTTCTTGGTAGAGAGTTGCTTCTATAAAATTGAAAGGTTAGATTGTTGAGCCACACCCCTTCCATGGATGGAAGGGGTATTTATACTTACAAACTACACCACCTCCTATCGGCCCGTGGATCGTACATATTGGGTAAAGACCCGCCCTTCCTCCACGTGTGTTGCACTAAACTATTCTACTACGACTAACTAATTAACCAATAAATAACCTAACTAATGATAGTCTACGAGCTAACTTATGCTAGATAATATTTGGGGTGACCGACACTTTACTTATGGAATTTCCAATTCCTAACAATCTCCCCTAAGGGCGTCACCCCATGTTTTACATTTCTAATCCTAGCATTCTATTCTTGACTTTGTTCTTGAGCTCGTAGACTTTAATTCTTCAATTCCGCAATCTTTGTGCTTTTGTAGTGCAACTTCAAAGTCCAAGTGCTTTGTACTTTCAGTGGAGGTCTTTGAACTGATCCACATCTTTGATGATCTTCGAGCTCTCTTTGAGATCATCACCACAAGAAATCTCCTCGATCACCCTTTATTGTGTTGCCATCATGTGAAGTTGTGACTTTTGGACCGACATGCTCACACTTTCGGAATCATGACATCTTCCATCGAGTAGCGAAGCCATTAAGTTCATGATATTTGCGAAATAGGCAGTAAGCATAGTATGAAATATCGTGAGCCGTGTTATGTAGATATGCACCAGCCATGATTTCTTCAAATTAAGTGTGGATGCTGTGAGCATGCGCTGATTGACTCTCATTCCGATCACCAACCGTCCAAATGTACCTCGCAAACAACAAGCAATAAAACATACTAAAGTGTCTTTGATCACTTTCGTTGAATTGAGGTACACGCCCACCTTCCCTCGCTGATCAAGACAAGTATTGCCTCGGATCGTAGGATTCCTAAGAATCTCCTGATGTGGTTTCGCAGCTTGCTCTAGCCTGTTCTCAAACCGAACGCTCAGAAGACAACACGGAGTGAGTGAACCAAATAATTGAGATTCATGATTGATGAAAAATGATTTGAAAACAATCGCGTATTGCTTGAAAGAAAGAGTTTTGCAATATGACGAAGGTTTTATGAGAAAGATCAATTTTCAATCATAAATAATTTTGTATTTGAAAGAGTACACATTCGACATGTGCTAGTAGAGAAGATGATGCGACATGAATCCAAGTTTTTCCAAAAGTATTTTTCAATCAGAGATACTTTTTGTGTTTGAAAACATAAGTACACATTCGACGTGCTAGAGAAAAGAAGATTTGCACATCGAACTGTTTTTCCAAAAGTATTCACAATTATTCCTCGACCAAGGTTGATTCAAGAGTGAATCGCCCCATCGTTTCTATCCAGTTGTCACAAGTTTGATCTTTTGAAAGATCTCACATGTCACCCACCAAGAGCTTGTTTGATGTTGGCTCTAAAAGGATTTCCATCTTAATCGTGAATACTTTTATATCACTAGATGTTCTGCAATACCACAAGGATAATGCGTAGGACTCTTAATATATTCTTACTTTCCACATTGTGTGAAACAGAAGTCTTCATTAATTTTGTGTCCTAATGAGATATTGTGGATGATCTCTTGGCTCTAGACTCAATTACATTTGGTTCCTATGCCGGAGACTAGGGAGAGGGTCTCCTTCTTCAATATCAACAATCTCTAAGAGAAAGTCGATAGATTATGTCGGTTCCCCGTGAGAATGAAACAAGCCCTTTTAAGAGGAACTTGAGTATTTTGGGAAGTTTAGTGCGCAAGCATGCCACTGGGTCCATGACGACTTGTCTTCAATACGATGTTACCTTGGTAACCACCAAGAGTATATGTATTGAACCCTGCTTCTACTCTAAGGTTGAATAAATGGAGGGCTATTTCTTTTCACCTTTTTCACATTCAATTCTTTTTCATTCTTCAACCCCTTCAAGGCTTACCGAGACTTCATTACTAGAACCTTGTTGGGTTTATTCCAAAGACTAGCTCGCTCTCACTCCACTCTTCCCATATCTCACTTTTCTCCTTTTTTCATCATACCTAAGGACTCTACACTATCTAGTGGATTGTCCCTGGGTAGATCCCTCCGGTTCCGGATCGGGAACTAATACCTAACCTCACCATCCTTATAACTCCATACATAAAGTAAAATGGTCGGTCTTTTGGTACGGTTCATTCTTCCTTGAAACCAATTGAAAAATCATTTGAAAAACAATCAAGGTACTTGTGATACGAGATCAAAGCATTTTGTACCTTAATAGTTTTGATCATTTAGAAAACCTCCCCTCAACATGTGCATATGATTTAGAAATTGTTTAGCACATGGAGGCAAGAGGACTTTGAAATATTTTCTTTGATCACAATTTTCATAGAAAAGCCATTTGATTTTCTTGGTAAATTCTCCCCTCAATATGTGCATAGGATATTTGAAATCATTTTATCACATAGAGGCAAGAGTTCTTTTGAAGCACATCCACAATCACAAAGCCATTAAGAAACCATTTGAAAACTCAATCAAGGTACTTTATAAATCACTTTAAAAGCTTTGTACCTGATAGTTTATTTGTCCCCCTCAATATGTGCTTCGAGATTCAAAGCGCTTAGCACATATGAGAGCAAAATGCACATTGAATCAAAATCAATCATCATATATCAGATTATTAAATCACAAATTCTCCCCTCATCAAAAATATCAAACCCTTTGAGATTTTGGATCCCAAGTGATTTAATAAGGTTTAGAAAACATGGGAGAATATGTGGCCTTGTTTAAATACTCATCATGTTTTTGGATAAATCCTCCTCCTCAACATGTGCATTGTGTATTTGAAATCGCTTGGCACATGGAGGCAGGAGTGCCTATAAAGGACTAAAACCAATTCCATTAAAACAGATTTGAGATTTAAATCACGATCTCTCCCATCAAAAAATTTCATTTGAGATTTGTGATCCCAATTGATTTAAATCATTTAAAAGATTTTGGGGAAAGACGTGGCAAGATTTAATTTTGAAAAATGACAGATAAGGACCATTTTAAGACATTAAAGATTGTTAGTGTCACGTATGATAGTTTTAAGAGATCTTTAAGTAAAATAAAACAATTTCACAATCAAACAAGAACAGTAAAAATTTCATTTTGAAAGACCTTGATTCAAAAAGAAAATCATACCATGACATAACATTAAATCTTTAGATCACCACTTAATTATAGTACAAACGACCTTTTGAAGAAATATCGTTTGAAAATATTTTAATTTGAAATCACTTAATATTTGACAAAACAAGAAGTCCGTGATTTTCAAAATTTAAGTTCAATTAATTTTCAAAACAATATTTTTCCATTTTCTTAATCAATTTTCGTGTTTAAAATGGTATCCGCACAAAGATATGCTAGGTGGTTGAGAAGCTTATGTTGTTGTTGTAGGGCGAAGAAAACCGCTCTCAGATGCAAGACTTCCTTACGCTTGCATTTTGAATGCCAACCGAGGTCAAATTAAGCCCGCTTCTTCAATCACTTAGAAGAAAACCATCTCACATGCAAAGGAGACCTCTTACGCTGTATCATTTATGCCAACTCTCCATAGAAGTCCAATTAAGCTTCGCTTCTTCATTTGTCAACCCAAGATATAGTTACCCTTTCCTTTCGGCATCCAATCATCTATAATTGTGGGATCCGATCGAACATTCTTTTATACCAATATACCTGCATACGTTAGTGAACACACACATGCATATATGGTGGTCGACATCACCCAAACAACAATCGACTAATAAAAGTCAATTCAACATATCAATCAGATCATATAAGGTATGGGAATTATGTGTTCATCAAACTCTAATCATCTAATCCTAACAATCATATCCTAAATTCCTAGTCCTTCAACATAGGAAAATATCATTTTTAATTAAGCACATAGGATAATTAAGAAAGTCCGTTTGATGATATAGATTTGAAAACATTCTCCCCCTCAATCAATGACCTATTTTCGAAAATTTTAAAAGCTCGTTAGTCATTGAGTTTCAACTTTACTTAAAAACTCTGAATCTGATTGATTTTCAAAACTCATTTACCAATTATTTTGAAACAACAAATATTTTTCTCAAGAATTTTAGACGAAAAACATTTGTGTAGGAACAGCAGTTTTTGATGACATACTTTCCTTGTTTTGTTTTAGGATAAGTGCACTAAATATTTGAAAAATTGGTTTAGCTTAACACTTTCCTTCCTTTTGAAGAGCGGGTTGCTATGGAAATAATAGCAAGCCATTGTTTAAGCGGGTTACAAATCAAGTAATCAGAAGCCATAGTTTGTGATTGTTTGAAAAGAAATATTTACACTTTCCTTTCTGAATTTCTAAGTCCTGCCATTATTGAATGACATTTCTAAGACCGTAGATGTTATCGATACCAGAAGACATGTCTTGAGAAAACATATTTTTGGTATTTTTGAAATTTTCTGATTTTTATGGGTTTTTGTTGGTTTTATATTTTTCTATTTTCTTTTTGTTGGTTTTATATTTTTGTATTTTGTTTTTGATAAATATATACACAGATAGAGAAGATGCTATAGTTAAAGAAGATGATATAGAATCGAGATAAGGATATCGAAAATTCTCGTTGTAGAAGATAGAATTTGTCATCTCTTAAACATTCACCACCAAAGCTTCCAAGACTCTTGAATCGAAGAGAGAAATTGAACCATTTGAAAGTGAGACTTTGGCAGCTTCCCCCCAAACCAAAAATCCATTAGATGAGCGATTCGGCTCTATTTCAAGCTTGCTTTAGCCAGGTGCAACAGAGAAGCACACCATTATCATAAAACCTGCCTCCTTTAAGACCGATAATCGAGATTCTATCTCTGTTATATCATCCAATAGAACGCAACGTTCATCCCACACTTAATAATCTTCTCAAATTACTTTTCCAATCGAAGTCTAAGCAATCCATTCCAAAAGGTGTCAAGAGAACAATTCCCCAAGTAGTTGAATTGAAGCAAATTTCTCTTTGTATAATGCTCAAGAACTCTCCTAACACACATCATGAGGGGAATGAAAAACACCTTCCCATGTTCATTTTTCTTCCCGATGATCATGTATGAAGCTCAAGAACCAGAAGTACACCAATACCCAAGAGCTCTCCCGAATACACATCATGAGGGAATGAAAACACCTCCCCATGTTCACATTTTTCTTCCCTGATGATCGTATGAAGCTCAAGTATCCGAAGTATACCACTAGACAAGGAAGGAAGAACTGATAACATTGAAGAAGCAGGCCAACTCACTGATTATCTCTGATGACAATCTGCGATGTCAACTCCGAATAAGTGATTATATCTCCAATCACTGATTAAGCCCTCAAGTGAAAAACAAATTGATTCCCCAATGTACACACAATTCTCACTCGATGATGTGATTCATCGAAATCACCACACACTTGTGTACCTCTTTTATCTTCGTAAACTTTCTAACATCTCTTCCCCTACATAGTTGGAATACAACACCAAAACTTTGATGAGTAAAACTTGAGATTCTCTCACGCGGTCATGACATTTGTCTTCCTGATATCTTCAATCACTTAGAAGATTAAGTTCATCAAGTTTACTGCCATGAGTCAAACCTTGAGTTTCTCTCTCATGTAATAACATTTGTCTTCCCTGATATCTTCAATCACTTAGAAGAATTAAGTTCATCAAGTTTACTCGCTTTGTGTTTAGATGTGTGTCTCCTTGTCCCTTTCTCGGTTTTATTACTCGTAATCAAAGAAATAATAAGCCCAAATACTTGAAATCTTTATGAGAAGAACACTTGTAATCTTGTAGGAATCAACTTGTCATAGAATGTGAGCAAGTCTAATTGGGGATTAAATCGCATATTTCACCCTCCTCAATTAGTGCTCTCCCTAAACCCATAACTGTTTAATAAATGCCCGGATTAAGAAGAAGTTTTAGATCGTTAAATGCAACTCGCCTTTTAGTCTTGTAACATGTAGCAGAAAATGTAGAAATGTGATCAGACTCGACCTTCTTCAAGATTGTACAGTTGGGGATTAGATAGTTAACATCTTCAACTCACACCAAAAAGCATCTCACCAAAAAGCATCCCAATTAACTTTCATCTTGCAAATCCCCTTAACTAAAATCCCTCCCAATCAAACAAGAACATAAAGATGTTCATCAAGGAAATCAGAATCAGCCGCGCAACGAACACACAAGATGGTAACACCAAACTACCAATCACATCAAACAAGAACAGAGAGATTGTTCCGAATCATCATGTTGATGTATACGTGAAGCATTAACCGGAAGCACTTTGTCGATAAACTCATCAATCCAAGTGAAGATGTCAACCAACGGCTCTTAGAAGAGAAAAACTCCATGTGAAGATGACCCGATAAGAAGAAGTCGGTTCTTACATGAGTTTAGAGCCGTATGACCATTTATATTCTCAAATATCAATCAACAATGCAAAAATTCACACTTTTTCCCCTCAAGAATTGCATACCTGAGTTGCCATTCTTGATTAAATAAGTGAAAATCATCCGAATATTCTATTCACACTTTCCCCGCAAAATCAAAGACATGATGTCGCCATCTTATTATAATCGAGCAAGTGGAATATGAAACAATCAGTAGCCCGTTCACTTGATGACTGAAGGCGCATGGAAAAAGCATGAAGCATGTTGATGAGAATGGTCATAATAGAGAAGATTTTCTTTTCAAGAAAGCAATTGATACTACACTTTCTTTAGAGTACGAGGCATGAACTGTTGTGTTCATACGCCATAAGAAGATTTCTTCTTTTCAAAGATAAAGCGACCGAGACGTACACTTTTCTTTCTTTAGAGTACGAGGCATGAATCAAGTTGTGTTCATACATCATAATCTCTTTCAGCTCTCTTGGCAAAACTTGTAATCAACCCCATTATCATTCAGTAGGCTCTTTGTTGTGACAACTGATGAAGAAAAACCCAATATGATGAATTTGACCCTGAAGTAAACTACCCCAACTCGTGACTTAAACTTGCACATATGTAACAAAGAGCGGTGCCGATTTCCATTAGCATCTCTAAGTACACTCTATGTACTCTATACTCTTCAACCAACCAACCATCAAGTATAAGACGTACATTACCTCTGAAAATCCACAATTGAATGTGACACTGAGCACTACAACGTAACTCCTTAAAGATATAGTTATTTTGTGGTAATGAGCCCAATTCCCCAAGTGGTAAAAAGAAAAGGTAAAAGACACCCAACAATAACTAGATTTCCAAGTCTTCGTTTATGATAATAAGCTCGAACAAGGATCATGAAGAATCTTCATCCAACCATCCCCGATACCTTCAGATACTAAGTACACTCGCCCGTGATAATTCATTACAACCTCAAATAAATACAATTTAACGCCGCTTGTCACATCTTCTCGTTAATCGCCAAAACTAGCCTTCTTTGACATTTAAAAACTTTGATAATGGTTTCATCCCCACCATGGTTAAAAGCACGAACCCCGTAAAACCAAATAAACCAAACGCCATGAAGACAACCCAAACACACACCCAATTCATGAAGTACACCCTTTTTATCCCTT
Organism: Chrysanthemum makinoi; assembly: GCA_910596185.1. NCBI lineage: Eukaryota > Viridiplantae > Streptophyta > Magnoliopsida > Asterales > Asteraceae > Chrysanthemum > Chrysanthemum makinoi. Next base: position 127,612,516 of record OU343220.1, read on the forward strand.
CTTTGAAAGAAAACGTAAGCACCAAAGATCAAATGAGATCCCGAAATACACTTTCCTTTCTACAAGATGGTTCCATCATTACGGATTTTACAATTCTATGGTTTAAACCGAGAAATAGTTCTTTCTGGATTTTACAAAACCAAGAATAAAACCGTAAGATAGATCCGAAGTGCACTTTACTTTACAGGATGTTTCCATTGTTACAGATTTTACAAGTCTATGATTTAAACCGAGAAATAGTTTCTTTTCAAGGATTTTACAAAATCAATACAAAACCGTGAAACAATGTCACTTGAATGAGTTATGACAACTTTGGTTTCGTGAATATCTGTTTTAGGGGAACATGCAATGTTCATCAACAATTCATCTCCATCATCTTCATAATCAACAATTTAACCCATATGTAAGACACATCACAAACCATACAAATCAAGTAGTATACACTACTTCCCCCTGAGGTGGACCGTGAAACACGCTTTCTCCCCCATGATGGTTTCAATTTTCTCGTTGCTAATTAAACGGTACAACCATTTGCAGAAAAGTTCTAGTCATAAGCAAACATCTCAAGAAAAACATGAGTCAATGAAGATTCTTGAACAATTTTGCTTAGATGTGAAGTGTCATTTACTATCTCCAGGCCGAATATCTCATGGGAATTGCTGAAATAGAACCTCCTTTGATTCACCGCTAATAGTAATGACCAAATTTTGCGTCAATAATACCGTACATACCAACCCGTAGTCATTTTTCCCTTTTTCGCTTCGCCGTGAATTTATGTATCATCGTCGAAATTGTATCATAACCAAAAATACCACTCCATCCAATATTAAAAGTTGTATCCATATCTTTTTGTAAAAAAAATTGAATCACAATTTTATTAGACAATCTGACAAGATGAGCACCCACAACCTATCCATATTGACGTAATAAAAATGTAGGCCCAATATTAGTTTGATCAAAATTTATCAGCCCAAAATCTATTAACACTTCGCAGCCCACAAAAACAAAAAACGATCCATTTCCAGATACTCATAAGTCATAATCGGTTATAAAGTGAAGAGGTACCCTAAGATTTCTCATATTAACCCTAAACCTAACATAACACATTACCCCACATCTGTTAAAACTGCGCCCCCTCCTCTTCTTGAATCAGCTCAAATCCTAATACTTCTCAATCTCATCACTTATCTTAATCAATCTTGATAACCCTCATTAATAATCATCCTACTTCTATCATTAGTTTCAGACCAAAGCGTATCCGTTGAACACATTATTTAGATAACAACACTATCGAATGAGGGACATATGTTGTGATTATTCCTTTGATATTCACATGACGAATCGATGGTCCAAGAAATCGAAGGTCCAAGAAAAATTTCTTATGTTCGAAATTAATTACTCAGGTTGGTAATTACTTGTTTTGCCCTTTAGATTTGTTATCTTTAAACGAATGAAGATAAGAAATTAACATAATTGTTATTATTCTTCATCTGTATTGATTCGATATTGGACCAAATTTGATCCAAGATGATTTAAAATTCGCGGCTTTAGACCTTATGGTCTCGATGTTAACTCTCGAAGTTCCACTAATTTAAAGAAACTAAGAACAATTTAATT
>OU343220.1:127614232-127707625 GCA_910596185.1 Chrysanthemum makinoi
AGGACAGTTTTTATCATTCGGTTGGGACAGATTATACCATTTGGTAGAACTTATAGGTTTAGTCCTAATGAACCTATTTTCTTAACTCACCACAAGGATTTTCATTATCATCATTGTCATCATTTTCATCATCATTGTCATCTGGAGTACCATCCGTGCCATCACATCTCATAGACACTACTCATACATCTGACTTGCAGCTTGGGAAGCGTGCATGATTTAACACACCATTATCATTTATCACTAAGACTATAGACACTACACCATCTCATAGGTTTGAGGACTGTGAGATTTCTAGGGCTATTGCTGCTAGACCGCCTACTACTCCTACACTTGAAACACGATTTTACCATCAACAGGAACAGATAATAGGTACCTTTCAATCTTATGTAATCTTTATCCCTTATTAACTCCACGATAATCACAACCTTTGTTCATTTCATTCCTATTCCAATTGCCCAATTTTCAATCATTTCGCGACAATACATCACTATCCTACTAGGGGTTAGGCCAACTTTATTCTTGACCAATTAGGAGACTATTACCACTCTATGAGGTTCTCCCATGTATCCTACAAATCATTCAACAAATTATATTTCAAGTTATTTTGCTACCATTTCATGAAATTATTTCACTTAATCTTATTTCGAGCTATTTTACACCATCTTAGAAACATTGTTTCATAAAGTTTTAAAACAAGTTGTTTTGTTACCACCCTATCAATTGGTTTTTAGTCATTTTATCAACTATTTAATACCATCATGCGAAACGATTTTCATATTACTCCAAAAAATTGTTTGAACCATTGTCTCACAAAACAAAACGTTGAATACCATCTAAAAATTTCGGAGAAACATAACACCATTTCAACAGAAACAAGCATCACATCATTTGTCCTCGATTATACATGGCCTGATCACCTATGTATAATTTAGGAAGAACTATGTCATGAAAACAATCTTCATTCAAAAGCAAAGCTTTGTAATCAGATAAATTGTTCATAAACATTTCTTTTGTTAACACTCTATAGAAGCCTACGCCATTCATCCCTCACTCAACCGATAAGTTAGAATTTGACGAGTGACCTTTTTAGGAAAGGCTTCCTATACCATCTATGAGGAGGATTCCTCGATACAAGAAAACAATGAAAGCATTCTAGGATTACCAACAAGGACTAGAAGTATATAGTAAGACGTTTCAAAACTCAACAAAAATCTTAAGACATCACGAGACATTCCGAAACACTATTTTGGACTAGAAGCCAAATTATATCATTTCAAAAGTACTAGCTAGACCGAGTTACGAGATTTAGTATGAAGCGAATACCCACTAAGCAACATCATAGGGATAAACCAAGTCTTCTAACTGAGACTGCAGAACATTCCATTAAACATGGCTTCAACAATATGTGAACTTCCCTACAATGAGTTTTCCTTAAAGGAAAATTTGGTTAAATTAAGGTTATCAACCCCTAAGGCATTGTGTTCCCTAGAAATTCCAAGTAACCTCACTTCTATATCAAGAGATGCAACAAGTTTGAACATATCGGACAATAAATGACTCTCCATCTACAAGTGAAATTGGAACAAACATTCTTCGACATGGTATGAGCTGATATCTATTTTCTTGCTAGCATGATAACAATCTAAGTGATGAAATATCTTAGAAGCACTCAATATCGGAAGAAATCATGAAAATCAACCACTACACCACATCACTTAAATATTTAAGGTTTTGTGACTTTACAACATAGAGCATGGAAACACTTCGATAATCAAACAATAAATATTTTAGTCATGGAGACTAAACATCTTAGGCAAGTAAGATTCAAGTCATGACATTCGCTAGAACTAGAAACGCGAGGAATCACAACTGTTACCCATAATCTATTCCTTTCTATAAGGTCCTTTTCTACAGATTTAACATTTTGAAATTTGGCATGAGACACGTGGTATCAATTCCAGTTGTACCTATTACAAGCTATTCGATTCACCTTAGACTTCTGGCAATCATTTTAAGATTCCTTTGGAATTCACTAGTACATGATTACCGCTTATTATCCTCAACTCAATGGTTAGAGCGAGAGAACAATTCCCACATTAGACACATCATACAACATTGAATTAGCTAATGGTAACTTAATTAGCACCGACACCATTGTCCGTGGTTGTACACTCAATTTTCTAAATCATCCCTTCAATATAGACCTTATGCCCGTAGAACTTGGTAGTTTTGACGTCATCATCGGCATGGATTGGTTATCCAAACATCGTGCAAGAATCATTTGTGATGAAAAAGTTGTTCATCTTCCTTACAACGGCGAAACTTTGATCATTCGTGGGGAACGAAGTGGAACTAGACTCAGTATTATATCATGCATCAAGACGGAGAAGTACATAAAGAAAGGTTGTTATGCTTTCTTAGCACATATAACTGAGAAGAGGTCGGAAGAGAAACGACTTGAGGATGTACCAATTGTCCGTGAATTTCTGAAGTCTTTCCGAAGACTTGCCGGACTTCCACCGCACGTCAAGTAGAATTTCATATTGACTTAGTGCCCGACTGCACCAGTTGCACGAGAGCCTTACCGTCTAGCACCATCAGAAATGCAAGAGTTGTCTAATCAGTTGCAAGAACTTTTAGACAAAGGATTCATTAGGCCAAGTTCCTCGCCTTGGGGAGCACCGGTCTTGTTTGTGAAGAAGAAAGATGGATCCTTCAGAATGTGTATAGATTATAGAGAGCTGAACAAGTTAACGGTGAAGAATCGTTACCCACTCCCCAGAATCGACAACTTGTTCGATCAGTTGCAAGGCTCTAGTATCTACTCAAAGATTGACCTAAGGTCAGGTTACCATCAACTTAGAGTTCGGGAGGAGGATATCCCGAAAACGGCGTTTAGAACACGTTATGGACATTATGAGTTTCAAGTAATGCCGTTCGGATTAACTAATGCACCTGCAGTATTCATGGATCTCATGAATAGGGTATGCAAACCGTATTTGGACAAGTTTGTTATAGTATTCATCGACGACATATTGATTTACTCAAAGAGCAAAGAAGAGCACGAAGGACATTTAAGAACGATTTTAGGACTACTCAAGAATGAGAAGTTGTATGCCAAATTTTCGAAGTGTGATTTTTGGAACCGTAAAGTACAATTTCTTGGTCATGTCATTGATAGTCAAGGACTACAAGTTGATCCTGCAAAGATTGAAGCCGTAAAAGATTGGGCTACTCCAACAAATCCTACGGAAATCCGACAATTTCTAGGACTCGCCGGATAGCTAAAGCTTCGACCAAGTTGACACAGAAAAAAAAAACAAGAAGTACGAATGGGGAAAGAAACAAGAAGCTGCTTTTCAGTTGTTGAAGCAAAAGCTTTGCAGTGCGCCAATTTTGGCACTACCCGAAGGAATTGAGAACTTCGTTGTATACTGCGATGCTTCAAATAAAGGGCTTGGAGCTGTATTAATGCAAAACGAGAAGGTGATAGCTTATGCTTCTCGACAACTTAAGGTTCATGAGAAGAATTACACCACTCATGATCTTGAGTTGGGGGCCGTAGTTTTGCACTCAAGATTTGGAGACACTACCTTTACGGTACAAAGTGCACAGTGTTTACGGACCACAAGAGTTTACAATATGTTCTTGATCAGAAGAAACTTAACATGAGGCAACGTCGTTGGTTGGAATTACTCAGCGATTATGATTGTGAAATCAAGTATCATCCGGGAAAAGCCAATGTTGTGGCTGATGCTCTTAGCCGGAAAGAAAGACCCAAACCTTTAAGAGTCCGATCCTTTGGAATGACGATCAGTTCACCTTTACCATCAAAAATACTCGAGGCACAAATCGAGGCACTCAAGGAGGAAAACTAACCAAGTGAAAAGTTTTATGGTATGCCCGATAATGTAAATGGCTTTGTAAAGAGAGCAGATGGAGTATTATGCTTCAAGGATAGAATGTGGGTACCGATTTATGGCGGGATACGAGAATTGATTATGCATGAGTTGCATAAGTCAAAGTATTCTATTCACCTAGGTTCTGATAAGAGGTATCAGGATCTCAAGAAAATTTATTGGTGGCCGGACATGAAAGCGAAAATTGCCACGTACGTTAGCAAATGCCTTACTTGCTCTAAGGTAAAAGTCAAATATCGAAACCTTCGAGGTTACTCCAACAACCAGAAATTCCCCAATGGAAATGGGAACGCATTACGAAGGACTTTGTCACGAAACTTCCTAAGACATCGGGAGGTTACAACGCTATATGGGTAATCGTTGATCGTCTTACCAAATCAGCCCATTTCATACCAATTAGAGAGACTTATTCCATGGAACAACTTACTAGACTTTATGTCAAGGAAATAGTCTCAAGGCACGGTGCACCAATTTCCATCATTTCCGACAGAGATAGTCGATTCACTTCAAACTTCTGGAAATCATTACAAGATTCATTTGGAACCAAATTAGAGATGAGCACCGCATATCATCCACAAACCGATGGTCAAAGTGAAAGGACAATTCAAACATTAGAAAATATGCTGAGGGCATGTGTGATTGATTTTGGAAATGGTTGGGCAAATCATTTGCCATTGATCGAATTCTCGTACAACAATAGTTATCACACCAGTATAAAAGCGGCACCATTGAGGCACTCTATGGTCGAGGTTTCAACCACTTATTCACGGGTCAAAACCAGGAAATTTTAACTCACAAGTCCATAAGTCATTCATGAAACAACAAAGTAATCATACAAATCAAAAATCAGTTACAAGCAACAACAAATAGCTAGATAAGCTACGTCGATATACGACGCAAAATATTGGAAGTATGTTCCATAAGTCACAAACCATTAGAATTTCAAGTTGGCAACAAATATATGTTCAACGTCCCGTCTTGGAAAGGCGCGGTACGATTCAGAAAACATTTGACGACCCAATGCGACTCAAATATCCTCACCTTTCACCGGTAACACCGTAGGACCCAACATGGACTGAATTCCTTTTTGGTTGGGCGAATGCGACAACTCGTAATTTCAGGTAATTTTGCAAACTTTAAAAGTTTCACTATTTCATCATTTATCGTAAACTACGTTTATGAGTATCAAATTCGCGTAACCTTAATAGTTTAGCTGCGAATTCATGAACATTTCATCAAGGACATTTCATATAGACTAGGTTTAGTCTACATATCATTAGCATCGTTATCATCATTTCAGTTCATGCATGAATTTGCATTTTTCATTAGCGTTTATTTTCCTATTAAATAACGCTATCGTAATCAATTATTTTGAACATTTGATCCGACACTTCCAAAAATTATCCGATATATTTTTTATAATCATATTAAGACTATAAAAATATAATTATGAGTTTACCCGGTGTTTTAAATTTATTTGGTATATAAATTGTTATATTTATATAATTACGACGGTTTTAGTAAATTCAACATGATAATTATTATTTCACTCAAATTTTGTAAGAAATGTATTTTTATAATTTTTATGACTTCAATATATTTTATTTTGTTCCGTTAAAATTTATTTTTAGTTAACGCTACCCTAAATGCTCAAAAATGTATACAAGTTACTAACTATCTTTAATCAATTTTACCTCTACTTATACTTAATCATTTAAAAAAAAAGGGTATTAAAGTAATTGCAAATACCCCCTTGTCGACACAAGGGGTGAGTCACCCAATATTTACTAAATATCTTGCAAGTAAATGATATTATACTCATAATATACACATACAACTTATTTTCATTAAGTGAAAAAGAGCAAACACTCTCTTCCTCTCTTCTCTCTACAACCGGCCATACCAAGGATCAAGGAGGAGTTCTTCAAAAATTTTCTAGACAAGTTACTTACACTCTAGACACACTCTTGATTAAGGTTGTGAAATAAAAACCTTGGGTGTTTAGAATTAATCCTTTGTTCATAAAACCTCATCAAGTTACTAGTAAGCATCTCATATTCATTTTCATCTTTCATATTTATTTTATGTTCATTTCATCATATTTGAGAAAAACATGCATGTTACATATGAATTTATACCACTTTTGTTGTTTTTATTACTTATTATGTAATATAATTGTCCTATAATGAATCCCTTGAAACATATCACTTTTGGTGATGTCTAGGAACCCATGACACCCTAAGAAGGTGTATGGTAGGATTTGAATAGCTTCGGAGTTGTTTTGAATTGGTTAGAATAGGTTTTGCGCGAGAAAAACTCATTTCGACAAGTTTTCTAAAGGGTCTGTCCATATTTTTGAAATCTGGAAATCTCGACAGTAGATAAAAATTTTGGCTTAGATATTTAGAAAATATACTTTAAAAAAGCAGCGTGGCCGCTTGAACGGGTTAAAACGGAGCTATAACGAAGAAGTTATGAATTTTTCAAGTTAGGTGACGAAAACTATAAAACTCAGAAAATTCAGCATGTTATTTTAACTTTGTACGAGTCAAAAATGAGTCTTAAGCACTATAAAATGTGTCGACTTATCAAAAACATATTAGTATACTTTGATACAAAGCTAAGGACATATAAAACGTAGAAAACGGACTTGTAACGATTAAATTATACACGTTTACACAAAGTTGTCGTAACTTTATTATATAAGAAAAACTATTAAATTTCTAATAGACAAGTATTACGGCAACAAGAGACCATGTTGAAGGTCGTTTTTAACATTGATGTAGAACTTTTTATAAAGTGATGTCTTCTAGTAAAAGTAAGTTCGCCAAGCATATTTTCCAAAATGTCCAACCGTTCGTCAAGCGGAGTTGTAATGAATTATATACGGTTACTTAAACTTTGCCGAAAACCACTCTTAAATGATATTTTGGACACAAGTACCATACTTCACCTATACTTTTCTCCATGATCGAGACTTCTAGGATGAAAACTTAAATGCTAAAACTTTGAGATAATGATGCAAGCTTCCCAAAACCGTTGAGTTCGTTTCCTAACACTCGACGTGCACCATTTTACGGCTAGCTTTTCAAGGCCGTTTTGTCACTTTCATGAAATTTTCAATGACATTGTTTTACGAAAAAAATTTATAATTTCATAATAAATCATTAAATGATTATCGTAAGATATCATTTCAACGTAAATACTTGTAAAGTATTTTATAACGTGACGAGATGTCATCAACATATATTTCGACGATAAATTCTATTTTCAAAAGCGTACAAGTGGTATAGATTACATGTGGATTTGCATGCACGACATTGTTTCATGATTTACATTAGAACATATCATTCGTAATAGGTCACGGTCAGAGGTTGCGCCTCATTTCAGTATTGCCATTATATCATCATAATCATTGCAACATGTGAGTTTTCATAGCCCCGATTTATTTAAGTTTTTACTTTATTTCAAACCTACGGGGAGAATACATTGCACATCATTTTATTACGATACCAAGTATATCAAATTCATTACATTGCTTAAGTTACCTCATGCCAATTGAATGTCCCCATTATATAACATGAACCGTTAATTTCATAGAAGCGAGGGTGAGTGGATAGATCTATCGAGGGTGACTCCTCCATCCGGGTTGGTGGATTCCAACTGGTTAAGCGGATGCATTTCATTTAATATCATTATTTGAGTTGTTTGGCAAACACTCTGTTGGGCGAACATCATGATCAGTCTAGTTTCGGTGTCATGGACTTAAGCAATTGTATTATTTTTGTGACATCATTGTCATACATAACTTATACTTGTGGTAGTCGTATTAAACATATACATAAACTCTATGAACTCACTCAACCTTTTTGTTGACACTTTTAGCAATGTATTTTCAGGTAACTAAGGCATTCACTTCATGGCTTGCATGTGGACATTTCATAGAGTCGCGATGGACGAGCGTCTCACATGGGATTTATACACTTTAAAAATATCGTTTGACTTGTACCAAACTTATTTTCCGCACATGTTGATTTTCATTTGGGACCTATACTTTGTAAACTCTGATTATTTTATTAAATCAATCGATGTATTTTCCAAACGACACTTTAGGTCGTTCAATATAACTGTTGATTGTGATGCTATGACATCAACCCCGAGAATTCCATTCATTTGCAAAGCACGTAATTTGGGGTGTGACAGTTCATTTATGAGCCGGATTATAGAGAACTAGGTTGCATCATTGACCCTAGACTATAACTACATCATCATAGCATCTCATCATTTCATCATAAGTGCATAGTCACTATACATGCGGTTTTATACGCACATTTTGCGAGTTAATTACTTTCATTTCAAATCAATTGTCACATTAATGCCTTGGATACCCATCCCATCCATGACATGGTAGATGCCTGTCATTCCCTATACAAATTTTACATCAGTTGACTTAACACGATAACATCGGATGATGGTAGAACCATTTTAGGGACGAAGTTGCACCTACACCATCCGATCCTTTATTGATTCACCGTAGGATCGGAATGATTTTATCATTAGGTTGGAACAGATTATACCATTGATTCACCATAGGATCGGGACAGGTTTTATCATTGGTTGGGACCGAGATTATACCATTTGGTAGAACTTATAGGTTTAGTCCTAATGAACCTATTTTCTTAACTCATCACAAGGATTTTCATTATCATCATGTATCATTTTCATCATCATTGTCATCACAGGTGTACATCCGTGCCATCACATCTCATAGACACTACTCATACATCTTTACTTGACTTGGGAGGCGTGCATGATTTAACACACCATTATCATTTATCACTAAGACTATAGACACTACACCATCTCATAGGTTTGAGGACTGTGAGATTTCTAGGGCTATTATTTTGCTAGACCGCCCTCTTCTACACTTGAAACACGATTTGACCATCAGGAGCAGGAATGTAGGTACCTTTCAATCTTATGTAATCTTTATCACTTATTAACTCCACGATAATCACAACCTTTGTTCATTTCATTCTTTATTCCAATTGCCCAATTTTCAATCATTTTAGCGACAATACATCACTATCCTACTAGGGGTTAGGCCAACTTTATTCTTGACCAATTAGGAGACTATTACCACTCTATGAGGTTCTCCCATGTATCCTACAAATCATTCAACAAATTATATTTCAAGTTATTTTGCTACCATTTCATGAAATTATTTCACTTAATCTTATTTCGAGCTATTTTACACCATCTTAGAAACATTATTTCATAAAGTTTTAAAACAAGTTGTTTTGTTACCACCCTATCAATTGGGTTTTAGTCATTTTATCAACTATTTAATACCATCATGCGAAACGATTTTCATATTACTTCGAAAAATTGTTTGAACCATTGTCTCACAAAACAAAACGTTGAATACCATCTAAAAATTTCGGAGAAACATAACACCATTTCAACAAAACCAAGCATCACATCATTTTTCCTCGATTATACATGGCTGATCACATGTATAATTTAGGAAGAATTATGTCATGAAAACAATCTTCACTCTAAAGCAAAGCTTTGTAATCAGATAAATTGTTCATAAACATTTCTTTTTGTTAACACTCATAGAAGCCTCATGATTCATCCCTCACTCAACCGATAAGTTAGAATTTGACGAGTGACCTTTTTAGGAAAGGCTTCCTATATCTTCTATGAGGAGGATTCCCGATACAAACAATGAAAGCATTCTAGGATTACCAACAGGACTAAATTATATAGTAAGACGTTTCAAAACTCAACAAAATCTTAAGACATCAGAGACATTCGAAACACTATTTTGGACTAGAAGCCAAATTATATCATTTCAAAAGTACTAGCTAGGTAGGAGTTACGAGATTTAGTATGAGCGAATACCACTAAACAACATCACATAGGGATAAACCAAGTCTTAGCGAACTACGAGAACATTCCATTAAACATGGCTTCAACAATATGTGAACTTCCTACAATGAGTTTTCTTTAAGGAAAATTTGGTTAAATTAAGGTTATCAATATAAACTTCCCTAAGGCATTGTGTTCTCTAGAAATTCCAAGTAACCTCACTTCTATATCAAGAGATGCATGGTTTTGAACATATCAGGACAATAAATGACTCTCCATCTACAAGTGAAATTGGAACAAACATTCTTCGACATGGTATGAGTGATATCTATTTTCTTGCTAGCATGATAACAATCTAAGTGATGAAATATCTTAGAAGCACTCAATATCGGAAGAAATCATGAAAATCAACCACTACACCACATCACTTAAATATTTAAGGTTTTGTGACTTTTAACATTGAGCATGGAAACACTTCGATAATCAAACAATAAATATTTTAGTCATGGAGACTAAACATCTTAGGCAAGTAAGATTCAAGTCATGACATTAAAATAGAACTAGAAACGCGAGGTCTGGCTGTTACCCATAATCTATTCCTTTCTATAAGGTCCTTCGACAATTTAACATTTTGAAATTTGGCATGAGACACGTGGTATCAATTCAGTTGTACCTATTACAAGCTATTCGATTCACCTTAGACTTCGGCAATCATTTAAGATTCCTGGAATTCACTAGTACATGATTACCGCATTATCCTCGACTCAATGGTTAGAAGCGAGAGAACAATTCAGACACATCACAACATTGAATTAGCTAATGGTAACTTAATTGCACGACACCATTGTCCGTGGTTGTACACTCAATTTTCTAAATCATCCCTTCAATATAGACCTTATGCCGTAGAACTTGTAGTTTTGACGTCATCATCGGCATGGATTGGTTATCAAACATCGTGCAGAATCATTTGTGTGATGAAAAGTTGTTCATCTCCTTACTAGCGGCGAAACTTTGATCATTAGGTGGGGAGCGAAGTGGAACTAGACTCAGTATTATATCATTCATCAAGGCGGAGAAGTACATAAAGAAGGTTGTTATGCTTTCTTAGCACATATAACGAGAAAGTGGGAGAAAGCGACTTGAGGATGTACCAATTGTCGTGAATTTCCGAGTCTTTCAGAAGACTTGCGGGACTTCCACGGCACGTCAAGAGTAAATTTCATATTGACTTAGTGCGGGGCGCACCAGTTACCACGGCGCCTTACCGTCTAGCACCATCGAGAAATGCAAGAGTTGTCTAATCAGGTTGCGAACTTTTAGACAAAGGATTCATTAGGCCAGTTCCTGTAGCCTTGGGAGCACGGTCTTGTTTGTGAAGAATAAAGATGGATCCTTCAGAATGTGTATAGATTATAGAGAATTTGAACAAGTTAATGGTGAAGAATCGTTACCCACTCCCGAGAATCGGCGACTTGTTCGTCAGGTTGCAAGGCTCTAGTATCTACTCAAAGATTGACCTAAGGTCAGGTTACCATCAACTTAGAGATCGGGAGGAGGATATCCAGCGGCGTTTAGAACACGTTATGGACATTATGAGTTTCAAGTGATGCCATTCGGATTAACTAATGCACTGCGGTATTCATGGATCTCATGAATAGGGTATCTGAACCGTATTTGGACAAGTTTGTTATAGTATTCATCGAAGCGATATTGATTTACTCAAGAGCAAGAAGAGCACGAAGGGCATTTAAGAACGATTTTAGGACTACTCAGGAATGAGAAGTTGTATGCCAAATTTTCGAAGTGTGATTTTTGGAACGTAAAGTTTGTTTCTTGGTCATGTCATTGATAGTCAGGACTACAAGTTGATCTGCAAAGATTGAAGCCGAAGTAAAAGATTGGGCTCTCAACAAATCCTCTGAGAAATCCAGGCAATTTCTAGGACTCGCCGGATAGCTAAACGACCAGTTGACATAGAAAAACAAGAGGAATGCGAATGGGAAAGAAACAAAATTGCTTTTGGTTGTTGAAGCAAAAGCTTTGATCGCGTAATTTTGGCACTACCGAAGGAATTGAAAACTTAGTTGTATACTGCGATGCTTCAAATAAAGGGCTTGGGCGTATTAATGCAAAGCGAAGGTGATAGCTTATGCTTCTCGACAACTTAAGGTTCATGAGAAGAATTACACCACTCTTGATCTTGAGTTGGGGAGCGTAGTTTTACACTCAAGATTTGGAGACACTACCTTTCTGATACAAAGTGCTTGTGTGTTCACGGACCACAAGAGTTTACAATATGTTCTTGATCGGAAGAAACTTAACATGAGAACAGCGTCGTTGGTTGGAATTACTCGGCGATTATGATTGTGAAATCAAGTATCATCCGGGAAAAGCCAATGTTGTGGGTGATGCTCTTAGCGGAAAGAAAGACCCAACCTTTAGAGTCCGATCCTTTGGAATGTGATCAGTTCACTTTACCATCAAAATACTGAGGCAAATCGAGGCACTCAAGGAGGAAAACCAACCAAGTGAAAAGTTTATGGGTATGCAGATAATGCAAATGGCTTTGTAAAGAGAGCGGATGGAGTATTATGCTTCAAGGATAGAATGTGGGTACCATTTTATGGCGGGATACGAGAATTGATTATGCATGAGTTGCATAAGTCTAAGTATTCTATTCACCCAGTTACGATAAGAATGTCGGGATCTCAAGAAACTTTATTGGTGGCCGGACATGAAAGCGGAAATTGCCACGTACGTTAGCAAATTCCTTACTTTCTCTAAGGTAAAATTCGAATATCGAGAAACCTTGGGTTACTCCACAACCAGAAATTCCCCATGGAAATGGGAGCATTACGAAGGACTTTGTCACGAAACTTCCTAAGACATGGAGGTTACAACGCTATATGGGTGTCGTTGATCGTCTTACCAAATCAGCCCATTTCATACCTATTAGAGAGACTTATTCCATGGAACAACTTACTAGACTTTATGTCAAGGAAATAGTCTCAAAGCACGGTGCACCAATTTCCATCATTTCCAATGAGAGATAGTCGATTCACTTCAAACTTCTGTAAATCATTACAAGATTCATTTGGAACCAAATTAGAGATGAGCACAGCATATCATCCACAACCGATGGTCAAAGTGAAAGGACAATTCAAACATTAGAAAATATCTTTGAGGCATGTGATTGATTTTGGAAATGGTTGGGCAAATCATTTGCCATTGATCGAATTCTCGTACAACAATAGTTATCACACCAGTATAAAAGCGGCACCATTGAGGCACTCTATGGTCGAGATGTCAACCACTTATTCAGGTCAAAACGGGGAAAGTTTAACTCCACGTCCATAAGTCATTCATGAAACAACAAAGTAATCATACAAATCAAAAATGGGTTACAAGCAACAACAAATAGCTAGATAAGCTAAATTCGATACGGTAAAATATTGGAAGTATGTTCCATAAGTGCATAAACCATTAAATTTCAAGTTGGCAACAAATATATGTTCAACGTCCCGTCTTGGAAAGGCGTGCGATCGAAAACATTGGACGACCCATGCGACTCAAATATCCTCACCTTTCACGGTAACCCGTAGGACCCAACATGGGTGAATTGAGGGGGAATTTGAATTCCTTTTGGTGAAGATGTGACAACTTCGTAATTTGAGGTCATTTTGCAAACTTTAAAAGTTTCACTATTTCATCATTTATAGTAAACTTCGTTCACGAGTATCAAATTAGATGTAACCTTAATGGTTTGGCTGCGAATTCATGAACATTTCATCAAGGACATTTCATATAGACTAGGTTTAGTCTACATATCATTAGTAACATCATTATCATCATTTAGTTCATGCTTGGATTTGCATTTTTCATTAAGCGTTTATTTTCCTATTAAATAAAAGCTATGTATCAATCAATTATTTTTGAACATTTGATCCGACACTTCCAAAAATTATCGATATATTTTATAGTCATATTAAGACTATAAAAATATAATTATATTTACCGGTGTTTTAAATTTATTTTGTATATAAATTTTTATATTTATATAATTCACGACGGTTTTAAGTAAATTCAACATGATAATTATTATTTCACTCAATTTTTGTAAGAAATGTATTTTTATAATTTTTATGACTTCAATACATCTTATTTTGTTCCGTTAAAATTTATTTTTAGTTAACGCTACCCTAAATGCTCAAAAATGTATACAAGTTACTAACTATCTTTAATCAATTTTACCTCTACTTATACTTAATCATTTAAAAAAATTATTAAAGTAATTGCAATACCCCCTTGTCGGCCCAAGGGTGAGTCACTCAATATTTACTAAATATCTTACAAGTAAATGATATTATACTCATAATATATACACATACAACTTATTTTCATTAAAGTGAAAAGAGCAAACACTCTCTTCCTCTTTTCTCTCTACAACCGGCCATACCAAGGATCAAGGAGGAGTTCTTCAAAAATTTTCTAGACAAGTTACTTACACTCTAGACACACTCTTGATTAAGGTTGTGAAATAAAACCTTGGTGTTTAGAATTAATCCTTTGTTCATAAAACCTCATCAAGTTCTAGTAAGCATCTCATATTCATTTTCATCTTTCATATTTATTTTATGTTCACTTCATCATATTTGAGAAAACATGCATGTTACATATGAATTTATACCACTTTTGTTGTTTTTATTACTTATTATGTAATATAATTGTCCTATAATGATCCTTGAAACATATCACTTTTGGTGATGTCTAGGAACCCATGACACCCTAAGAAGGTGTATGGTAGGATTTGAATAACTTCGGAGTTGTTTTGAATGGGTTAGAATAGGTTTGGCTTGCGAAAAAACTCATTTGACAAGTTTTCTAAAGGGTCTGTCCATATTTTTGAAATCTGGAAATCTCGACAGTAGATAAAAAATTTTGGCCTAGATATTTAGAAAATATACTTTAAAACAGCGTGGCGGCGAGCGGGTTAAAAGCAGACTATACGAAGAAGTTATGAATTTTTCAAGTTAGGTGACGAAAACTATAAAACTCAGAAAATTCAGCATGTTATTTTAACTTTGTGCGAGTCAAAAATGAGTCTTAAGCACTATAAATGTGTCGACTTATAAAAACATATTAGTATACTTTGATACAAAGCTAAGGACATATAAAGCGTAGAAAGCGGACTTGTAATGATTAAATTATACACGTTTACACAAAGTTGTCGTAACTTTATTATATAAGAAACTATTAAATTTCTAATAGACAAGTATTACGGCAACAAGAGCCATGTTGAAGCGTTTTAACATTGATGTAGAACTTTTTATAAGTGTCTTCTAGTAAAGTAAGTTAAGCCAAGCATATTTTCCAAAATGTCAACCGTTAGTCAAGCGGAGTTGTAATGAATTATACACGGTTACTTAAACTTTGCCGAAAACCACTCTTAAATGATATTTTGGACACAAGTACCATACTTCACCTATACTTTTCTCCATGATCGAGACTTCTAGGATGAAAACTTAAATGCTAAAACTTTGAGATAATGATGCAAGCTTCCCCAAACCGTTGAGTTCGTTTCCTAACACTCGGCGTGCACCATTTTGACTACAGCTTTTCAAGGCCGTTTGTCACTTTCATGAAATTTTCAATGACATTGTTTTCACGACAAAAGTTTATAATTTCATAATAAATCATTAAATGATTATCGTAAGATATCATTTCAACGTAAATACTTGTAAAAGTATTTTATAACGTGTGAGATGTCATCAACATATATTTAAACGATAAATTCTATTTTCAGCATTACAGTGGTATAGATTACATGTGGTTGCATGCGACATTGTTTCAGTTTACATTAGAACATATCATTAAGTAATAGGTCGCGGTCGAGAGGTTTAGCCTCATTCGATTGCCATTATATCATCATAATCATTTGCAACATGTGAGTTTTCATAGCCCGATTTATTTAAGTTTTACTTTATTTCAAACCTACGGGGAAAATACATTGCACATCATTTTATTCGATACAAGTATATCAAATTCATTACATTGCTTAAGTTACCTCATGCCAATTGAATGTCCCATTATATAACATGAACCGTTAATTTCATAGAAGCGAGGGTGAGTGGATAGATCTATCGAGGGTGACTCCTCCATCAGGGTTGGTGGTTATTTGGTTAAACGGATGCATTTCATTTAATATCATTATTTGAGTTGTTTGGCAAACACTCTGTTGGGGCGAACATCATGATCAGTCTAGTTTCGGTGTCATGGACTTATAGCAATTGTATCATTTTTGTGACATCATTGTCATACATAATTTATACTTGTGAGTCATTATTAAACATATACATAAACTCTATGAACTCACTCAACCTTTTTGTTGACACTTTTAGCAATGTATTTTCAGGTAACTAAGGCATTCACTTCATGGCTTGCATGTGGACATACCATAGAGTCGCGATGGCGGCGTCTCACATGGGATTTATACACTTTAAAAATATCGTTTGACTTGTACCAAACTTATTTTTCGCACATGTTGATTTTCATTTGGGACCTATACTTTGTAAACTCTGATTATTTTATTAAATTAAGCGATGTATTTTCAAGCGACACTTTAGGTCGTTCAATATAACTGTGATTGTGATGCTATGACAGTCAACCCCGAGAATTCCATTCAGTACAAAAGCAGTAATTTGGGGGTGTGACATCATACGTGTGATGTCCATAATCTTTGTGTTATTGAATGCTTTGTCATATGCATCGATTATATATGTGCGTCTTTGTTGATTACGTGGTAGCTGGTGAGAACCTTGATAATGTGTTTCGGATCGAGTCTTTAAAAGTTGATAATGAAAGATTGTCAAGAGCTTTCTAATGCAAAGCGATCGTCTTAATTGGTGTCAAAAGATATTCACGATCAACAACTTGCTTATCAACACAAAATCGCCCGATTCGTGAAAAATCTTCGATCCAAAAATTGAGCAACTGGATGATCAAGCGTGTATTTTAAATGTCAAATCTCAAAATATGAACAAGAACTTGCAAAGTTAAAAAGGAATATGGTGTCATATTTGATTTACTCAAACAGACTCGTGATGAAGCATCTCGAACTTGATCATTATCTTGCACACACTAAAGTTATGCATTTTCTTTGAAATCTTAGGATCGAAAATCAAGATCGGATTCACATTATCTATAAGTTAAAGAAATGTTAGGAAAGTATGAACAACTTACGCTTTGTGATTAAGAAGAATAGCACCGGTAACACTAATATCGTGAACCTAGAATCCCTCTTGAAATCACAAGTTGCTAGCGTGCTTCCCCTTCTCTTGAAGCAGGAATAGTTGCCTCTTTTCCAAACGTCCGCACTTCACGGCCTAGGAGCAATACAAGGAAGAATAGGAAGTTGCGACCTAAGAAAAGAACAATAACGAATCTTTGAAGTAGAAGAACACCCTAGGACTATGAATAAGACTTACGTTGCTTCCACTATAAATATTGCGTCTGGCAAATGTAATAGAAATAGTGATGTAATGAATGCTAAACCGCTAAGTACTTTTGATATTCATCGATGCACCCGTTGTGTTATTTGTCGTAAAAGTATGAATGCTGATTGTCATGACAAATGTGTTGCTAAAGCTATCATCTCTTGTTTACGGAATCCTAGAATCGAGAATACCTCTAGGCCCACTAATCTTTCTAAGTCTATGCTTGGTAAACCGCCCTCTTTAGATTCTAGAAAAGCATTCTTTGTCCTGTAGCTCGGTTTCACCTCCTAGGAATGTAGTACCACCTAGTCCATTCACTAAGACTAAAGAATATACTAGTTGGAGATGGCAGAAACGGATATATAACACACTAGGATTTAAATGGATACCTAAAGTTATTGATGTGTGTATGTCTAATATAACTGCTCTGGGAACCTCTAACATTTCGGGTTCCACATCTACTTCTATTCCATCGTATTAGATCGTGTGTGTAATGCGGTGATACATATCATTCTCTGGATTGTTGATAGCGGATGTTCCCGACACATGACGACAATCTTAAAGCTGTTATCAAACTTTATTGCAAAGTTCATTGGCACTGTCCGGTTCGGGAATGATCACTTCGCAGCTATCATGGGCTACGGAGACTATATCAATTGGAACATCGAAAGTAGCAGGGTTTAATATGTGGAAGGCCTCGGTCAAAATCTGTTTTCAGTAGGTCAGTTCTGTGATGGAGATTTGGAGGTTGCTTTCAGGGAGAAATCTTGTTTCATTCGTGATCTACAAGGAAACGACCTTATGTCTGGCTCGCGTAATTCTAGTCTTTACACCATATCTATCCAAGACATGGTTGCTTCATCTCCCATCTGCTTACTTTCAAAGGCAACATCAACAAAATCCTGGCTATGGCACCGTCGTCTCTCACATTTAAACTTTCAAACTATAACCAATCTTGCTCGACACAAACTAGTTGAAGGACTCCCACGATTCCGGTATTCTAAAGATCACCTTTGCTCAGCTTGTGAACAAGGTAAAAGCACTCGTGCTCATTTTCCTTGAAAGGTGGAACACAACTCTCAGCATGTGATTCATCTTCTTCACATGGATTTATGTGGCCCAATGCGCGTGCAAACGATTAATGGCAAACGCTACATCTTAATAATTGTTGATGACTATTCACGCTGGACTTGGGTCTATTTTCTTCAAAGCAAAGACCAAGCTCCACAGATGATCATCACCTTTCTCACGAAAATACAGGTTCAGCTCTGAAACACCGTCAGACAAATAAGAACAGACAAAGGAACTGAATTTGTTAACAAAACTCTTCGTGAATTTTATGAGAAAGCGGGAATTGACATCAGACATCTATTGCACGAACACGAACAAAACGGAGTTGTTGAAAGATGAAACCGAACGTTAGTGGAAGCTGCAAGAACAATGTTAATTAATGCTAAACTCCCAGATTACTTGTGGGCAGAAGTTGTATCTACTGCATGCTATACTCAAAACCATTCTATGATTACAAAAACGCCTTTCGAGCTTGTCCACAACAGAAAACCGAATCTCAAACACTTTCATGTATTTGGATCTCTTTGCTATCTGAATAATGATCGTGATGACTTTGGAAAGCTCAAAGCCAAAGCTGACATTGGAGTCTTTATTGGATATTGTGATAATTCTAAAGGTTTCCGAATCTGGAATTGTCGAACAAATGAGGTTATGGAAACGATTCATGCTCATTTTGATGAACTTACGGAAATTGCTTCTGAGTATAACAGCTTGGAACCCGGTCACAACCGCTTAAACTTCCCCAAACCCCATCATCAGCTGAACAAAGCCCTCAGCTTACTCGTCAACAAATGGAAAGACTATTTGCTCCTCTGTTCAGGGACGATATTGATGAACGTGCTCCAGGTGTATCCGTTGTTTCCGCTCAACACGATACTACTCTTATACGATACACACTGCTACAACAACGGTGTTGAAGAATCACCACCAATTGACTCCAACACAACAGTTGAACAAACCGCTTCCAACAATGATGAACCGGGTGATGATGTTCTTAATGAAGTACCCCCACCTACAGATTTTGATCCAAATGCGTTCTTTAACCCATTTGCTAATGAGACTGCTACACCGGATGTCGCGGAATCTTCAACAAGCCATTTGAATCCTCAAAATCTGCACAATGTATATCAACATCAACCTCTACACATCGATGGACAAAAGACCATCCTCTGGAAAATATTATTGGCAACCCGAATCAACCAGTCGTTACGAGACAATGTCTTCACTCAGATGGTGAACATTGCATTTATGCACTCACTGTCTGCCAATCTGAGCCTAAAAACATTAAAGGCGCAATAACAAAAGACAACTGGATTGAATCCATGCAAGAAGAACTAAACCAATTCAAACATCTTGAAGTATGGGAACTGGTTGAAAGACCAACAGGGGTCTACGTCATTGGTCTCAAATGGATTTGGAAGAACAAATTGGATTTTGAAGGGAACGTAATCAGAAACAAGTCACGTCGGTGGCTAAGGGTTATCGACAGGAGGAGGGTATTGACTTTGAAGACTCATTTGCTCCGGTTGCTCGTCTTGAGGCTGTTCAGATATTTCTCGCGTTCGCAACTCATATGAATATGACGGTCTTTCAGATGGATGTCAAAACTGCGTTTCTAAATGGACAACTAAAAGAAACGGTCTATGTCACCAACCGAAGGATTCGTCGATCCCGAGTTCCCGAATTATGTCTACAAACTGAACAAAGCTCTGTATGGTCTCAAACAAGCTCCTCGGGCATGGTACGATAAGCTATCATCTTTCCTCATTGCCAATAATTTCACCAAATGTTCGGTCGACCCTACTCTTTTCATACAATATCACGGGGCACATATCTTAATTGTTCAAATTTACGTGGATGACATCATTTTTGGGTCTACACATAAAAAGTACTCAATCGCTTTTGCAAAACTAATGAAGAAA
Source organism: Chrysanthemum makinoi (assembly GCA_910596185.1). Classification (NCBI taxonomy): domain Eukaryota; kingdom Viridiplantae; phylum Streptophyta; class Magnoliopsida; order Asterales; family Asteraceae; genus Chrysanthemum; species Chrysanthemum makinoi. Next base: position 127,634,516 of record OU343220.1, read on the forward strand.
AATTTTGAAATGTCCATGATGGGTGAACTTACGTTCTTTCTAGGATTACAAGTTCATCAATCACCCCGTGGTATTTTCTTGAGTCAGTCCAAATATGCCCTTGAATTGTTACACAAATTTGGAATGAAAAACTGTGACACCTACGCCACACCAATGGCTCATACCAAGAAGCTGATTTACATGGGAAATTGGTGGACCCTACAAAATACCGAAGTATTATTGGGTCTCTCATATATCTAACAGCTAGCGAGACTGACATTGTTTTTGCCGTATATCTTTGCTCCCGTTATCGGTCGAGACCAAGCTGAAACTCACCTCTCGAGGCTAAAAGAATCCTCCGATACATCAAGGGAACCATTAATTTGGGAATCTGGTATCCGAAGGATTCTGTTTTGAACTAATAGCTTTTTCAGACGGCAGACCACGCAGGATGCTTAGATTCACGTAAAAAGTACTTGAGCGCTCTACAATTCCTTGGTGATAAAGCTGGTGTCATGGCAATCGAAGAAGCGAGGATTGTACATCGCTGTCCTCAACGAAGGAATATGTAGCCATGTCGGCGTGTTGTGCGCAAGTCATCTGGATGAGAACACAACTCAAACACTATGGTTACATATTTGACAAAATCCCGATGTACTGCGACAATCGGAGTGCTATTGCGATCTCGTGCAACTCAATTTAGCATTCGAAATCAAAGCACATCGATCTTCGATATCATTTCATCAAGGACCACGTGGAAGCGGTACATTTGAATTATACTTCGTGGGTACAGAATACCAATTGGCAGATCTACTCACCAAAGCCTTGCCTCCCGCTAGGTTTAATGAGTTGGTCCACTGGATTGGTATGAGGTGTTTGACTCAAGAGGAACTGGATGAACTCTTAAAACAGCCTTAAAAACCAGTCAAACACCAAAATCTCTTTTGTAAATATCTTTCAAAAACAAAATTAAAAAAAATATATAAAATCAGGTAAAACAACAAAAATATTCTTCTATCTATTTTTCTCTCAACATGGCAAGTACAAATCTTCCGTCAACACTCAAATCTTTCAAAATTCAATATTTTCCCGATCAAGTGTTAAGGGGGAGAAAATAAATTCTTAACTGTTTCAAAATAACCGTGTACTTGCATGTTATCTTATCCCGGTTGTTTCTTTAAAATGGTGGTCACATTTCTGGTTCACTGACACTCCTCGGACTAAAATTTATAACCTTTCATTATTTCTTAAGTCAAGGGGGAGTGTCGTCAAAGTTATTTCCAAGTATTCTTCGTTAGGTAACCAAAATGGAAGTTAAAAGGCTTTGGATGAAAATAGAAAAGGTGGAGGGACTAAAACTATCAAAATCTTAAAGTATTTTCTAATATACTCTCCACCTAACTTTCACTTCACATTTATTACACACAACTAACTAATCCTACGCCTAAAATTGAACCGGCTAATCCGAAGTTTCGATCATCAATCTGTAAGTGTTTCTGTGTTTATAACAAGTTTTTAAACAATGGTTTTGAATTTTTCATAAATCCAACAGTTAAATCTTGAGATATTGTGATTTATGTGGTCTACGCGTAAGTGTTAGAACACATGATCAAGATTGTGTGTTTATGGTTAAAAAGATAGTGTCAAAACATTTTTATAACATCAATGATATCATTTTCATCCTCAAAATGCACCCAGATACACGAATTGATGGACTTTGGAAATTAGGGTTTATGCGTGGGTTTGGGCGTTTTCATTTGTGAACGTTTTTGGTGATAAAGATTGTTATAATAGGTTGTTTTCAAGTTGAATTAATCATAACTAAACCCAGAAACTACCCAGAAACTCTAATGATTCATTAATTGGAATTTAGGGTTTATATTCATACGGTTTGGGTATTTTTGATTCATGACTTGTTTGATGTTAAAACTTGGATAAAACAACTCTATAGGCTTCCTAGACTTACCAGAAAAACTTTGGTGCAAATCCTATGGCTAGATTTCATACGCGTAATTCATGAACTTTAGGGTTTAGTCTTACGCGTAAGACTTTTTACGCGTAAAATGTTTGATAAGTTTTCATGCCATGATCTGTTTTAGAATGAATGAATGTGTAAATATTGATGTTATGATAATCTTATTTCAGGTTTGCTACTCGTAAAAATCAGAATCAAGGTTGTTAACCATCTACGCATAAGGATCACCTTACGCGTAGCATGTTATGCGTAAGAGAAATCTTACGCGTAGCGTTTACGCGTAAGGTTCTACAAAGGGACTACACGTATCCTGTGAAGGATATGCGTAAACAGTGACCTCTACGCATAAGGTCTACTCTTACGAGTAAGCCTTACGCGTAAGGTTTTATATACGCCTACGCGTAAGCTTTACGCATAAGGTCCCCTGTTCCTACGCGTAAGTCAGGATCCTACGCATAAGCTTGTGTTTACGCGTATAACTCCTGTTTACGTATAAGCTACCATTTCTACGCCTAAGCCTTGATCAAACCTTCATTGTGAATTGTTACGCGTGCAAACTTGTAAATAAATAAATCATAACGTCACGAAACCAATAAATGTCACTAATAAGCTTAAATGTGTAATGTGTTGTGAAAAAGTATGTGATAACATAAACTTTAAAACTTAAAGTTAACTAACTCACGAAACTTTTCTCGACATCATTGGACTATTGAACAAACAAGTGACTTTGGACTCGTAACAATCATTTACATATCTCATTCAATAATTAGACAATAAAACCATCTGTTGACTAACATTATGTCTTTCGATATGTTGGTTCTTTTGGCTAAATGTATTTCAGATCACGACATGGAAGCTCAAATGAATGTGGATGCACCAAATGTTCTCACCATTGCTGATATCTTCCCTCATGGCTATCTAATGAAGATTGGAAAGAACAATCTTAGAGTTGACTTTGAAACTCTCACCTGCTCGGAATCTTCTTGTCTTATTGTTGTGAATATTCTGAAGAATCATCCCTATCAGAACATGCTCACCAACTCCGCCACTGTTCCGGAGATCTACATACAGCAATTCTGGAATACAATGCAGATGGTCAAAGGTCAAAATGTTGTGACGGTGACGCTCAATCACAAGCAAATCACCATCACCCCTACAGATTTAAGGGTTGTTCTCCTCATTCCTGACATCATACCAACTGAATTCTCTGCTGCACCAACTGAAGAGACTATTCTGCAATTCTTGATTGATATTGGGTACGACGAAGCTTCAGGAGTAATCAATAAGCATTCACACGTGGATCTAAAGAACATTCCTCAGCCTTGGAAAAATCTGTTTCTGGTCGTGACAGCGGCTATGAGCATCCCAAGCTCGTGGAACTTCAAATCTTTTGGGCTCTGATCAACATGAAACACATCGAAATTGAAGCTCTGATATGGGATGACATGATGACATTCCTCAAAAAGCTTTGCTCAAAGATTCCTTATATCAGATATACAAAACTGTTGATTCAAAGAGCACTTGGGTATAACCCAGATATCCCCAAAAGAATCAATGACCCCGACAATCTCGACATGTTGTCTGAACCCACCTTAACTGTCAGATTCAAGGAGTCAACTACCAAGAAACAAGGTGTTGTGTTACCAGATCACCTTCTCTCAGATGAACTCAAACAGCTCAACTCTTACAAAAGGTATCTGAAAGCTGTGGAAGAGAACAAAGTTGGTTTTCTAGATGATAAATCTTTTGGTACACCTACCAGGAAAACCAGAAGAGGAAGTGGAGGAAGTGCTGCAAGCATTGAGAGTCAGAGGAAGTTCCCCAAGAGGAATCCTCCACGTAAGAGGACAGTTCCTTCCAAGGAAGCTATTCCTATTCCTATTCCCAAGATTGAACCGCAAAGAAAGCTAACGGACGAGGACTCGGAGGGTACTGCATCAGATGAAGAGATTTTCTACTCTGAAACAGCTAAAGATGACACTACAACAGTATCTAAACCTCCCAGTCCACCAGCTGAAAACGGCAAAAGGAAGACTCCAGTCATTGAGCAACAAGAAGAAGAAGATTCAGATGAAGAGCCTCTGGAAACTAAGTACAGAAGGAAGTTCAAGTTCCTTAGACTCCAACACGTTGCTAAAGAATTTGCTAAAGATCAAATGGGTGGCCCCGGAGGGTCAAGTGGTGGAGTTCAACCTACACCAAATCCTGATGCTGTTAATCGACCCGATAAGGGATCTGGTGCCACCACTTTGGAACAACAACAAAAGCGAGTGGAAGATTCTATTGAATTCGACATTGAAAAACCAGATTCTGAGAAGTTAGAGAAGGAAAAAGCTGATGAAGAAGCTGCAGCTAAAGCCAAAGCTGATGAAGAAGCCGCAGCTCGAGCTAAAGCAGAGGAAGATGCTCGAATTCAGGCTGAAGAGCAAGCTAAATCCGATAAAGATGACGAGATGGACTACGATGATCTTCTTCTCGACAGTCCAACCCGCTCTAAGGAAGAAACTGCTGAGCCACCAAAGGACCCGGAGTCTCCTCATATCTCTTCATCATCGGATTCATCTTCTCACTCTTCACCACCACCATCAAAAAGATCAACCAAATCGTCATCCAAATCAGTGAAGAAGCCAACTGCGTCTTGGATCTCTTAAGCTAAGACACAAATCGTTAAAGCTGTCAAACAGGTCAGAAAGAAAGACGTGCTTTACAAGAAGCTGAATTTTCTCGCCGACCAGATACAGTATTTTCATGATGAGAAAGACGAGATGAAAGTTGAAAGGGAGTATGTCCAGAAGCTCATGAAAGATGATCTTCAAGGGAGAATGGACGAGATGATCAAAGGATACACTCACAAGTTCCTTCTTGACGTCGTTCCTAAACTGACAAAGGAGATGTATACCAGGCAACTTTATCCGAATCTCTTACATCTGGCCAAGCAGACTATGAAATCAACACCAATGCATGTAAACATCAATCCAGTTGATCCCATAATCTTCTCAGATGCTGAATTAGTTGACCGGCTGGTAGCTCAAATGTCCAAAAGATCTGCAACATTTGCCTCTCACGAAGGTAAATTGTTTGAAGCATTGCTGGAATATCAACTCCAATCAGCATGCTAAGTTGAAGCTGAAAGGCCGAAACGTCCAAGAGACGATGATGACAAGGATAAGGATAAGGACAACGAGCCCAAACGCCCGAAGAAGTCTGGTGAATCATCCTCTATGCAGCCTCCACCCCAACGGACTCCAGCTCAACAAAGATCTCCTCCTCGTTCTTCTATAGAAAAACCTCAGGATTCTGAGACACCACCCCAGACTCAGAAAACCGGTGATCACTTTGAGTATACGGGTGGTAACGATGAGGAAATCCCTGAGCCCCAAAAACAACCCATCTCTCACGACACGCCAAGAAACCGAATCCTCCTCTAGGCCAAAGAAAAAGAAGAAGAAGCGCTATGATGACGTCTTATCATGGTGGACGAGGATAACACTGAATTTGAATGGTTCTCGAAGCTTGTTGATTCCACTCCCTACCCATCTGAAGGTCAAGAGGTTACAGAATGTAGTACATTAGAGCATGCGAAACTACTACAAGAAAAATTCCGTGTGAAGAAGATGACGAAATCCGAGTTGAAGCGAATCAAGAATGAAGCATTTCAACTTCTCAAAGACAGCTCGGAAAGTGCTATAGAAGTTGAGTATCACCTTGATAATATAGCACGAGCCATGTCTAACAACATGGATTGGCTCAACCCAGAAGCAAACATCGACTTCACCAAACGGGACAATCCTCCATATTACACCGACTGGTCCAAACCTCTGCCAACAATTGGCCAACCAGATCAGCCTAGGATTCCATTAAGATATTTCTTCAACAAAGACTTGGAATTTCTTCTTCACGGTGGCTATGGTTCAAGGAAATACGCTACATCACTGACACTTCCGTTCCCAGCAGCAATATACTCTAACTGTATAGCCATCGAGGAAAGAGCTAACCACATGTTCTCCAACTATGTGGAAGAGTATGACCGTGATGCACTGTATGGGATTCACCATTGGCCGGAACGCCGAAGAATCTACTACAGAAGCTGCCAGGTTCAGAAGTCTCAACATTAAGTGTTCAGTACCAAGAGTATCGTTGCCATCAAACATGTTGATCTTTCGTCCAAATGGGACTACACTTTTCTCAAGAATATTGTGGTCAAAAGGCAAGACGAAAGAGATTATGTATTCTCTGAAGCGGACTTTGAGAATTTGTCTCTCAACGACATTGAAGACATGTACCTTGCCAAAGTACAGGGTCGCATGAGACAATTTTCAACTGAAGTACAACGTGAATTCATCAAGTCCTTGCTTATCTTCATCAGACGCATAGTCATCAAAGAACGTGTAGAAGATCTTCAACTTGCAGTTGAATCATATCAAACCCGTGTCAACTTCACTCCACCTCAGCTAGATCTTCCCGACATCAACCAGCTTTCACAATATACACTCATCAGCCAACCATTCGGAGTGGTTTACCTTAGTGAAACACTACGCAACTGCTTGATGGCGTGTAGAGATCTTCACAAGTTTGGGGATCACACATTGAAGAAGGTTAGGGACGGATTAGCTTATAGGTTGAAGGATATTCATGAAGGTATTGGGTCTAAAAAGCGATGGAATTCTAAGGAAAGACGGGATGTGAAGAGAATCATCACCATGATTGATGAAAGGTTGTATCGAAGGGATCAGTTCAGAACACTGGAGAGCTTTGTAGGTGGTCGTCCCAGGATTGCTCTCGCCGGCTATCAACGCCCAGTTCGCATTCCTGGAAACATTGATGGACTTCCTGGTACCCCTTGAACTGCTTCTATTTCATAATATTTTGGATGTGTGATTATATATGTCAATGGCTTGTGCACACATAACAGTGTACAACCCGTACTTGTCAAGAAAGGACCCTGTGGTACGCTTCAGTGCCACAATCCTTATAAAAGGAGCGAAAGCTTCTTACCTTTGAGTAAAACCTATCAAACCTTTCACTTTTCAAGGTTTTGCTCAAAAGAACAAGTACTTCCCCTTATGATTTTCAAAACCTCAACCGTTTATATCACTAGTTGAGGGGGAGTATTTGACTTAAAAACTTTGTTCACAAATTGTTCACAGTGGTCATCTTCCCATAAAACTCAAAATAGTCATATTTATTCTCAACATTTCTTCAAAAATAACATTGATATGCCATTTTTGAGGGGGAGAAAAATTTATGTGATAAGAAATATGTTGTGTAACTGCAAATGACTCTTTGTGCTATAGACTTAACCAACGAATTGACGAGTTCTTAACTGTTAGTAACTCGAAAATACTTGTCCGGGACGGGTAATAATTTCAAGCTAGTTCGCTAGTGATGTAAACGTGTCTCGCAAAGGACTTGTCCGAGTAGAATGAACCATTCGAGAAACTCTTTGTAGACATGATCTTTGACGGGTTTGAAAACCTTTCGAGGTTTGTCCACACCTTCAAGATAGTTATTAGAGCCAGTTGTCACCTAAAAGCTGACAATGTAACTCTTTAACTATTCAACGTAACCGTGTCTCACGGGGGATTGTCTATCTTGAGTCGATCAATTCAAAAGTGCGCGCTCTTTCCTCACCATGCACATTTCTGTCAAAACTCTCAAGCATGTGTGGAAGGGGAGTATTTATGCAAAAGATCAAACTCTTTCAGTGGTACAAAATGTTTTTCATTCACATACACTTTAAGAGATTTTCATGTAAATGGTTTTTATGGCAATGGAGTTATAAGGAGATTAAGGTTAGGAATAACCGTCCTATGATCCGCCAGAGCTGGAGGGATCTACCCAAGGACACTACCAATAGTTAGAATTAGAAGTCCTTAGGTTTGATCATAAAAAGGAGAAAATGAGAATTGGAGAAAGAAGGAGTTGAAGAATTAAAAAGAAATGCAAAGAAAATGGTGAAAAAAAATAGCCCTCCAAATTATTCAACTTAGGGCAGACACCGGGTTCAATTCATATGCTACTGGTTGTCACTTGATGACGCCGGTATGGAAGATTAAAAGTCGTCATGGACCCAGTGACGCATGCACTAAACCTTCTAAGCCACTCAAGTTTCTCTCAACAAAAGCTTGTTTCATTCTCACAGGGAACCCTACATAAACTATCGGCTCTCTCTTAGAGATTGCTGATATTGAAGAAGGAGACCCTCTCCCTAGTCTCCGCTCAGGAAAACCAAAACGCACTATTGAGTCTAGAGCCACGAGATTCATCAAAAGCCCCTATTTGCCCTATTTGCCCTTTTTGTATCAGTCCTATGTTGCACCATTAATTACATACACCCTTTGGCAGATTTAGCTTATCAAACATTAAAGGCTTTTTAAATGCTTATTTCCAAAAGCAGGTGCCCCTTTTTTTAATTTTTTTAAGTTTAGTTCAACTTAAAGTATTTTCTGTAATTTTTTTAGATTTTTCTAAAATAGTTTTTATAATTTAATCAGTATAGTTTATTTTTTAATTCATAATTAATTATTTAAAAGTCAAAAAAATACCCGGCTTTTTTCTAAAATCATTTTTAGTCGTTTACGACGTAGAAAAATAGATTTGCACCCGTAGGCTTTAAATTGCAAAATTTACACTTTTAGGGCTTAGGACGCTCCCGGTTTTGCCCATTTTTGAGTTTTAGTGCCTTATGACGTAATTTAGCATACTTTTATTGTTTCTTATGCTTATTAGTTGTTAATTTAGTAATTTGATTAGTTTCCTTGCCTTATTTGCTTTCCCGTGCTTTAAAATTTAGAAAATCAAAACAAAAACATAAAATCCCGATCATTCAAGCATTTTAATAACAAACCTCAAACGAAATCCTCGATTCACACCTCGTTGGGACACGACCCGGGTAATCACTTTCCCGGTATCACTTATCATATATTTGCGGGTTTTGCGTGTTGAACTTTTTCCTAAAGGGTTAATTCGTCGATTCGCGCGTATCACATGCATTTAATATTTTATATACTATTTGAAACGAATAACCCATCTACCTCAAACATGCCTCAACAACCTTCTATACTAGGCCCATATCAACCAAGTCATGAGGAGATATGCTTTCATTGCCAACATGTCCAAACTTTGGTTCATGAAGTACGTAATGAAATGCGTTTCATGTTTCATCGCCTTCTTGAATGTCTAGATGGCATCAACAAATCTAATCACCCATAGAAACCTTTAAGTGCAAGCACAAGTGGTTCTTCCTCCTCTTGTCTTAGGTCTAACCTATGACTTTTCTTTTTCATGTTATATCATTTCCTTAGTTTCAGAGAATTGACCAATGTTGTGTCATTTCTCTTATTTTTATTAAATGAATCTACATGTTTATGTGTTTCTTGCGTATGTGATCATGTTGGTGAGTTTATTACTTGTTTTCATGGAATTTCATACAATTCCTTGCTTTTACTACTGCTAACAAGCTGCAGGTACCCAGATCCCTTATATTATACTGGGCGGATCCCTTTTTAGAAGGATCCGGCAGATCAAGGCACTCAAAATACTAACAGAACTCTTATGCAGTTCATTTCTCAGCAAAGGAACACCACATACTTTTTTCTAACCTCTGTTTTGTAGATTTTCAAAACACACTAGGAGTACATGAAGCCCTCAATAAGGGGGAGCCTTCGTCAAGCAAAACCTTTGCACCTTTTTGCAATGCTATCGTATTTGGCTTCCTAATTACTTGACGCCCTCACCAAGGGGGAGCAATCATCAACTTCTTTACCCTCTTTTCCTTCTTTTACATATCTTCTTTGATTTCTTTCTAAAACCCTTGCATTTGGGTTAGTTTCTTTTCGACGCTCTTTTTGTTTTGACAAAAAAGGGGGAGAAGAGAGTAAAAACTCAAAATTCAAAATTTACGAATTTTATCCTTTTTACTTAAATTAATTTTATATTTTGTCATCAACAAAAAGGGGAAGATTGTTAATACAAATAAACCATAAAAACGTTTATTTATATTTTACAATCTCCTTATGTTTTGTCGATAACAAACGTAAAATCATTTTAATGTAATAAATAAAATACGTAAACTTTTGAGCTAATAGTTTACTAACTCATTTAAATAAACAAACATATCATTAAACATGTTTAGTTAAATAGTTTTCATAAAACCAAAACCATTTTTATAAAACATTCAAAAGTAACTTTGGTTACTTACATTTTATAAAAATGCATGCTATCTATTATATAACTTGTTAATATATAAACATGTTGGACTATCCACAAACCCAAAATCCATGCCCAAAACCCATAACCAATGGATTTTGACCCAAACCCCTAACCCATTGCATGACATCATGCATGACATCCAAAATGAGTAATATCCATAATCCATGACCCAAAGTCCATAACCCATAACCCAAGATAACGTTCACATCAGGAATGACATCACCTATCCATGGACCATAACGTATAACCCAAAACCCGGTTTGTAACCCAAAATCCGAACTGGTATTACCAGATAGCCGGATCCCTGGGCTAACACTGGCAGGATACCTTTGGGAAGGGATCCGCTGGATCCGGGTGAACATTGACCAAACAGCCTATAAATAGTTGGTCATCTCTCCCTTTTCACTCACCCCACTTAGACATATCTTCTTTCTATGTTCTAAATTCTTTATCTCAGATCTAATGATCTTCTATCTATATTTGGCCTCTAGAAGACTTGGACGCTCAATACATGAGTTGCTAGGATTCTTCATCTCCACAAGATCACTGAAGTGTATCTTTTTATTTGTTCTTCTCAAATTTGTAGTAGATGTGGTGTGAAAAGTAGTGGTGTAATAGCACGTTGGTCCTTTGATGTGTTGCGTTTGGGTTGTGGTCCCTCCATTGTAATGGAACTCGGTATCTAGCTTTGTACCGAATAAAGTGTAGGCGACGAAGGTTTGGTTCTACCTTGTGTGAGAAACCGGTATTTGGCTTTGTACCGGATAAAGTGTAAGCGACGTTGTGAAGGCTTCTCCACCGGTGAAAGGAGCTTGTGTTGTGTAGTGCTTACGGAACTCTCGAGTTAGGTACTCGGGGAGTAAAGTAGGGCAAGGAAGGGTCATTGTAGCCGAAACACTATAAATACTTGTGTTGTGGTTGTGTCTTTCTATCCCTCTATCGTAGTTTAGTTTTATATGTTTTTTTACTATCAATATCCAACACGTCAAAACTAGATTGGCATAAGTTGATCTAAAAGCTTTAAAACGCAGTTTTAATCGGTAAAACTATTCAACCCCCTTTCTAGGAGGAGAGTTATTTTACATACCAAACTTTTCTTACATACCAAGGGACTCATCTTCACCATCCATTTAAAAAGAAATCAATGGTTGAGATTAAAAGCATTTTATTATTTCACCTATTTTTTATAATTTAAATATCTCTTAAACCGTTAATCGTTAAGTGAAAATATTTACACCATCGCGACGAGCATTTAATTATCTTTCTATAGACGGGCACTTTGATATACTTTCGAAAAAAGAAAAAAACTCGTTTTTTTCACGTTTTTTCGTTATTTTTTTCCTTTTTTTACGTTACTGAAATTTACATAAAAAATCATATATGATAAAACACTAAATTGAATATCACATGTGATATTAGTGTTAAATCATATATGATATGTAATATCACATGTGATATTATATGTAATATCATATATGATATTACACTAATATCACATGTGATATTACATATCGTATATGATATTACACTAATATCACATATGATATTCAAATTAGTGTTTTATCATATATGATCTTTCAATGCAAATTTCAAAGAACGTAAAAAACGAAAAACTTAAAAAAAAAAAAAAAAAGGTGAAAAATACGAAAAAAAAAATTTGTCGAAAGTATATCAAAGTGCCTATCTATAGAAAGATAATTAAATGCTCGTCGCAATGATATATTTTTTTTTCGCTTAACGATTAACGGTTTGAAAGATATTAATATTTGAAAAAAAAATGATGAAAGTGGGTTTTTAAAATTGTTGGGATTAATCTCATCCATTAGATCAAATAAAAATGGATGGTGAAGATTGATCCCTTGGTATGTAAATAATCTTTTGTCCTCAAATGATCTTTTATCCCTTTCTAGTTTTCTACAAAATTATTTAAAATTCAACAAATTAAGTTTTATCTATTACCCACTATGTTTTTTGTTTTTAACAACATCGACAACTAGATTTTTATACGTATTTTTTCTCAAACATGATTTTTTTAAGTTTGATCAAAGGAAGTTCAATTTTGACTTTAAATTGGCTAATATGAATGTTATATTTTCAAGTGAAGCTTTCCTACTGGTCAAATTTCAATTGCTTCAACGCTCTTTCAGCACTTTTTGGAAATATGATATTACTCTTTCTGTCCTAAAATATAAGTCTATTTTGACTTTTTTAAAGTATTTTTATTTCAACTTTGACCTTAGTTAATTTTTTTTCGTGTTATATAATACTTGATGTAAAATATATAATTGAACTTGTGTTTTAAATACATTTTCATTGGTATACTTTTCATCAATATTATATAACACGAAAAAAAAGTTTAAGATCAAAGTGAGAACGAAAAAACTTTGAAAAATCAAAACTGAAGTTATATTTTAAGACGGAAGGAGTATATAGTAAGAGACTATCATTATCATGACTATAGATGTAAATAAGACGAGACAATTCGTGAGCTATTCAATATTGAATCACAATCGAGTTTTGTGTCTAAGTTTTAGCACAATTGACTTGAGTCATCGATTGTTGTATAGGGGCCACCAAGCATGGGTGGATCCACACTTGTTATTTAGGGGCACAACTACATACTTGGGATTAGTGATCCCAAGATAGGTTCGGTTCGGCTCCTGTATTGACTACATCAGCTTCAAGGACATAGAAACGGGTTCTGAACTATAACATAAGAGCCAGCGTTTTCCATTTCTACACATAGAGGCCAGTTCTTTACTGGAAAAGCTCTCTACTCACATTAACAATGCTAATAGAGAATGCGTTCGAAGTAAAGAACTCGTCCCTATGTTTCTATTATTTTGCGCAATAGTGTTAGCATTTTTTCTAGCCTCAGGTAACTTTACACAATGCCATCCATGTTTCTTCTTACACAAACACACACACTCAATGTCACACCATCGCTCATCCACCACTGTCTTTTTTTTTTTTTCATTTAAGACCCTAACAAAACTTACGAAGTTTTCCATTAATTCAATCTATCTATTTCTCTTGGAAAACGTTTCATTAATTGGCGGCAGCAAATCAAGTTGTGTTATTATTTATGGATAGTATGCGTAATTGCGAATGCATGTGCATAAAACTATATCTATATGTCCCTAATGGTTAATTATATTCTACAACAGAAAATGAGAATAAGTATCCAATATGTAGGAAAGGAAAATGATATATATTTCTACTCAGGGCGGACCTACATGGTGTCGGGTGTTGCACGAGCTACACCCGATTTTTGGTCATGAAATGCAACTTTTTTTCAAAAACTCTTATTTTTTGGTATGTACAACCTCCGATAAGTTTTTTTGCTACTTTTGGTTTTTTGTATAACTTTAGTTAGCCAAACAATTATTTTGTGCAACACCTTTTTGAAAATCCTGAATCCGTTCTTTTTTCTACTAATCTTTCTACTTTTATAATTATGACAAGTGGAAGAATCAATGCACTAAATTAAAGAAAAGAAATAATGCATTACACATGTAAAGAAGGATCATTAGTAAGAGATGGAGTAAGAACTTATGTGAAAATAATAGGGATATTATGATAGTTGTTTATGCTAGTTTTTAATGTTGAATGATTTTGGAATGTTATTATGTTTAGATTAATTATTGATTTGTGCCAGTTTTTAACCAACTGGCTTAGCTCAGTTGGCCACTTTGGAGTCCTTAGGGGCTTTTGGGGGAGGGAGGTCTTGAGTTCAAATCCTGCAAGGGGTTTGAATGAGGGATTTTCCTTCAAGGTAGTCCTTTAATGAAGGGGTTTGGGCCTGGTAACCCCAGGTTCGAATTTTGGAAAAGGCAAGGGTTTACCCCTATTAATTGTCGTGCCTTCGGGCGAATTAGTAGGGGTTTTCCCCCATCGGGTATTTGAAATAGGCATTTCCGCTTCGAGGGAGCTCTCTAGCGGACCGGTTTTAGACAACGTAGTCTAGACCTCCCGCTGTCGAACCGCGACACGAAGCACTTAATAAGAAATTCACCTTTAAAAAAAAAAAAAAAAAAAAATATTGATTTGTGGATATTTCAATGAATTAAATATTAGGGTTTAAAATGTTTGGCTTAATTTTTCCAGAAAGTAGGCTAGTAGGAGTTTTTTTTATTGCATTGGTATTTATGATTTGAGACTTTTAGTATGAGAAGTAAAAAAAATACGTGTTTTTATATAGTATATATTAGATATTAGGTTCTGGAACCGAGAACCGCCTTTGACTCTAGTTCCAATTCGGTTCTTTTTGGTTCCGGTCTGATCTGGTTCTTGATTCATTCCGGTTCTTTGATTCTTTTGCTCATCCCTACTTCTGAAGTCATCAACCTTCATTAATAAGTGGGAATGCTCTTAAACACAACTGCTCCTCAAATAAAATATCTCGCGCGTACTTCTTATTTAATTAATAAAGAAACTAACATCAACTGATACGTGCGAATATCACATCTTTTCTATGTTTGTATAGTCCTTATATATGTCACCTAAGAAAACTATTTGTACATGAAGGGGTTGAGAATCATAAGATCTTAAAAACAATAAGATGAAACAAAAGAGTAATAACATTATAACAGTACGTCTCGTGTTCCAACTATGGGTCTTAATTAGTTATCTCTTCACAAAATCTCATGGTTGGAGTTTCCACTTAATCTATATGGTAGTTCTAATTGGTAATTACAATTGGTTGCTTTAGCTACTATACACAGCACAAACTGAAACGTGAAGAAGAATAAAAAAGCTATGACATTAAAACAGGAAAGTTATTTTACATACAAAATAACAAGAGACTCATCTCCACCCTCCATCTAGAAAAAAATCAATGGTTGAGATTAAAATCATTTTATTATTTCATATATTTTTTATAATTTAAATATTTTTTAAACCGTTAATCGTTAAGCGGAAATAGTTACACCATCGCACGACGAGCATTAATTATCTTTCTATAGACGGGCACATTGATATACTTTCGAAAAAAGAAAAAACAAATCGTTTTTTTCACGTTTTTTCGTCTTTTTTTCATTTTTTTTTTCGAATATAAGATTTGCATGAAAAAATCACATGTGAATCATGTGATTAAACATTAATTTAAATATCACATGTGATATTTAGTGTTAAATCACATATGATATGAAATATCACATGCGATATTAGTGTTAAGTCACATATGATATATTATAATATATGATTTAACACTAATATAACATGTGATATTTAAATTTATCATATGTGATTTAACACTTAAGATCACATAGGATACTCAAATTTATCATATGTGATTAACACTAATATCACATGTGACATTCAACTTAATGTATAATCACATGTGATTTTTTTCATGCAAATTTCAGTAACGAAAAAAATGTAAAAGAAACGTGAAAAATACGAATAAAAAAAATTTGTCGAAAGTATATCAAAGTGCCTATATACAAAGATAATTAAATGATTGTCGTAATTGTATATTTTTTTTCGCTTGACGATTAACGGTTTGAAATATATTAATATTTGAAGAAAAAAAATGATGAAAGAGAGTTTTTTAAATTGTTATAATTAATCTCATCCATTAGATCAAATAAAAATGAAATGAAAATAAATGATGAAAATTGATCCCATGAAAAAGTTTTTTCGTCCTCAAATGATCTTAAATCTGAAACATATATCGGGAAACATATTTCGTCGTTGATGCCAAAATTCTTTCTACTAACTCCATGACCAACTAACTTTAAGAAAAAGTATAAATTATAATGGCTGCTATCTAGGATAACTTATTCTTTTGGAAGTTCATATGTAACAACATGTCAATTTTATAATAGGAAATTTGCATTTTATGTGATCCCATATCACACTTATAAATTTACAGTAGCATATTTTTAAGTGAAAATTACTGTACTGCCCAAAATGAAAGTACCGTGTCTGCACTTACCCATCTTTCTTCTCACTATCAAAAATACCCATAGATGTCGTGTATATATTTTCGCTATATACACGAGATGTACGTGTATGGCCACAAATCATTGTTGCAAATAAATGTGTAGCATCTCGTGTACCAAATGAGATACATACACGACATGAATCATTCTTGCAAATAAAGTGTAGCATCTCGTGTAAAAAGTAGCATGTCGTGTAAAAAATGAGATAGATACATTGACATGGTTTTGTTTTCATTTGGGCATGTCGGGTAACAATCAATAAAAACACACGAGATGTGACAATAATTGGTGATGTCTTGTATGCATGCATGAATATACACGAGATGTTAAGCTTATGTAGGGTATACATGCATGAAAATGGAATAAGGACAACTCATGTCGTGTCTAATGCTTGAAAAATACACGAGATGGAAAAGGGTATACAGGGTTTAGGGTTATCTCTTAGCGGTTTAGGGTTATCTTTTAGCATCGGGAAAGAGCAAATATTAAAAGGTTGATTTGATGATTCAATGTTTTAGCATTGGGAAAGAGCAAATATTAAAAGGTTGATTTGATGATTCAATGTTATTGCAATAATGTTCTTGCAAATTAAAAGTTGATTTGATGATTCAATGGACTTTATTTGAAGCTTGAATATATAGACGATGTCGTGTATCATTGTTCTTGCAAGTTCATTCAAACTACATCTTCTTCATCACATATATAAGGAACAATATACACGACAGCTTCTTCACTTTGTCTTGAAAGAATATACATCTTCTTCATCACCAATATACACGACATCTTGTTCATCATAGTTTGTGAGTTTGATGGTTTAGTTCGGTTGTAAAAAAGTGTTGGTGGTGCAGTGGTGGTGCTGTGTGGTGGTGGATATGGCTGTGAATATGGAAGGTCATCGGGTATTTCGCAATTTTTTTTCCTTTACACTTTTAGTTTTTTTTATTTGTTACGTACATGTGTATTAATATATGTTTATTTATTTTAGGATTATCCTGCCCAAATTACATGTAGGAGTAGGTTATCCGTGATTAGTGCTATTAAAAGTATGATTGTGAACACCCGTAGGGAAACATTATTTAGAGATACATGTTTTGGTTGGTTGTTAGATTTGCCAAAAATGCAAGAGTCTGGCGTGTTAGTACATTATTTCATATGCCACCAAGTGCCATGTGTAGAGGGAGATACAAATATTGTTCCTCTGAGATATCGTGTACGTGATATTAATCGGGTGGGTGAGGTTGAGGTTCAGTTTGGTAGGGAGGAATTATGTCTAGTTACTGGTCTAAGATTTGGAACAGATTTTAGAAAGGATTATGAAGTTGGACCTATTCCCTTTAGGAGACGAGTGTTCCCTTCGTCAACTGATTCTTCAAAAATAAAAGTTGGTGATGTGTTCCGTGCGCTAGACATTAAGTTGTTAAGCCGTTTGAGCGACGAAGATGCTGTTGGTCTTTGTTTGATAGCCGTGTTAGTGTTGGTGTTAAAAGGGACCGAGCTTAGGAATGTAGTCGACGATTTTGTATTTAGGTTAGTGGAGGATATAAATGCATGGAATGTGTTCCCGTGGGGGTCTTACGTATGGCCAACCTTGTACAATTATCTTAAGGATGCAGCAAATAAGCGCAGGGCAAAGCACTTTGCCGAGGGGAGGGATCCTACTAAACTTCCTAAGTACAATTTGAATGGCTTTATATGGGCCTTCAAGGTATGTGATATATAAATTTACAAAGTTCATGTATATGTATATCGTTAACAAATTTAATACAATTTTGCCTTTTACAGACGTGGATATTGGAGTGTTTCCCTCATGGTGCGACCCCAAGGTTTTTTTGTTATAATCAGTTGTATCCCCGATCAATTGCGTGGAGCTATAGAAACGTGGTATATAGAGAGTCTATAGATCGGTTTTTGGATGACCAATTTAATGTGAGTTTCAAATATGACCTTAGTTTCTTACAATATGATTATAATTTCTTGTTGGTTTTTATTAATGTTGTGTATAATGTCCATGTTTTTTAAAGGTAAACCCACCTTTGATGAGGCTTATGCCGGATGACTATGAGCAAAATACCGAGTGGTGGGGTCAAAGTAGAGCATATTTTGCTGGGAATTCGACCTCAATTCCTTCGAAAAAGCCTCCACTAAACGAACCTATTTACGATTCTATTACACCGGAAATTATACAACAGATGAAGGCACTTGAGGCGAAGTTACAAGAACATGACTTGAAGTTCAAACAACTTGATCCACGATTTTTTGGTGGCGATTTTGCTGTAAGTAGCTTACGTTTATTTATTTATTGTTATTCAAAACACCTAAGTAGGTTTACGTGCTTTTATCTTTTTTATATTTAAATATGTTTGAAAATAACCAACTCTACATTATAATTTTTCATTCAGGGAATACCAAATGCCGACCGTCCATTTGGCGATCCACCGAATGACTCGTTCTTTGACGGTGTTCATGTACCTACACCGCCGTTAAAGTTTACTGGTCCATCATTGGTTCCCACCACCGGACATACGGCTACCCGTACGCCACTTGGGTTTGGCTCTTTTGCCACGCCTGTTGATTATGAGGCAGGTCCATCTCAAGTCTATGACGTAGGTGTCGACGTCCAGGTAACCTATTAATTACATAAATATTTCATGGTTAATATTGTTATTAGTAGTTATATTGATTTTTAAATTTTTTATTGTTTATTTTTTTTAAGGATGCGATCGAGCGACCAAAGAGGGATTGTCGTCCGGGTAAATGTCTGCAATATCCTTACATCGAACAGGGGCCAACCACAATCTTGCCTAAGAAACGTGCCGCTAAGAAGACGCAAAAAAAGAGTACCTCGAACATTCTGGCATTTAATTTGGAAGAACAAGTGGTTCATGAGTATAAAGAGTATCTTTGGTGGTGTTGCTCGTTTTGGTAGTCGTCGTGTCGAACCTGTTGCAGTTTATAATGTTGACCCTAATAAGGTATACTGGACCCTTAAAATTTATTAACATGAAGTTGCTAATTAACAATGTTTGATATTGTATTTTATCGTTTGGTTTTTCAGGTGAGGCGTGAGCATTATGTTAGTTTGGAGGAATTTCTATTAAACCCATCCCCGATATACCTTGACTGCCATCCAAAGGGTTGGGTAGCAGAGCTTAGCTTCTTTCAACAACTACTTCGAATTATACAAGAACGACACGATCCGAGTACCTGTCAAATTGGTTGGCTGTCTGACGACGTAAGTATAGTGTTATGTTTTTTAAAAAGTTTAGATTATATTAGTTTGAAGAACGTAAAATGATTTTGTTTAATCTCTTGACTCAACAAATGAATTGTTGGGTTGAGCTATTAATAAGAAGAAGGCAAGATGGCGCGCCATGGACAATATCGTCATCATGGACATCATCCACTTACCCCACAGAAAATGGTGGTAGAGTACCCATGCTTTCGATAGCTCCTTCGATTATGGGAACATTAGATGGTAGCATGCACCCGTACCCTTCATGGGATCAAGTAACATGGGTAAGTAAATGTGTTTCAACCTATAATTAATTTTTCTCATAAATTACGCTTTACTAGTTTATTTAACTGTATATATTTGAATACATTTTCGACGCAGGTGGTGATGCCGATGAATGCAGGAGGGAATCATTGGGTCACAGCAGTTATTGATCTAGTGTCATCCACCTTTCTGGTTCACGACTCATTGCCTAGCACGGAGCGTAGTGATTATTTACGAGAGTATGTTCTAGAATGGACCGGAGTTGTTAACAAATGTTTAGAAGAGGTAGGACATTTCACAAGAACCGGACGTCCGCACTACAATTTCAAATTCCGTTACAACAACCAACAATATCCGATCCCACACCAAACTAACACTCACGATTGTGGAGTCATCACTTGTTGGCTCATGCATGAGTTTGTTACTGGTAAGTTTCCACCACAATGGAGTTATGATGTTGAAGGCTTTTTCAAGACTATTAGATATAGTATCTCTAAGATGTTTTACGATTGTCGTTTCGTGGAGACTAGTTCTTGTGGATATGATTGAGGATGATTTTTAATGGAAGTTGTATATATTTTTATATTATATGTTTAACTTATATTTGATGTTAATTCAAACTTTTATTCAAGTAAATCAACATTACATATAAATGACGTTGAGTTAGATAAACATTACATAGCTGACTATTTATAGACCAATAATTGTCAACACATGCTACCACTAGAATTGGCTTTATATAGCTGACTATTTATAGACCAATAATTCATTAACTATGTCATAGCAATAATTCATTAACTATGTCACTTTTTATATAGTTGACCATTATAGAATCATGTTGCTGAATATGACATTGCTAAAAATGTAGAACATTGATTAGTTAAAAAACAAAACAACTTGCATTTAAATAGTTAAAAAAAGAGTACAGAAACAAACATTGATAACGGTAAAGACACGAACTAAACGACAATGGTATGATTTGGTTCATTAAGAAGAATTAGTGATTCTTTATATGGGCCAATGAAAAATGAACCACCATAACGAAACAGATCAAACGAAACAACTCGGCAAGCAAACGATATTATACACAACACGACATAAACCATATGCTACACACGACATACGAAACAACTCAAACGAAACAACTTGACAACAAAATGAAACAGATCAAACAAAACAACTCGGCCATTCAATTATTTTCCCTGCTACTTCCCGCTCTGCTAGAACCTGCACCATCTTTTCCCTTCCTTTGCTTGACGAACTGTTCAAACAATGCTTCAAGATTTGTTACCCTATTTCCCACATCATCAAATGTGTAATCGAACGGGCTTTTTTCAGCTTCATCTTTTTCCTTCCTTTGCTTGACGACGAACTACTCCCACATTGCTTCAGCTTCCAGTAGGTTTGCTCCTCCATTCCATAATGCAGAAGTAGCTTCACTGTCCAAATACACTCTGTAGAATCACTCTTTCCTTAACCATTCCGAACGCGGTCTCTCATAAACGGATCTATGTTCTTATAAGAACCATATTCATCATAAATTTCTGACCCATACGTATCAAGAACTCGAGTAAAGAGATATATGGACGATAAAACCAGTGACCACTCTTTTTCCGGCGTGTAATCAGCCATTTTATTGTTACGTGTGTTTTGTGGTTATTTATGTTTTGACGGGATATATAAGGAAAAATTTGCGGGAAAAATAATGGCGGGAAAAATAATGGCGGGAAAAATGTATGAAGTTGGAAAAGTCTATGGAAGACCTCCATCTCTTTGAGACACTACGAAACTGCAGTAAAGACTTAACTGGAAGTCTATTCATGATATCAACTTGAAGGTCGAATGGTATGTTATCTGACATTTTATTTAGAATGTAAAGAGATAAATTACTGAATGATTTTTGTTAAGCAAATAGATTGACAATGTAAGACTTAAATAGAGTCATTGAGTTGTCAAATCATTTCCCATCTGTGTCATATTTCGGGTAAAAAATTACACGTACAAGAAATAGTCATGGAGTAGTCAAATCGTTGTCATAGAGTTGTCCCATCTGTGTCATATTTCGGGTAAAAATTTACACGTACAAGAAATAGTCATGGAGTAGTCAAATCGTTGTCATAGAGTTGTCCCATCTGTGTCATATTTCGGGTAAAAATTTACACAGCATTGTATGTATATATATATATACAAACCGAAATGTATATCCAAACATAGCAAATTCATAAATACATCGCCATGACTTCAGAAATTCATAAATTCAACTGTTTATTACATTTTGATAATACCCAACGAGGTGTGGTCATGTACACTAATATCACATACTCATGGTTAGTTGAGTTTGTGCGTTCTAAATTCAAGTTGGATCCCAATATTCAACTTAATTTTAAATTTAAGCACCCGTCATTTGATTTTCGAATGGATATCACTGACGACGACGAGGTAACTTTTTTTTCTGATTACACTTATGCGAATAGAGGAATGTCTCATCTTTATGTGGCTAAAACAACACATTTGGAAGAAACTACATATTTTAGGTCAACCCAAGAAAATCGAACGTTTTACAATTTTTTAGAAACACCTAACGAAAACACCGGGTCATCTGCTTTTCAAAACAATGTGTCTTTTTTAAATGATGGCCCATCTCAAAAATTTGAAGCAATTGATTATGAAAATAATGATTCCGGGTATAAAGATGAGCCAAATTTCACAAAACCAGGATCATCATTTGCATTCGGGATGATGCGACGATGAACAAAATGATTGTTTTGTTGGTGTAGATGATAAACCAAAACCAGTTAACCATGACTGGAAGAATATTTTTTCATTGATGCCCGATGTTCCAGTAACCACCTATTTACCACCAAACCAATAATTTCAAATCAATATAATAGCAATGCCTTGACGTTTATGTCGGAAAGTTTTTTCACACAAGAGAAAAGTTAGACGTTGCAATTAGGTTGAAATGTATACAAGAAGGTTACCAGTTTTTGGTAAGTAGGTCGGAACCAAATAGGTTTTCTTGTAAGTGCTATCATTTTAAAGAATGCAACTGAAGAATTTGCGCTAAACGTGTGGAAAAAACAAATGTGTTTCGAGTTACAGGTATGATAGATACTCACACGTGTCCCAAAACTCAAACATATCCTAACCATCGAAATGCAAATAAAAAGGTTATTGGTCACATTTTGAGAGATAAATTAAAAGACAATAACCGTGATTTGAAACCGAAAGATATACAAAAAGACATCTTGGCGCAATATAAAATAAATATATCTTATCAACAAGCATGGAGAGGAAAGGATTATGGGTTACAAATGATACGGGGTTCACCGACGGAATCTTTTGAAATGTTACCGTACTATTGTCACAATCTAGAAGAAAAAAAACCCAGTGCACTATCACACGTATCAAGACAAACGAAACAGGAGTTTTCGAGATGTTATTCGTTTCCATTGGTGTTTCAGTAAGTATTTACAACTATCACATGCATATTTTTTTAAATAAATAAACATGAAATAATAATTGTAAATTTATTGTAACGTGTGTTTACAATTATTTTTTTGTAGATTCGTACGTTCGTGCAACATCTCCGCCCTCTGCTTATAGTCGACGGGGCTCATTTAAAGGGTGTATACAAAGGTACAAACTTGTTAGCGAGGCATGGATGGAAACAACCAAATTGTGCCAATTGCTTACGGTATATGCAGAGGGGAGACTGGTGAATGTTGGTCATGGTGGTTTTCCGTACTTAAAGAATGCATAGGTGATAACCAGGATTTGGTTATAATATCCGATAGGCATCCTGCCATTGCGTTAGCAGTACGCAATGAATACCCATTGGCGTTTCATGGTATTTGTTGTCGTCATCTTTTGATGAACATTTCGTTAAAAAGGAAAAAAAAACAAAGGGGCTATATTGGAGCATATGCAATGCGTATACACCTGAAGAATTTGATAGTCGATGCAAATTCTACGTGCTATTGAGCCCGAGGCGTACAACAAGTTACTTGAAGCAGATGTGCAAAGATGGTCCAGAGCGTATTGCCCACGCAATCGTTACAATTATTGTACATCAAACAGCGTTGAGTCTGTTAATGCTTGTATTGTAGAATCAAGAAAGCTTCCAATCACAATGTTGACTGAGCAATATCGATCAATGGTGCAAGATTGGTATTATAAACGGCGACAAGCTGCAGGTATTTATCTTCCAAAAGAAAATATAATTTTTAAATGGTTTTGTTTACTACAAAGAAACTTATTCACGTCTTTGTGTTCATGCAGCAAAAATGAAGTATGAAATCACAGATTGGGCTGCCCATAAGGTGGATAAAAGGAAAATAAAAAGCGCAACTTGGAGTGTATATGGGGTTAATCAAAGTCGGTTCCAGGTTTATGATGGGCGATACAATCGTGAAGTGAACTTAGAGAACATGTCATGTGAATGCCGCAAATGGCAGCTTTCCGGCATACCTTGTGGCCACGTTATTGCTGTTACTAGGTTTTTGAATCAAACGGATTGTGTGCAATTTGTTCAACATTGGTATAAAAAACCAATATACCAGCGACGTACGCAGAGTCGGTTAATTTTGTAGGAGAGTTTCACGAATGGGATTATCCAGGGTATATACAACCCATCACTCCTCCACGAATGGACAACCCACAACCCGGTCGGCCAAAAAATACTGACCGTATACGATCTCAGGGTGAGGAACCACAAGTTACACTTTGTGGTAGGTGTGGTGAAGCAGGCCACAAACGTGGGCAATGCAAAAAACCATTTGTCTTCCAACCAATAAAACGGAAAGAATACCCAAAGAAAAAAAAGTCAGTTAACGAGCAACCAGAAAATACACCTACGGCCAACTCATACCCGACTCAAACACTTGATCACAGCTTCCCTAATTATGACTCATACCCAACGCAACCGTTCGAACAAACCACATACTCACCACAACCCTATGATCAAATGTTTTACACAACAGACCCATATGACCAAGGTCAACCAAGTCATGAACAAAATGATCATCAAAACCCGTATCCAGGTTATGACCAATACGACTCCCAACCATACGCCTCTTAGCATTTAAATGATCAAAACACTCAGTCATCGAATAATAGTTGGTTTAATTTATTTGGTTTGTAAACTAAGTAGTACCTTTTTATGTTGTTTTCTTACATTGGTTTGATTTTGTAACATATGTCATGTTTATGTTATGCTAGTATGTATTTCCACAACCACCTTATTTCAGTAAGTACAAATGGATGATCACCAAAACATAATCATTTACAATGTTGATTTGATAACATAGAATATTTGACTTTTCAGCTTTAATCATAAAAAAAATGACGTGATAACTCATTCAATGATTGACAAAGAAATGACTAACCACCTTTAATCATATATATATATATATATAACCACTACTTTGTGGTGGTTTCATTACTCAAATTCAATTGTTACTTCTTTCATTCATCAAATGTCAACATCTAGTACGCCTACATTCAACTTCACTATCAACTTCAACGGAAAGTTTACACTTAACCCAATAACATATCAAGATGGTTCAAACATGAATATCAATGTTCGAAATTGATTTTCGGATATGGTTACTTATCTAAAGAGAAATATGACATTGACATGACTAATCAATGACTTTCATATGAACTCTTTTTACAATTTTGTAAACGCTTCGGAATGTTTTCAAGTAGGTACTTTTTTAGTTCTACACACAAGATAAATTAAAAACCGTATATCTAACCATTCACATATATTTAAGTACGTACTTTTTTCTCATCATTTTAAAAAAACTATGAAAAAATTTAATGTTTAAAGGATTTGTATACTACACAAGTGAAAATACATTAACCATTATATTGAAAAGATTTTATGTGTGAGATATAGATATGTGTTTGTAATGTAATTTAACATGTAAACAAAACCCTAAAACATGTGTGGTAGAAAACCCTAAAACATGTCGTGTATAGGGTATCATATTACACGACATTGTCTAGGGCTTGAAATGAGAATGCAAAATATGTGTGTCGTGTATTTCCATCCTCTATACACGACATGAGCATGTATTATTAAAACATGTCGTGTATTTTATTGATTGTTACCCGACATGCCCAAATGAAAACAAAACCATGTCAGTGTATCTATCTCATTTTTTACACGACATGCTACTTTTTACACGAGATGCTACACTTTATTTGCAAGAATGATTCATGTCGTGTATGTATCTCATTTGGTACACGAGATGCTACACATTTATTTGCAACAATGATTTGTGGCCATACACGTACATCTCGTGTATATAGCGAAAATATATACACGACATCTATGGGTATTTTTGATAGTGAAAAGAAAGATGGGTAAGTGCAGACACGGTACTTTCATTTTGGGCAGTACAGTAATTTTCACTATTTTTAAACTGAAACACTAAATTCCATTTTATCGATGCAATTAGACGATTGACATTCAAGAGATAAAACATATCTATTTAATATATTAAAGTATACAATGCTAGAGTAATTTTGGCATTAAAAAACAAATCCAAATTTTAGCAAGC
Source organism: Chrysanthemum makinoi (assembly GCA_910596185.1). Classification (NCBI taxonomy): domain Eukaryota; kingdom Viridiplantae; phylum Streptophyta; class Magnoliopsida; order Asterales; family Asteraceae; genus Chrysanthemum; species Chrysanthemum makinoi. Next base: position 127,660,691 of record OU343220.1, read on the forward strand.
CTCAAAAAAGAGTCAAATTGATAATAAGTGTCATCTTTGGATAGAAATGCAAATTTCCCTAATAATATCAGTGTAGATATTGAAACAATCCTTGACCATTCAGTTTCAGAAAACGCCTTAGTTGGTCATTGTTATGTAACTTATGTTCATAAATTCAGTCCGATGAGAAATAAAAGAGCACGTCAGCGTCATTTGCTTCTTATTCAAATTTTGAAGAAAAGCAACCCGGAATCGCCACTACAACCACAATGATGAGTCATCGTCACACGCTGTAAAAAGTCGTCGGGTTCTAAAAGAATGACTCGTTGTTTTATGTTAAAACCGCGTAGAGTTAGTTGATGTGTATTTTTAGAAAAAACGCTACTAGAATCACCGCGTCCGTCGTTCTGATGACGCTCCTTTGTAATCCGACAATAGCTGAAAATAAAAAGAATCGTTTTTTTTGCATATATATACACTTATCCGCTGTGATTGGTTGCTATCGTAGTTTTTATCACGAAACTATCTTTAGCTATATCTTTAGTAGGCGAGTTGTCATGATTTCATTGTTCAAACAACGAAAAAATATTATAAAATATTATGTTAATTGACCCAATCTTGCTTGTCCACTTAGGGCATGTTTGGTACAAGAAATTGAGAGGAGAGAAATGAAAATGAAATAATGCTCAATGTTTTGTACGAATATGAAAAATAAACTGGAAAATTGAAACTCTTTGAAGAGGGCTCCTTTGCAAAAAGTGGAAAATTGATTTTCACTCACAAAGTAATGGAATTGAATTCTTCCATAATAATAATAATTTATTGTAAAGTTGTTAAAACCTTCTTTATAAAAAATATGTAAATTTTGTTCATTTATTGGTTCAAGTCTTTATTGTTACTAAACAGTGAAATCAATCTTAATTTTCTACTGATTTTAATTATCTAAATTTCAATTTTTTTACTTATTTTATTTCTTTGATTTTTCCTCTACCAAACGTGCCCTTAAGGTTTGATAGGGACATAGGGTTTGCAATGGTTCTTTATTTATATAATAGGGTTTGCCCTTAAGTCTATATTGTTGCCCTTCTAAAACTTTTTGTAATAATGTACTTTCTATGTTTTTTATGTGCAAAAACTTATAGTTTAGCCTTTGGCTCTCCAATTATACAAGATCTGCTAAGAGGTTTACGGTTTATATAGTAAAATTCTAAAAAGCACAAAAGTCATTGAAACCATAGTTACCGAAAAAAATCCCCATATATTTCGACGACGAACTCTATTTCTTGTATTTGATTATGTTTACTAAGAACTTTAATTTAATTTAAGAATTATTAAATTAAATGTATGTTACTGAAAGTTGCAATTTTCGATGAATAACTATTTTGCATGCATGTTTTTTCAAAACAAGTTTATACATTTGTTTAATCAAGTGTTACATGGTCAGCACTTTACATCATTGTTTTACTCTATATAAGTACGCACTTTCCATCATCGACTCTTTTTATACACATCTGTTGATCAAATATGGTTTCTTCAAGAAAACTGACTGTTTACCATTACAATTCTCCCCCTCCTCCCTCTCCTCCAGTAGCACCTTACGTGTATAAGTCTCCCCCTCCTCCACCAACTCCTGAGCAACCCGCATACCCACCTTCAAAACATCATGGACCAAAGCCTCCAACACCAGTCGCACCAGCTAGTCCACCCGAGAAACCTTATAAACCACCTACACCAACTGTACCATATGCTCCAACGCCCGGTGTACTTCCTAAGCCACCAAAGCCATCATATCCATATCCACCAACGACTCCGGGACCATCTCCCATAGAAAGTTGGCCTCCATCAACCCTACCACCTTTACCTAAATCATATCCCCCTACCACTCCATTACCACCTTTTTATGCTTCCCCTCCATCAGGAGAAATAGTGACACCGCCATCTCCTCCAGGTGGAGGCGGTAGTGACCACACCGTTGTCGTTGCAGTGTGTGCCTCACTTGGTGGTCTGTTTTTTCTAGCGTTCCTTGTAGTTGGACTCTTTTGTTTGGCCAAGAAAAAGAAGAAGCCTATCATGGTCCCGCCGGCTGCCCCGTATGGACATGAAGCACCACATGGTCATGAAGCTACAAGTGGTGGTGAACATGGTGGACATCATGGTTAAAAAGGATTTGGCACCATAAGCATGCATAAAATTATATGTTAGGTTCATTGATTTATCATATTATACGATTATATATTCAATGAATCTAACTCTTATATAATTTTATGTTACCTTTGTTGTACAGAAATGATTATGAAAATGATTGAAGAGAACAATGTGTGTGTTAATTTTCTGTTAATAATATGAAATTTGTTGTTATTGTGAAGAAGGTTAAGTGGCCATTTAGTTTTTGTGAATTGAATAGAATATTTGCACTAACACTTTCATGATTGTTTGGATCTTTTGTATTATTTATGTGAGTTCTATTTTTAGCTTCTAGATTTATATGATTGTTTGGATTTTTGGATTTTATTCATCTTTTAGAAAATTAAGATTGTTCATTCCAGATCATTAGTTCTCTGAAAAACAAAAAAAATAAAATCCTCATCATCCAACATATTTGATCTAAGAGTGTAGCTTAAACCTGATTTATTCAAAAATCAACTCAAATACTTTCGGTTACAATCACAAGTGATTTTTAATATAATTACATATGAGTTTACCATTCAAACTAATTATAACATATGTAGTTACGTGTGATTTAGTATACGTAAATCAAGTGTGATTTCCAAATTTTGAGAACCAAGCAGAATCACATGTGATTTTATCTGCTGCTACTGCATCTTCTTTTAGATCTGAAACTAGGTTTGTCTCGACCATAACTTGATTTTCTTCATCAATAACCCGATTTTCTTAATAAAAGCATGATTTTCGTCATCCATAACCTGATTTATGTCCTCCATATTCTAATTATCATCCATATTTTACTAATGTTTTGTTAATTGATAAATTCAAACTTAAAATCGAGCAAAAAAAACTAAAATTGATTCTTAATTTTGAAAATTACGATTAATGACGAAGATACATGTTGAAATCGACAATTATAGAATGAACATTTGTCGATTTGATGATTGATTTCGATTGCATGTTTATGTGCGTGTGTTAATAAAAGTTAAAACCCTAATATTTTTGTGGACTGTGAAAAGTTAAAAATTCAAATATAAAAATTAAAGTTAATTAGAGGCACGGATAAAAGTGGAATGAAAGGGCATGATTTTTTATATATGTTTCTAATCTTTAAAAAAACTATGACATATATAGGTCTCACCTCAATTAGCTCAAACTTTGAACAACATTATCATGCAATGTAAGTTAAAACAACCTTGGGTGTTAGAGTTATTATAATAAAAGATTGAGTCCTTTTATAAATGTGAAGGCTTCATGTGTGAATACTTAATATTCATGCTTAAGCGTAAATACATATAGCCTGCAATTAGTGCTTCGAATGTAATTCATGACTGCCTCACTTAATATAGTTCACAACTCTTCTGTTCAGTCCTGTAAATTTAATGTGGAGTCTGAATGTGATGAAATACGGGAATATGAATCCATCCTGCATTCATCATGCAGTTACAACAAAAAAGAATATAAACAATTTCTCATATATCTTCCCATCTTTTCAGTTATAAGTTTTAAATGTGACTTTTCACTTGAAATTTTGAAGATTATAAATAACCAACTATCATCATCTTTACCATGTGATAACATACCACTAATGTCTTTACAACAACCTCAACAAATCTGTATCTATCCTAATCCCTTCACCACCTCACATAAACAAATGAAACAAATTACCAAACCCATATTCACAGCAGATTCCGAAACTTTTAAAAAAAGAACAATACACAACTGTATCATCCCTTTTAACTTTTGGGTCAAAAATAAACGAAACACATAACAAAATAAACCTTACCCGAGACCTCATTATTGAGACCTCGAAGACGATTTAAACAAGACAAAAAAGGTGAATTTGATTTGTGTTTCATTTTGTTTGTGATTCGAGGTGTGTTTATGATTCGGCTTATGATTGGTAGAACAAAAGTGCTCGGTGTGTGTTATATGACTATCAAATGAAGATGAAGCACCGACTAACTTTGATTCGAGATCTGGTTTAATTAAAAAAGATTTATCGAAGAAAGAAAGAAAGGTTTGTATGAGTTTGTATTTGGTGACTGCTTTTTGGTTAAAGGGAGAAGTGTTTGATAAAAAGAATGTATGTTGGTGGCTGTGTGTATTTCATACGAGTAAAATTAGGGTATTAGTTTGCTAATTATTAAATCTGGTGTTGGACTTAAGCTTTGTTTCTTTTTATTTCTAGATACATATATATATATATATATATATATATATATATATATATATATATATATATATATATATGTGTGTGTGTGTGGGTCTTAATGTGAGTCCACGTCTATTAATAGGTCTAGATGGGGAGGTGTAAGTTTTTAAAGCTTTTGTGATAAGAGATTGTAACATATTTGTGTGAGACCCAAAAAAAAAATATATATATATATATATATATATATATATATATATATATATATATATATATTATTTGGGTCCACTAGGGGTGTTCATCGGTTCGGTTATCGGTTTGTTCGGTTCGGTTTGTTTGGTTAATTTTTTTTTCTGAGTATAACCGAGAACCGAACCTAATTCAAATTTAACTAAACCGAACCGAAAACCGAAAACCAAACCCCCAATAACCGAAAACCGAACCGAATAACCCGAATTACCTAAATTTAATAATTTATTCATTTATTTATATATATTTTTTGAAAAAAAAATAATTTTCAAGCTTAAAAATATTATATATATATATATTATGAAAGAGTTTTAATATATTTTTTTAATATAAATATATAAAAAAAACATATATATTTATTTAATTTCGGTTTTCGGTTCGGTTTTCGGTTTGGATTTGCTAAACCATAACCGAACCGAAAACCGAACTTTTATTTTGGTTCGGTTCGGTTTTGGCAATTTCGGTTCGGTTACGAGTTCGGTTCGGTTATTTTCGGTTCGGTTCGGTTTCGATTTTTGGTTTATTCAGATATTACCCAACCCATGAACACCCCTAGGGTCCACTCCTGGTACCACTAAGACAATTTAACAAAAACAAAAAAAAAAAAAAAACAAAAAAAGCCCCTTTAGCCAAGTATCCATTGGTCTTTTATTCAGACTACACTTTTTGCAATTGGATTGATAAGAAAGATTGGAAAATTTTGCACAAAACTAGCTATATACGATTCCAGAGTTCAACAACTTTTATAATAATGAATAGTAATTTACAATTGTTGTTTGTTAAGACATGCAATAAACATTAGTACAATAGTACATATTATAATTAATGCACACAGATCACATAACTAAGAGCATCTACAATGCATCAAGTTTTTGAAAACTCGATGCATTTAATGATTTCTTCCACTATTAATGCGCAACTCACTTAATGCTAATAGCTTGTTGCTTTTTTTGTCAAAGACTTAACGTTCTACAAGTCATTTTGCAAAAAGTCTTTGTCAAATCTTTACCTCAATGCTTCAAATAGCTCAAATAGCTTTTTTAAATAGTTAAAAGTCATGTGTAAAGCTTTACCATTGCAGATGCTCTAATGAAGCTACAAACAGAAATTAATCAATTAACAAATAGTTAGAAAGTAGTAGTAATGTCCAATTAGTTTCAACTTTTTTTCCACTCGGGACAGCTCAAGTCACGTTACAACTCATTTTCGCGACCTCGCCATCTCCTAAGCAAAAAACACACAAATACGACTCCTCCGAATTAATTAATTTGATCAATTATATTGTATTTATGTTTTTTGGTTTAGTTCTTTACTTTTATTTATACACATACCAAGTGAAAAATCACTATTTACTAACGTGCGTGATGAACAATTAGATAAAACCTGTGTCCATCACACGGGTCTTGAGGCAGCCCAAGTTATATATGACGAAAATTAGTGTCAAACATTACGCTATGAACATTTAGATACAGCCCGTATGCATCGCATGGGTCTGAATATCATTTTGAGTTTTTGACTCGACCTCAATTAAAAGTGACGAAATAAAGGCACCAACAATTTTCATGCCATGCTAACAAAAGTTGTGGTAACAACATCACAATTTAGGAACTTAATCTGACCATCACCAGAAAATAAGAATTTCAAACATGACGAAAATTAGTGCTGAATATTACGCAAGAAACGATTTGATCAAATCTCAGTGCATTGCACGGGTCTGAATGACTTGTTCATTGTTATAAAGTAGATTTATTACGCAATAGTGAGGGTGTTGTTGTTGCTTTGTTTTCTATCCCAGTTGGTGTTATGGATTCTAATGTTGCAGAAGTGTTGGCTATAAAAGAAGCGTGCAAGATGTTAAACAAAAAGGTGGAGTTCAACTCGGTAAACATCGTTATTGAAAGTGATTCTTTGAATGCGGTTTCATGGGCTCATTACTCAATCAAGAGACCATGGAGGTTATTATCATACTTTCAGGAGGTAGATATTTTTTTATCAAGTTGTTCAAGTCATTCGATTGTTCATGTTCATCGGGAATGCAATTCAGAGGCTGATAAATTGGCAAAAGATGGGGTTTATAGAACATTTCCTCTAGCTATATGGAAGGACGACTGAGTCATCATAAGCCGAATTGAGAGTGCAGGTTGATCCGAGTTGGCGGGGTTCTCTTCTGGGGTCATTCATCGGTTGGGTTCATCTTTTAGATTTTAATTCTCTCATGTTGCTGTTGTAGTTCTTGGTTTGTTGGTTTTGTGTTCTTGTGTATTGGCTTATGGCCTATGTTCTGTTAATAAAGCCATCTTTCAAAAAAAATAAAAAATAAAGTAGATTTATTAATGTACTAAAGTAAATTTATTATGATGGTATTCTAAAGTAAATTCATTAAAGTACTTCAGTTGAACTTATGAGACAAAATCCAATGAAAAGAACCTATTTGATAAAAAGAAATTAATATACCAAAAATTCTGAAAATTTTTAACAAAAGAAACTGGTGAAACAATAACCGGAAAAAAATGTTAACAAGGTTTTTTTATGTTTTCATCAGCGGACAAACGTCAATTCCTTCACTCTTATTTCTTTTTTAATATAGTAGGAATTGAACTTTTATATAGGACATAAACTTTACCCGAATAACTTAACAATGTATATGGCAAGGTGTTAGGTATAACTATCTGATGGCAATGGTGTCATTTTAAAATAGAATTCTAGTTTTTGTTGATAAAGTATATCTGCCAAGACTCTACACATGGAAAGAAAATTAGATTATTTTGCTTGTTTCAATACTCCAATTTTGTGTTTCAAATGATCTTCGTCAATATGCTGACATAAAATATGGGATCTGGCAAAATATGCAAAGCAACTTCATTAACATAAAAAGGTTAGCGTACAGGAAAACGATTATCGTTTGGCCAAAAGATCTATATATTATGTTCCTTTATCCAAGGGTATATATATATTATGCTTTAGCAGAACCACAACAGTGCATGTTGCCTCGTGTCTTTGCCTTACATGAAATAGATGTGTTCCTCGGCCATTAAGACAAGACTGCCACGGCAGAAAATCGTTAACAATGTGAACAGCTATCTAAATATGCTCGGAGGAAAAGACTCCCCACGGCAGGCACTGTACCCTTAAACTAAGAAACCATGCTATGGCCGTAGTACCAGGCAAATGCTATTTCCACCACCAATACTGAAGTCAAAGTGATTCTCTGAATTCTTTTTAACAGACCTTGTTCGACATAAATCAAAATACTCTTTATCACAAACGAATTACTTTACCAACTACGTAAACTAGGATTTTAAACTCATCTAAGTACACATCATCTTCGCATTATTACCTCAAAATTTATCATCACCAGCACCATTTGACAAGAACACGCAATCATACAAAACTAAGATATAGTAAAGCGACAAGAAACTCAGGCGGTTCTTGAACAAAATCCAATAATATGTCGATCAAAAAATGGGTAAATGGTAGCCTTCCAGGCGGGTTTCCATTTGTTCTCCAAATTCAATATTCAAGTGGAAAGGAGTATACATATACTCATGAATGTCTCATGGTAAAAATAGCCTAACCCCTGCTGTTTGTGGTCCCTATTGCTGGGTTAGGTCTTATCACTGTACAGCTTCCGACGCAAAAGATACAAATTACTTTTGCATTATTACTTCAGCTTTTGATCATCGTAATCTTCACCATGATCCAGCTAGACAAATGTGGAACCATACAAAAATGTTATATAAGAGTAAACTCGCAGTTGAACAGGGTCCTCCCGATGAATAACGATGCAAAATCTATGCTTTCTTTGAGGATGTCAAGATTTTCTCAGTAGTATCTGTACAAGTCATGACGCTCCCAACTGACTTTTAACCTCATCTAGCTCACGACTTTGTTCAGGAGCAGAAGAACCAGCATAAACGTGGATAATTCAAGCATGAACTTGGGGGTTGTAACGTGTTCAGTTAAACGAAGCCACCTGTAAGTTCAACCAGTAGATAGCTGCTGATAAAGCCTGTTTGACCATTTCAGAATGTTCATCACATTCACCATTATCGCTAAAGACACTTGCATACAAAAGTAAAGCAAACGACTCTATATGTCAAAATAAGGTTAAAAGGGGAACCATATGTTTGCCTATCTTTTCCTTATGGGTTACCCTTATGATTTCAGGATTAATGAAAAAATGTACTAGTTCAATGGTGATGTTCAAGTATATTATATCTGTCAAATATCAAAGAGATGTTCAGTCAAAAATGAAATTAGAAATCTTAATTACTGTCATGAGCAGATATATAAGTTTAAGGTGAAAACTTCCCAAAAGAAAATTTTAAGTTTTGTGAGATGAAATAATATATAGAGCATATAGTTAAGTGACTTTTTTTCGATTAAACATGTTGTAGTTTTGTGAGATGAAATAATATATAGAGCATATAGTTAAGATAAACTTCATCTACTGATAAAGGTTCGTACTTAAGATATGGGCAAGTAAGATATGTTAAATGGATATGTTTCAAGAAAAAATGTTGTAATTTTGATGTGATATTTTTAAAATAATAGCAAAATCAAGATATAGAGGAATTCATAAAAAACTGAAGACTCCATCTAAATTTTTTTTTTTTTTTTTTTTTTTTTTTTTTTTGATGTTTTGACTGAAAGTGTTCCGGTGTTCGACTATACAAGTCAAATACCTAACACAAATCTCAACAATATAACTAAGCAGATTTTCAGGAGAGCAATCAATGCTAACATTATTGGAATTACCAAGGGGAAAATAGCTAACTTTGAATTCTAGAATAACAGTACCTACACCTACAAGGCTACAAGTGAATACCTAAAATTTTAAACATGAGCTTTCGCATAAGAGAAAGTTGCCTTTTATTGAGGATATCACAAAAAGAATATAGCTCTATCTCCTCTGAAGTAAATGATGTAGGATAAGAACTATTAGATTCCATTATGACGTACGAGAAACGCAAATACTTAATGCTAAGTATAAAATTGGCAAGATGGACAGGTCAGGCAGGTTTGGTAGTGGGTGAAAATGGGTTTTGGTTGAAACATGAAATTACTAGTAAAAGCTAAACTAGTTCCGGTATGATTGGAAGTGCTTCCATCTATTAATGTGCACATACTGAGAGAGACACTGAAATAAAAGCAGACTTGCTTTCAATGAGCCAGTATTAATAAGAACTCACCAATTCCCATCAGCTGATGTCTTGTTTGCCTGCTCAATTTCTTCCTTAGCAAATTCTTCTAGTATAGCACGTTGACGATCATTCACTACCCTGTAACATAAACATGAGTACAACTTATCAAAATAGCACTCCTGGGAATCACCGCTAGAATCTCCATAATCTATTTATTGAAAGCTGGCTCTAAATATTACAATAACGGGTAAACCCTATAATTGAATAAATTTGTGTTGGTTTGATATACTTTACTCTCACGTTGATATATTGTCTCAAAAGAACTCTACCAATATATCTTGTAGAAAAAAGTAAAGTAACGCCCAATGCCGTCTTCCACGGGTTATGGGTACCCAATACCGTTTCCGGTGTATGGGGGAGGTTAAGATGTAGACAGCCTTACCCCTACCTAAGGTAGAGAGGCTGCTTCCAGTTCTACCAAAGGTAGAAAGGACCTCCGGCCTTTTGTAGGGAGTGAGGATCGAACCCCTGACCTCTCGGTTGAGAGGCAAGGGGTTTTCCAACTGATCCAACCCTACTTGTTTTACCAATATATCTTGTAGGATATTTATTAATAAGATTGACAGTAAGTTTTAAGGCCATACTCTGAACTAATCATTCAAAACTGGTACCTAGACATCCTAGCATGTAATTGTTACATTCAGATTACATGTACTAACATAAATTTTTAGTAGAATAGAATGCTTACGTAGGGAAATTAATGCGGAAACGTACATACAGGTCTCCATGGTCCACAAAAAAGCCTTTTCTCGGCAAGCCTGTCATATTAACATACCAAGCAGGTATATATGTGCATGTGTATGTGTATGTGTATGTGTATGTGTATGTGCAGATATTGAGATGAAGAAGTGTCTATCAAAGGTGAAATTTAATAAGAAAATAAAATGTGTACCTTTGCCTCTTAGTATTGCTAACTGTCCATGTTGAACCCCTTTAGGTATCTACAGGAACAGGCAACCTCTTATCACTTCCAGGTAAATATAAAATCTAACACCTTTTGGGTATGTTATAACCAATAACCAGATGGTATTCACAACCATGTGACTTTATCAAATTACGATATTCCTTAGCTTAAGCAAATTAATATCCATGAATAAGAAAAGTACTTAAAGATCAAATTTATCTGGATACACATGCATCATCAGTTTTATGATATTATACATATATCAAATTAAATTTGACAAGCCCCATAACTGTTATTATTATGTTGATGATAAAATTAATTGTAGATGACATATACTATACATAATTACCTGAATTCGAGTTCAATAAAACAGTCGTGAATATATGTAAATCAAATATAACATTTTTTCATATTTTACTACTGTCTGACTAACAGGGGTTTGGATTTGAATATATCAAGTGCAAATATTATCAAATTACAATCACCTCAGCAATCGAAACTTTCAGTGATTACTTGCACCCCTGCCATAGTCTATAGATCATAATTAACAATTCAGTCATTTCAGTGTATGTGCTACACTTTTACAAGAGGCCCCTTATGCTCTAAAAGTCTTATTGCTTTTTAATCAGAAAACACATATCGGGGAGAAAAACTCACCTTTACTTGTGTTTTCCCATTTAGAGTCGGCACCTCTACCTTACCACCAACAATCGCCTGTCAACCGAAAGTATTCTGTTAGTCAGCAAATAGTGAGTTCACAAGTATCGGAAGTCACTGTGTACTACTCATTTTAATACACTGCAATAACCATACAGTAATCTGAAACAAGAGTATGTCCGTGAACAAATTAAACAAAAATAGAACAAATTGGAGTTACCTTTAGCATATAATCACTTATGAGGGACTACACAAATGCATAAAGTGATCTGATAATGCTTTTGAGGTAATGAAAATGCATGAAAGGTAAAATGCAAAAACCCTACCGTAATGATGTATTTACTTTCATGGCATCATAGGTCGCATTCAGAGCAAGGGACATTTTCTAGGATTAGTTGATAGCTACAATTTTACAAAAATAAACAATTTGAATCATCGTTTCAATAACACTGCGTGCAATCTAAACCTAATCAAAAGCGATTATCTTGGGAGGAAGATGAGCTACATGTTTAAACCTAAAAATTTTCATTCGTCAAATGTGTTCATGTGTACGCGTGATATAAATAAAACTTCTGGAATCATTCAGTGGTCACCTGAGTGAAGCCGATATTTGAATCCACGTATAGATCTGCACCATCTCTTTGAAAAACAGGGTCTTCAGCAACCTAAATGACGGAAAATAAAAGGAAAGATGAAGAGTGAAAAGCTTAATAGATTTGAAACAAATGAATAATTAATCAGCAGGAAAAATATTTCATGTTCTCAAGATTTTTTATGGAGGAAAAGAAGGGGTATGGTAGGATTAGTGGTAGGATTATAGGTGTGACTTTTGGCAACTTTGTATCCCCTCAAACGTGGGGTGGTTTGGAAGGATACCTCATAGTCACATCTATAATGACTAAATTACCCTTTCTAACTTATAAAGACTTTACAAATAAAGGGCATAAAAGGCAAAATGTCAGTTTTCTTTCCTTCCCCTCCAACTCAAGAACACAAAATATATATCATGTCATTTCTTTTCCTTTTACTTTCTTCAATCTAAAGAACACATATTTGTATTTTTATTTTTCTAATATCCAATCAATTCTGTCCTCATTTCATTATATCATTTCCTTTCCTTTAATGGAAAACTCGAGAACTGAGTGTTAGGTAACAAGTTGAATGCACTAATATTTACCTTTAGCTTTATAGTTAGGGTGCCAGGTTGACCTCTTCTTCCAACTCTACCAGCTCTTGGAACAGATATGATACCACCAGACTCTACACCTAGATTTATGGAAAATAAAAACAAAAAATAATCAATGATTTAAGCAAATTTGAAAAAAAAATAATAATAAAAAAAAAATAATAATAAAAAAATAAAAATAAAATCAAAAGAAAATATTCACTGTCACAATATTTAGCTAGATGATTCAAAGCATGATAACTAAGGTTAATATGCACATTCAACACCAACCTGCCGGTATCTCTACTTTAACCTCCTTGACTACCTCGACAACCCCTGATCCTCCACATGACCTACAGTATTCCTGCGCCAAATGAATAAAGACTCGTTTGATCCAATTTCTATAGACTGAAAATTGCAGTCTGCAGCTAAGCTTCTATCAGTTTTAGAAGTCAAACCTTAATAATATGGCCTAACCCCTTACAAGTGCCACACCTGGCCATGAATGGATGAATAAAAACCTAAAAAGAATCAATCAAGAAAGCAGAAAAATAATAACATACATGGTAAGGGATAACTTTTCAATATTTTCTTGAATCTACGTTAAACTTAAAAAAGGTAACTTACTGTGCCAGTTCCTTCACAAGTTGGACACCTTTTTGCCTTAGCATTAACAGGGTAACCATGCCCAACTGCATTACAGCAAAAAAGAAAGAAAAAAACGGAAGTTGTAATAGATTATTACCAATATTGATTCGAAGTTGCCATAAATTCATTCAAAGTTGCCAGTTCCATAATTAAAACTGAACAGTAATTATAAAAGTTACAAATCAATAGCAAGATTTTGATGCTATATACAACTAAGACAGGTTAAAATCCTACAAACTTGTCCATGCATAATAAATACCAACTTCAAACTGACTGCAGTAAATGCTGGTATAATAAGCTATCAATTACTAATGTTATAAAGTATAAACAAAAATATAATTGGATATATAAACTAATACTACTAGTCATACTATCAATTAGGGTACATGTATAGTATACATACATATATTCTTATTCATAGGTGTGTCTTATATATCTGCTAAAGCAAGATAGAAGATTAAAAGCGTAGTTGGCAAATTTGATTGACTTACAAGTTGCAATATAAAAAAATACAAATCCCATGAATGAATTTGAATCCTATCTGCATATGCATGTTTGCACGAGTTTTACTGTATGGTTTGCTGAGTGGCTAATGATACTAAATCGTGTTTGTGTATTGTTTATTGTAAAGCATAATTGTGTATCATCTAAAACTATGTTGCACCGAGTTACTTAACACTGTGTGTATGGTTTGCTGATCCAAAACATACAAGTGGCCACATGATAACCTAAATCGTGTTTGTGTATTGTTTATTGTAAAGCATAATTAACATGGAAAAACAACAATAAACACGATCAATATAACTACGCTTTGCCTAAACATCAGTAGATAGTAAGCATTTTCATATGTTCATATACTTATATAAGACTATTGTAGAAAATGTGGAAGCTAACAAATGATTCACCCCGATTCAGAATCCATCTATTAATATAGTGACCCTTAATTTGATTTTCAAATTTACAACCAGACTGAAGTCACTTTTACTGCAAAGCAAATGTAACTAAGCAGTAAGAGTCTTAGAGATCAAATCTTGCACTTGGCCCATGTCTATTGTACAGATCATAGTTAAAGCAATTAATATAAAGGGGAACTTATGGATTGTGTGTATGTAATATGTGCGTGTTGGTGTTGGGGGATGGGTGGGTTGTGAGAGAGTAAATTATGTAATTGTATCTAAATATGAATAGGAAGACTAGAAGACTACCAAGTGTGAAGAGCGAATGAGGTGAAAAGTTGGTTCATGGGGGATGCATAAACTTAATCATTCATAAGGTATGCTCTTTCTCCTAGGTCATCTGATTAAACCAAACTGCCACCACCAAGAATGTCTACTATTATGTCTCCTTATACTACAGTGTTTACAGCTGAATAACCTTTTACCCAACTAAAAATAACTACAGAAACAGCTTAAATTCATTTTGGCTTAGATAATTTACTTTTTATCAGATCCAGAAGAAGAGTGAAAATGATGGACATTTGCGTGAAGTGTCAAACACACAAACACTGAGTTGTTGTGGGACCGAGGGATTATTACCCTGGTAAAATAAAGTGTGTGCACACCTAGTAACACTGAAGAAATGTGTTAAATAGTACAATTCATTTAAGTCAATAGTTTTGCTATAGCAACTGAGCTAACAAGCTTTCTGTTGGTCCCGGTCTAAGAAACGTGCGTTAGTATGAACATGAATTACAACTAGGAAATCAAAAAGAGCTCAGAGGTATGAGTAACATAATAGATGTTTGTCTTGCAAAAAATCAGAATCATTTTGATAAACTTTATATGATATGTTCCATGGCTTATATGATTAACTCCTTGTCAGTAGCTGAGGTATCTACTCTATGACCATTGTCTTAAAATATAGCCACCAGATCCTGTTTCCTAGGAATATACTGTATAATTTTATACGTAAATGCATGTAGCATAGGAGCTCCTAAAGAAAAGATCAAAGATATAGTATACAAAATACAACTGGGACTGTTAACCAGTAAAGACAGAAGAATAAACTACTCACGGCAAGATTCGCAAAGGATGTTTGCATCAAATGATAGGTGTTTTGTGCAGCCTTGAGCAGCCTCGCTAAAGGAAATTGACAGCTCAACCTAAATCATTTAGAAGAATAAAATGTTAGACAAGGTACAAAGATTAATTGTATTTACAAATAGCAATTCGCATATGCTTAACCTGAATATCACTTGTAACACTATCCGTCTCTTCATCAAAAATCTGTAAAATATCAAATATATATAGGATTGCCAGAAGGTCAGAAATTTGTATACACCAACAGATGTTATGCACGAACAATGTAAACAAGCGGACCTCAGAAAATATTTTTTGGAAAGAATCAGAAAATTCAGCACTGCCACGAGCATGTCTAAATCCACCGGCACCTCTGGAAGAATAATTCGTGCTTTCTCCATACCTAGATTGCTGCTTCATCTGTCATTACAGAAAATTTTGTACTTTTAGGTTTATAATGTGTTCCATTTGAAAATTGCATAGTTGAGCTTGTTCATTAAAAAAAAAGTGTTACCTCGTCATATTCAGCTCTCTTTTCAGAATCTTGCAGAACCTATAAAATGTTCATAACCAAGATATAAATGCATAACTAGTAGTGAATGATTTTCCAAAGCAAGGACACTAAAGACCAACAACTGCACCTCGTAAGCCTCTCTTATCTCTTGAAATTTTCTCTTTGCTGATGGATTATTTTTATTTGCATCTGGGTGATACTTCTTTGCCAGCTGCAGAGCATATAGTAAGAAGTATGAAACCAAATGCAAAGAACAAAGGTACCACAAGCTAGCATTTGATATGAGATGATTAATAATAATAATGCACTTCAGGAAGTGTATATTATGATATAGTGATGTATTTATTCATATCAAGAAATATACAATAAGTTATTGCCATGAATGGCAGGATCATGTGCATTTACAATAATGCATTACTTGCCAGGGGTCACAATGGTATACTTCTCCCTTTCACAACACATATTAGCACTGCAAATTTATACAAATATCAAACTAAAACTTCTTGTTTCAGTCTATTGTAGGGCACACGTGGACTCCGATAAGAATCCATTATAGGCTGCACAATACGCAAGAGGTATCTGATGACTACAAATAAATATATAATGGCTTTAGGGTGTGTTCTCAACTTTGTTTTTAGGAAGGAAAGTAAAGTAAAGAAAAGTAAAGAAAGTGGAAGGAAAATGTGAGTCCTAACTTTCATCTCAAAATTGCAGTGAAACATTTTAAAGAGAAGACACAAGTACTTTCATCCCTCCCCTCTTTCTTTCCTTCCTTGATAAAAACTCAAGAACACACATAATTTTACTTTCACTCCATTTCAACCCCTTTCATCTTTTTTTTTTTTTTTTTTTAAAAAACCTTGAGAACAGAGTGTTAGTGCTTTACACTCAAGCTGGTAAATCACGAACCAGAATTACAAGGTATATAATTACAAGGAGGTAGTAATATGTGATGGAATTACTTATACCAGCCTTATATTCATATTCAAAATTTGTATGCCTGTCATAAAATAATTCAAATATCAAGCTATTAAGAAGCTAACAAAATCAATGCATTAGAACATTCTAGGCTCCCAAATCGTACCGAATTCCACACATAACAAGGGACATTTTGTCAAGAACAAAAGAGGAGAGATGTGGGGGTGGGTGGTGGTGGTGGTGGGGTGTGTGTGTGTGTGTGTGTGTGTGTGTGTGGGGGGGGGGGGGGGGGGTTTGAATCGTCATTTGACCTAGACGTTTACCAATTACTTACGTAATAGACCATCTAAAATGCAAAAGGAGGGCAAGGAAAATACAAGTATATAGCATAAGTGAAAGGGCTTATGTTAAATAGATCGCAGCTTGTATAGTAGTATTAAACAAATTGCATCATGTGAATATACATAACGTGAGACTCATGAACAAATTTCAAGATTCGTACAGTACAATACACAGAATTATTACATCTGGTTTTTTCCTAGAAAATAAGGGCACAATTTCATCCAATAGAACATACATAATGTAAATCCTATGATTCTGACGACTACGGTAATGAGGAAGTTGGAACCAGTCGCAAGATTAAATCCATAAATTATATTTATATTTGAAGAAGATACATGAAAAACTGTCCAGACCATAGTCACATGGAACGGGGATCTTTCCGGTAGGCGATCAAGGATCGGGATCGCGGTTCGCTAGGTGCCTAAAATTTGGTTCGATGGGGGGTAGGTTCATTTGGGATCGTTCTGGTACGATTTAACTAATAATTAATATATTCCTAAAGAATATAAAAGAAATCCTAACATCCAAAACTGAAAAAATAGTTTGATACTTACGAAATTTTCATAAGTCATAACCATTAGTCATTTACATACTAAAGTTTCTGTATTAAGGTTAAAAAAAGTAACAATTTCATGATTTAGAAGGGTTGAGATTCGGATCGTTAATTTCCCCGTTCACGACTGAATAGTACCCAAATTGGGAATGCGCGAACTGGATAGCGAATTATGTTACCAGACAGGGTCTAAGCAAACATAATTATGAACTCAGGAGCTACTTACAGCATGAAAAGCTTTCTTGATGTCGTCTCTACTAGCATTGGGAGGAACACCTAAGACTTTATAGGGATCTGCTTCGCTGGAGTTACGAAATCCTGGAGAGTTTAGAAATTAGTTCTAGGGCAAATAAGCTATACATGATAGAAATGTACATATATCGATAAAACACCTGTAGCATGGATACAGCGCTTCAATAATAGCATTCTCATATTTACGAAATCCATAGGCTTTCCAGCATATCCAACATTGTAGAAATCTGACAAAGAAACCACATACATATTCAAAAATTACTTCATTCATCTAAAGACATTAAATAACCTAATTAAACATTAAAAAAATATATATATTATTATTATACCTCTATATTGAGCAATTGGATGAAACGCGGCATTTGACTGACCTAAA
Organism: Chrysanthemum makinoi; assembly: GCA_910596185.1. NCBI lineage: Eukaryota > Viridiplantae > Streptophyta > Magnoliopsida > Asterales > Asteraceae > Chrysanthemum > Chrysanthemum makinoi. Next base: position 127,678,788 of record OU343220.1, read on the forward strand.
AACAAATTCTGGCGATACTGTATCAGAAGAAACAGTTGAGAATTAAATAGAGTAATTGATAATCATATGATTACAAGTGACAGTATATAATTACCAGATAATTATATATAATTGATGATTTATTTCTTAATCCTCTCATTCGAAATGCATACAATCCAGTTGAAATGATTTCTTTTTGTGGGGTTTTGGGGTTATGGGTATATGTTTTGGTAGGTGCAAGCTTTTCGAGCACGAGCAATTTTGATTTTTAGTAGTAGTTTGGCAAACAAATGGTGAGTTTTCCGATTTTTTAATAATTCTCAATTTTCTAATGTTTTTTTAATAAGCTGTGAGCTTAATGGTGAGAATAATACCACGCATTCTACTATACATTCAACTGCTTATAGTATTCTTCCATGCTCTTTTGCCAAACACACCCTATTTCTTTCTTTCTGCTCAAAGCTTTGTTTTTTTTATTTCTTTATTTGTGTAAAATTTTAAGATTTTTTAAAATACTTTTTAAACATTAAGTAAAAGGACAATTATTTAAAGTAGAGTTGTTAATTTGTGCCTAAAATCAAAAATTTGACTAATTTGAGCAAATTTGTAAAAAAATTGGCATATTTAACTTTTTTTATTTATTTATTTATTTATTTTTTGCAATATTAACATTACAACTATTAAAAAATAAAAAATAAAAAAATTATAGATATAATATATTTAATTTTTTAAATATAAATTACGTGTTACGTTTGAGGAATTTATTCGTCTTTTGATCTTGGTTTGACCCGGCCCGTTTAGCCGTATTCTATCATTCCTTTGCTAGTTGTGCCAAACTAGCCTTACTATCTACTTTCACATAAGCACATACACATCAAATCATTCATTAACCTTAACATAACAACACGTAGCACATAATGCATTGAAATCTATATAACGTTAACTTATAACCGGTTTACTTACCTTAGCTCCAAGCTAAGATACCATTCATAAATCCATCATAGTCATCATCATCCTTATCACCATCACCATCATCATCATCATCATCATCCTAGCATCATCATCATCATACACAAAAACACTTAACACATACTCAAATAACCATAATCAGTGGTTAATACAACCATTAACTTCGCATCTCTAATCATCATATAATCATATATTGATTATATGATAATCAATCCCATCATTACTAACTTAAACCCATTATAAAATCATCTCATAATTACTATAACCTCTTTCTTTAACTTAAAACAACATTTACCTATCCTTCCCAAGTTAGGGTTCATAAACCCTAACTCTACAATTATACAAATTAAACACTAGATAAGCATCATACCTTATGTAGGAATCAAGCTATGAACTTAACCCTTGAATCACAACACTTAAACGATCATCACCTCATCATCATAAACTCTATTTCTATCTCTTTCTTTCTCTAACCCGACATCACAGGAACACATAAGAAATGTGTGGAGAAATCTAGAATTATCACATATATTGTGACACACGGTAAATTTTCACTTATTATTAAATAATAAATGGTAATTTATTATTACTAAGCATAGTCATTAAGCATGCATAAGCTTGTGCGATCATTTGAGTGGATAACTCGCACCACAGTAGCCAATTGCATTACTTTTGCATTCATTTCATAATTTGAATATTGTGTTATTTTAGTTAGAAATTGTCTTATGATTAAAATTTGCAAGACGAGAGGTTATCTCGTTTTCCACTTTGTGGCAGACACATACGTGCCGACACTATGATAAGGGCAAATAAAACAAATGGTAAATCCCCGGAATGAAAAATATTACCAAGATGATAATATTTCATAAACATATTCTTAAAGCGTTTGACATAAAAATTATCAAACCTTAATACCTCATCCACGGTTTAATATCGCGGAACACAAAATACTTAATACAACTTTTACTCTAATTATAACACTTAATATCTAAAAGTTGTATCACAAAGTAAATATTACAAATTAATTTAAGAAAAATATAAAACCTTTTCTTTATAAAATTGAGATATCTATCTCTTGTGTCTTCTCCCCTCACGACAAAACTCAAAAGCGAGAAAAGAGGCAACCCTCTTCTTCCCCTAGAGCCTATATTCGACTAGGTCAAATCCTCCCAAAGGAGTAACCCAACACCCTCCTTTCATCATCTCCAACCCTCCCTCACCAAAACCTTGAATCATTTTGTCTCAAGAACCCTTCTCTGGAGGTTAAATTTGTCATTCAGTGGATACAGCGCATCAAGACAAAAACATCAAAGGAGGAGCACACATCAATATCACTTCACATAGGGTCAAAGTTCAAGACCTTCTAGGTTGCAGGAGTTTAGCTTATTTTGGCTTCACACCAAGACAAGAAGAGAAGAGTCAAGATATCCTAAAACACTTCTCCTATTACTAGTGAAGGTGAGAGACGCCTCAAATCAGTTTCCTATCACCACTCTTACCAAAAATTAGGGTTTGTGAAATTTAGGGTTTTCAACAATTGATTTGGGGGTTTCACAATTAGGAGTGCAATTGAGTTAATTCAAGCTTCATTGGTTCGGAACTTTCGAATCTGCCTTCATCCTCTACACCTTCGTCTCTCAAATTAAGGTTATTAATTTTCCCTTGTTGTAATGTTTGTGTGTTATGAACATAAATAATGGGATATTAAATTGGTACCTTGTATCGAAAATTGTTAAACATTTGGTTATGTTAATCACCAACTTTCTTTATTATTTCGTTGGATATGGTCTCGATGACAACCCACTCGAATTTTCGAGGTATCCATCATCTATGTTCATGTTGTTGTTCCATGTCGATATAAAATATATGCTAAAGGAATCACTTCTTTGTCATTATAAGTTGTTTCGAAAACCTTGTGAGAATTTGGTCATCTTAATCATTTGCATTGAATCTGGAAATGGGATTGTGATTTTGGCATTTTGTCTAGTTTTCAAAAACTTGTGTTGATAAGTTAATCAAGTAAAACCGGGGTCATGTCGACTCGAGTACATAGTAGTATATGAACCTTGTGCGCTACCTATCGAGCCTTCTCCATCTTTAGTATGTCGGACTAGTGATGATGTTGTGGTAGTACCACAATGTCGAGGTCTGTTTAGACCAATGTGACATGGAAGTTGCATATAAATCTTGTGATATTAAGAGTCTAATGTCCCCTTAGCAAAGTGATAAAACGTTTTGGGTGAAAGGAGAAAAACACCCTTTGTGGTTATCACCCGGTGGTATAATCTTGTCTTTTTGTAAAATGGTTATGAAGAGTTAAAGCGAGTCATGTGTGCTTGCTTCCTAGTCGAGAAGCCTTGACTTCACGACCTAGAAACATGTTACGACAGATTGTGTTGTGAGTCCTAAACTAGTTATTCGAACCCCTGCGTCACAAGATCTACTCTAGCACTAAAACACGGAAAAGATATGTATCTTCTAAAATTGTTAGTTGCATAGTTGTAAAAAGCGTGCGGGCCACAACCCATGTCTTGGTTTTTATAAAAAGACTTTAGTTGATCAATGGGCTTAGATCCAAACCCTATACTCATGCCATTGGGTCGTAGCCTACTTGTGCTATACGTGTGCTCAATGACAGTTGGATGAAATCAAAGTAAAACCCGAAGTGTTTAATCGGAAGACAAATAAACTAAACTCGTTCCCGCATATTCCTCTCATCCATTTCGTTACCTATTGTCATAACGTCAAGTGTAAAAAGTCTCAATACAAGTAAACAAGTGTAAAGGTGTTAATATAAGAAACAAATGTTTGAAAATATACCTACTTGATAAAGTTTAACGTCAAATGTGTATAGATAAACATATCTATGGCAAGTATACCGATCGTAAATTATAAATGTTGAGAACAAATTTTTGATAAACAAATAAAGACTACTATATCATTTTATCATTTAATAAATTTGAGAGTCTTCAAATTTAACATAAGTATTTTCTAAAAGCAATTAGAAAATGAACCAACTTTATTTGATTTCGACGATACAATCATGCGTCAACATAAATAAGTATATACACATTTATATACTTTCTAGTAAAATATTTTAGCCATTTTGCAAACTAAACTTTGGATTTTAATACCGTTATGAAAACAATAATAATTGAACTATTTTAAGAAAGTGCTACTTAAAATAATGAACTAAAACATTGCCCTCCTTATCTAGGTCGCGTGTCGGTGCAGCTTTACAATATTCACTGAATCCCACTTTTGGATTGCTTATTTGCTAAGGTGAGTTTATAGCCCCTCTTTTTACTTGATAAATTGTTTTATACATGTTGGTCGAGAAAATATGCAAAACCTTTTATGGACCTAAAGCTTTGCATGATTACTATTACGTGGTTTAGCCTAAGCCCTTATGTCCCTAGAAATGCCCCCTTTTTATGAACCGTCAGTTCCCTGCTGGGAAGCGCGAATGTTATAAATAGATCTATTGAGGGTGACTCCTCCGTTCGGTTGGCCATGCTTAGGCCAAGGCGAAACGTATACCATGTCGGCATCGAGTGCAGAGGGACAAAACACTCGCATTGGGCCTTATATATTGTATGACTTCATTTAGCATACAGAAACTGTCGTAGTATCAGTTGCATGAACTTAGTGCTAACGTAATAGACTTTCATCCATATATCATTATATTCGTTGTAATGATTATATGCCTTTGATTATGATCCATGCTTATTGTTTTATTATAAACCTATGAACACACCGACTTTTAGTGACCTTGTTAGCATATTTTTCTGGTGTTTGAATTGTGATCATGGATTGCAAGGCAAGAGGTGGTAAATGGTCGTAGTAATTCTAAAAGAAGTGTTTTTACACAAAGTGATGTTTTATTTGGGACCACAAAACTTATGGGTTGTGCCCTTTTGTTTTAAATAATGTTTGTATGACAATGTTTTAAAACTATTTTATGAATTTAAACGGAGTATGTATTCCGTTCTTTATTACTTGTGTTGTGATCTTCAATTTAGTAGCACCCCATGGTATGCTTAGCTAAACCAGATTTGGGGGTGTTACAGATTGGCATCAGAGCCTAAGTTATAGAGAACTAGGTACATATAAACCATAAACTATAACTATTTTTACAAAAACATCATACTACGACCGTCGATTCCGCTTTCCTTACTTGTCATTTTACTTAGAGTTCATTTAAATAGGATTGCATGTTTTATTTCCTATTTACTAGTTAACTATTCCATATTTATCATGAGTATTTTTCCACATACTCACACATATGCCGTCTTGTCACGAGACCATGCCTTCACTGTCTTTCACCACGATGTTAGGAGAACATCCTACTTGCTGCTCATTCACCTTTACTCACCAGATTGCACACATGGCCATTGATCCGTGCGTTCGGCGCACTATCAGCTCAGCCGACCACTGCACCTATTCCATCCATACCTACTCTTACCACCACTCCATCGGCTCTCTGTGCAGCGGCGCGGCTCGCATGATTGTGAGAGTTCCGGATATCGTGGCGATATTCATTCATGCTGCATCGGCTTCCGGATGACCCTTGCTGCTACATGGGTCCTTCTACCACTCAAGTGTCACCATCATCATCATCCACCGAGTCACCCTCACCGAGGCTCAGAGAGCTACGACTCCTACTCAGAGGAAGTCCCAAAGGAAGATCCGGAGGATGAGTTGGCGAAGTCTATGCCGGTTGGGGTATTCTGGACATGTTGATGAGATGTAGACATGGATATTAGAGGAGACGATCGGAGATTGTTCCGAGTATTCACGAGTTAGGACAGAGTTCCAGGATAGCTCAAAGGTTGAGCGAGGATATGGACATTGATGTACCGCTGGGTTAGGACGGACGCTTTTCTTCGCGGCCGGGAGGAGAGTGATGTGGTTGCATGGAGGATATTGATTGTTTGATCATTACTATACCACATGTCATGAGCGGATTACACTCCATCATCTCCATCATTCATACCATCCTCTCGGACATGGAGCGCCTTGCTCACACTACTAGACAACTTGAGACTATTGGGACAGGCTACTTGCCGTGAGACCTGACCTATGCTAGATCCACGGTGTCCTCAGATGGTGAGGCTGAATCTCACTAAGAGGGTACTCATTCAGTTGGACTCGCGCACGAGACATTACTAGGGGTCCATCTGATCGGTTAGAGAGAGTTGAGCCAGCACGCTTACAGGCTATTGAGGAGCGCATTGAGACTCTCGACCGCACTCTGGGTGTGATATTTGAGAGTATTGAGATGGAGACATGAGCGTACTTCGGTTAAAGTTTGGGTTTGAGGCTCACTGTGAGGATATCCGAGAGCTAGATGAGATCAGGGCATTTGGCGAGAGGACAGCTAGGATGCCGGCGAACTTAAGGAGTTAGAAGAACTCAGTGGGTTTCTGGGATACTTCCGGGACGAGTGGCAGAGGATCTCGGACTTGGAGTCCATGTTAGCCTCGGATGGCGCATGCGAGCACGGAGGCTACTCAGCGAGCTCGTTGCTAGTATTGGCGTTCTTAGGGCGTGATCATCCTTAGATTCCTTGTTGTATGTTGTACTACACTAAACGGATTATGACAGGTTAGTTCTGATATGACTCTTGTATTTCAGTTGTGTTTAGATCATTATTTCAGTTCGTATTTCCGCTTGTATTTCAGTTTGTATTCAACTTGTATTTTGGGAACTTTGTAACCGAAATTATTATCTATAACAAGTTGATTTCCTATCCAATTATCTTTCTTTTATAATTTGTTCATGTGTTCTATCTGCGATGTTTACACCACTACCTAGTACTTACCTTTTTTAAAAGGTTCTATATCTCATCACATTTTTCCTAATGCGAAAATGCGCCAAAAGAAGATCAAACCGAACCAACCGTGGTGGAGCGCTAATGCTCCTATCGGCCGGTCACTCGCAATTGAGCTACCAACACTACTACTCGGCAAGGTGCACACATGATCAAACTGCTGATGCCCCTACACCAGCTAGGGCTACTCCCAATCAACCTACCATGAATCAAGCTAAGATAGACCAACTGGTCAATGAAAGAGTGAATGCAGCTCTAGGCTGCAGCAAATCACCTCTCTTTGAAACTAGAACCTCTAGACCGACCATCCATGGCCACATTTGTACCTACCGGGACTTTTGAAAGACCATGACTGGAGGTTTTAGTAGAACTAAAGGAGCATTGGTCTAACCAAGTGGATCGAGAAACTTCGAGACTGTGTTTGAATCTGCTTGTGAAGAAGAAGCCAAGGTTAAGTATGCATCGTTCACTTTCACGGATGTTGCCTTGACTTGGTGGAACAATTACTTGAAATCTGCAAGTATTGATGTTGCCTACGCCATGCCATGGGAAAACTTCAAGGAAATGGTGCTTCGAAAATATTGTCCTTGTCATGAGATAAAGAAACTGAAGCACGAGTTCTGGAACCTCAAAGTTCAAGGCACAAACATGGCCGCTTACAACCAGCGCTTTCAAGAATTGGCCTTGCTATGCCCTGAAATGGTTCAAACTGAAACTTCGGTTGTTGAAAAGGTACATCGGGGACTGCCCCATCCATCAGGGAAATGTCACCACATCTAAGGCTCTGATCTCCGTGAAACCATCAAGTAGCCAACAAACTCATGGACCAAGTGTCGAAGATGATGCAGGAAAGTGGTGGACAATAAGAGGAAATGGGACGATCACTCTGGCTACAACAACAATGGAAATCACAGGCAACAACGATTGAAGCCACAACAACGCCAGAACAAGAGGAAAATTTTTGCTAGAGCTTATGCAGTTTATGCTGGAGAAAGGAAACCGTCTGCGAGGACTTCACCACTGTGTAACCGATGCACACTGCATCACAAGGGACAGATGTATTGTCAAATGTATGGCCCTTGAAAATTGGACATTTGACCGAGGCTACAGTCTAAATCTTTGGCAGCGGTTCAAACGGCACCAACTCGGGACCCTAAGGTGCTATAACTTGGGTTGTTTGTGGTGAGAAAGGGCATTATAAGAATGAATGCGAAAACCAGAAACCAAGGCAATGGGGGAAATCAAGGTAACCGAGGTAACCAAGGAAGCCATGGAAATGGCAGGATTCAAGGAAATGTTGGACAGCAAGATAACCAGGGAAATGGTGGAGGCCTCGTGGAAGGGTCTATCTGTGACCAAAGTGGAAGCTCGGGGACCGAATGGTGGCGGATGCGTTCCTTATAAACAACCGTTATGCATCCATATTGTTTGATACGGGAGCCGATGGGAGTTTTGTTTCTAATGCATTTAGTACACTACTCGATATTGCCCCGATCACTTTAGGCAACGCATACAATGTGGAACTAGCTAACGGTTAGCGTGAAGGGTAGATACCATCATAAGAGGTTGCACCCTAAACCTATTAAACCACCCATTCAACATCGATCTTACGCGATAGCTGGGTAGTTTCGATGTTATCATCGGGATGGATTGGTTGTCAAAATACCATGCCGCCATCATTTTCGACGAGAAGCTCGTCTGAATACCTTATGGAAATGAAGTCCTAACTGTAGAAGGAGACAGAAGTGATAGAAGGAGTGCGTCAAGACTACACATCATTTCCTGCACTAAGACGTTAAAGTGTATCGAGGAAGGATGTCATCTCTTCCTAGCCCAAGTCCTTGGAAGGAAGAAGAGGAAGAAAAAAATGCGGAGGGCGTGCCTATAGTGAGAGAATTTCCAGAAGTTTTTCACGAAGACTTGCGGGACTTAGCCAACCAACCCGAGTTGAATTTCGAATCGATTTAGTGCACGGTGCACTTTTGTGGCAAGAGCACCTTATCAACTAGCTCCAACGAACTACAAGAGCTATCAAACGGTTAACTTGTGGAAAAAGGATTCATTAGACCGAGTTCTTCACCATGGGAGGCGCGGTTCTATCGTCAAGAAAAAGGATGGAACTTTCCGAATGTGCATCGACTACCGTGAGTTGAATAAACTGACCATTAAGAACCGCTACCTACTTCCAAGGATCGACGATTTATTCGATCAACTTCAAGGTTCGAGTGTTTATTCAAAAATTGACTTAAGGTCCGGATACCATCAACTAAGAGTTCGGGAAGAAGATATTCCCAAGACCGCCTTCAGAACTCGTTATGGACATTATGAGTTCCAAGTCATGCCTTTTGGGTTAACCAATGCACCACTGTTCATGGACCTCATGAACCGAGTGTGTAAACCATACCTGGACAAATTTGTAATCGTTTTCATTGACGATATCCTAATTTATTCCAAGAGCGTAAAAGAACACGAGGAACATCTTAGGTTAATCTTGGAATTGCTAAAGAAGGAGGAGCTGTAGTTAAGTTCTCAAAGTGTGAATTTTGGATATCGTTGTGCAATTTTTGGGTCATGTAATTGACAGCCAGGGTATTCATGTAGATCCCGCTAAGATCGAGTCAATAAAGGATTGGGCGACACCCACAACACCCACGAAATACGCCAATTCTTAGGACTCGCTGGATACTACAGAAGATTCATTGAAGGCTTCTCAAAGATTGCCAAATCTTTAGCCAAACTAACCCAGAAAAACACCAAGTTTGACCGGGGAGAAAAAGAAGAATAAGCTTTTCAACTCCTTAAGGAAAAGTTGTGTAGTGCACCTATCTTGGCCCTACTTGAGGGTAGTGAAGACTTTGTCGTTTATTGCGATGCTTCACATAAGGGGCTAGGAGCGGTGTTAATGCAAAGAGAGAAGGTGATAGCATACGCCTCTCGCCAGTTGAAAACCCATGAGAAGAATTACACAATGCACGACCTAGAATTAGGATCGGTGGTGTTCGCACGCAGAATTTGGAGACATTATTTGTATGGCACAAAGTGTGTCGTGTACACCGATCACAAAAGCCTACAACACATTTTGGACCAAAAAGAACTGAACATGAGACAACGCCGATGGTTGGAATTAATCAGCGATTACGACTGCGAGATTCGATACCATCCGGGTAAAGTGAATGTAGTTCGATGCTCTCAGAGAAAAGAGCGACCAAAACCCCTTAGAGTCAGATCTTTGGGTATGACAATCAGTTTACCTCTTCCATCAAAGATTCTTGAAGCTCAACCGGAGGCACTCAAAGAAGAGAATCATCCAAATGAGAACCTTCTGGAATGCCGAGAAAGTGAAAATGGATTCGTAAAAAGGTCGGATGGAACCTTATGTTTTAAGGATCGAAGTTGGATTCCACGTTACGGAGGAATTCGCGATATCATTATGCACGAATCTCACAAATCCAAATACTCCATACACCCGGGATCCGACAAGATGTACCTAGATCTGAAAAAATTGTACTGGTAGCCAAACATGAAGGCCGACATTGCAACATATGTCGCCATGTTTAACACGCTCAAAAGTCAAAGCCGAACATCAGAGACCCTCAGGTCTACTAGTACAACCCAAAATTCCCGAATGGAAATGGGAACGCATAACAATGGACTTTATCACCAAGCTACCTAAAACCCCTAGTGGCTACGACACTATTTGGGTAATAGTTGATCGTCTCACCAAATCAGTTCATTTTCTACCAATGAAAGAAAGTGACGGAATGGACAAACTTGCACGATTGTACCTGAAGGAAATCATCGCACGCATGGTGTACCAATCTCCATCATCTCGGATAGAGATAGCCGTTTCACCTCCAATTTTTGGAAGTCACTTCAAGATGCTTTAGGATCTAACCTTGACATGAGCACCGCTTACCATCCCCAAACCGATGGACAAGCGAAAGGACCATTCAAACCCTAGAGGATATGCTAAGAGCATGTGAGATAGATTTTGGAAATGGCTGGGATAAACATTTGCCATTAGCCGAGTTTTCTTACAACAACAGCTATCACACAAGCATCAAAGCTGCACCATATGAAGCACTCTACGGTCGAAAGTGCGGATCGCCGTGTGTTGGGCCAAAGTCGGAGAAAGTCAACAATGGTCGGAGCTAATTCAAGAAACTACTGAGAAGATTGTGCTAATAAAAACGTGTAGCGGCAGCCGTGACCATCAAAAGAGCTATGCGGACAAAAGAAGGAAATCACTTGAGTTTCAAGTGGGAGATAAAGTCATGCTAAAGGTTTCGCCATGGAAAGGCGTAATCCGTTTCGGAAAACGTGGAAAGTTGAATCCTCGTTACATTGGACCTTTCAAAATTCTTGCAAGAATCGGACCGGTAGCCTACCGACTTGAATTACCACAAGAACTCAACTCACATTATAACGTGTTTCATGTATGCAACTTGAAGAAATGTCTTTCTGCGAAACTCTTGCTATTCCTTGGAAGAAATCCAAATTGACGAAAGATTGAATTTCGATAGGAACCTGAAATTATGGATTGAGAAATCAAGCGGCTTAAGCAAAGCCGTATTCCTATCGTTAAGGTCCGTTGGAACTCTCAAAGAGGTCCAAAATACACGTGGGAACGTGAAGATGAATTCAAGCGTAAATAACCACATCTTTTCTCAACTTGCAAGTAACTCTAACGAAAACCGAGGACGGTTTTCCTTCTAAGGCGGGGAGGATGTGACACACGGTAATTTTTCACTTATTATTAAATAATAAATGGTAATTTATTATTACTAAGCATAATTCATTAAGCATGCATAAGCACTGTCGATCATTTGAGTGGATAACTCGCACCCTGTAGCCAATTGCATTACTTTTGCATTCATTTCATAATTTGAATATTGTGTTATTTTAGTTCTGAAATTGTCTTATGATTAAAATTTGTAAGGCGAGGCTATCTCATTTTCCACTGGCCGAGCAACGCGGCGTGCCGACACTATAATAAGGGCAAATAAAACAAATGGTAAATCCCCGGAATGAAAAATATTACCAAGATGATAATATTTGAAATTATTCTTAATACAACTTTTACTCTAATTATAACACTTAATATCTAAAAGTTGTATCACAAAGTAAATATTACAAATTAATTTAAGAAAAATATAAAACCTTTTCTTTTTAAAATTGAGATATCTATCTCTTGTGTCTTCTCCCCTCACGACAAAACTCAAAGAAAAAGAAAAAGCAGAAAAGAGGAGCAACCCTCTTCTTCCCCTAGAGCCTATATTCGACTAGGTCAAATCCTCCCAAAGGAGTAACCCAACACCCTCCTTTCATCATCTCCAACCCTCCCTCACCAAAACCATGAATCATTTTGTCTCAAGAACCGTTCTCTTGGAGGTTATTTGTCATTTGAGTGGATACAAGCGCATCAAGACAAAAACATCAAAGGAGGAGCACACATCAATATCATTTCACATAGGGTCAAAGTTCAAGACCTTCTAGGTTGCAGGAGTTTAGCTTATTTTGGCTTCACACCAAGACCCCAAGAAGAGAAAGAAGAGTCCAGATATCCTAAAACACTTCTCCTATTACTAGTGAAGGTGAGAGACGCCTCAAATCAGTTTCCCATCACCACTCTTACAAAAATTAGGGTTTGTGAAATTTAGGGTTTTCAACAATTGATTTGGGGGTTTCACAATTAGGAGTGCAATTGAGTTAATTCAAGCTTCATTGGTTGGAACTTTGAATCTGCCTTCATCCTCTACACCTTCGTCTCTCGAATTAAGGTAATTAATTTTCCCTTGTTGTAATGTTTGTGTGTTATGAAAATAAATAATGGGATATTAAATTGGTACCTTGTATCGAAAATTGTTAAACATTTGGTTATGTTAATCACCAACTTTCTTTATTATTTTGTTTGATATGGTCTCGATGACAACCCACTCGGGTACTTTCGGTATCCATCGATCTATGTTCATGTTGTTGTTCCATGTCAATATAAATTATATGCTAAAGGAATCACTTCTTTGTCATTATAAGTTGTTTCGAAAACCTTGTGAGAATTTGGTCATCTTAATCATTTGCATTGAATCTGGAAATGGGATTGTGATTTTGGCACTTTGTCTATTTTTCAAAAACTTGTGTTGATAAGTTAATCAAGTAAAACCGGGTCATGTGACCCAGTACATAGTAGTATATGAACCTTGTGCGCTACCTATCGAGCCTTCTCCATCTTTAGTATGTCGGACTAGTGATGATGTTGTGGTAGTACCACAATGTCGGGTCTGTTTAGACCAATGTGACATGGAAGTTGTGGAAAACTAGAAGGGGGGGTTGAATAGTTTTGCCAATTAAAACTTCCTTTTAATCTATTTCGATTGACTTATGTCAATCTATTTGGATGTGTGTATTGGATGTTGATAAACAAGCATAAAAGGTAAGTAATGAAAAGATAAGAGTAAGGAGCACAAAACCACAACGCAAGTATTTATAGTGGTTTGGCTACAAGGACACCTTTCTTGCCCTACTCCACTCCCCGAGTCACCTACTCGAGAGTTCGTAATCACTACGCCAATCTCCTTATGGCGGAGAAGCCTTCACAACGTCGCCTACCCTTGGTCTAGGATAACCACGGGTTCTTTCTTCAAGGTGAACCACACCTACACAACGTCGCCTACCCTTTATAAGGTACTAGGCTAAGTACCTAGTTCTTTCACTCCAAGGTGAACTACACCTTCACAACGTTGCCTACCCTTTATTAGGTACTAGGCTAAGCACCTAGTTCCATTGCAATGGAGGAACTACTACCACAGTACACTAACGACTAATCCCAAAGGAGATCTACTCCTTTACAACATCATCAAGGATATCAATATCCTTGGATCTAATACTAGTCTATCTTGTACATCGAAACACACCATATCGAATGTACATTTAAGGCACCTTTCACTAATGCCTTTGACTAGATCTAAGCACCTTTCACTAATGCTTCTTTGTCTTGAATTCTAAGCACCTACCACAAGTGCTTATCCTATAGACGATAGATACCCTTCACTAATATCTTCATCTTGACACTTGATACATCTTTCACTAATGTCTTCAATACTACACTTTTTGAAGAAAGGAATCATCAACAAGAAGACTTCAATAGCCTTGATGATGAGGAAGCATGGAAACTCATGGACTTGAGCTTGCTCGACTTCAAAGGTGGTGATCTTGCCTTTAAGAGGACCTAAAAGATCACACAAAAACAAAACTACAAACATAGATCTCTTGGATCCGAGGTTAGTGAGTTTTTAACTCAGGGAGAAAGTGTGTTAGAAAGGGGTGAGAAATAATGAAGAAACGACTCACTATTTATAGAGGAAAAATCCTACTTGTTCGGATCCCACGGATCCCTATCACAAGGGATCCGGCTAGCACAAAGCTAGGGATCCGTGGAACGCTCCTCTTTGCCCATTGGTATTTTGGTTTTGGGTCATGGGTCATGGGTTGAACCATGGATCTTTGGCTAGATACAATGTATTTTTAAGTGCAATGCACTTAGTCACTTGGGTATGGGTTGATCCATGGGTTATGGATATTATCCATGTGTGATATAAGCATGATGTCATGCAATGGGTTATGGGTCAAGATCCATGGGTCATGGGCTTTGGGTTGCACCCAACTACATTCAATGTATTTGCCCAATGGGTTGTGATACTTAAGTTGCTACCCATTTATATTACCCAATATACTACATACTAGTTATGTGTATATTTTACCCAAATATGTAAACACTAGTTGTTGTACATATGTATTACTAAATCATAAAATTACTTATACTTGTTTTAGTGTTTTATGTGAAAATGTGAATATGTTAGAAACTATTGGCTCAAACCATTTACGTTATTTTATTTGTTTCGTTAAAATGATTTTACGTTTGTTATCGACAAAACATTAGAAGATCGTAAAATATAAATAAACGTTTTTCGGCTTATTTGTATTAACAATCTCCCCCTTTTGTTGATGACAAAACATAAAATTATTTTAAGGAAAAGCTAAAATTCCTAAAAGTTTGAATTTGTAGTTTTTTACTTTCTTCTCCCCTTTTTGTCGAAACAAAAAGTGTTTGAAGGAAAGCAACACATCGTTTTAAAGAAAAACATGTGAAAGAAATAAAAATAGAAAGAAATAGAGAACAAGTAACGGAAAGGATCGTCTTTACTCCCCTTGACGAGTCCATCCCTATGTAAGGGCTTCAAAAAGTGATACTAATCTAGTTTGTTTGCAAGTAAGTTTGCAAAAGATTTCGTCTAAGTGACGAATGTACTCCCCTTGATGATTGCAATTTTGCAAGGGGATGTCATGAAATGTAAACCTAGTATTGCAAGTAATTTGCAATGTATTGCTTTGACATAAAGCTCCCTAGCTTTAGGATGTCAAAGTCTTCATGTGTAAATTGAATAACTACAAAACAAAAGTTAGAAAGCAAGTATAATTCACAATTTCCTGCAAATGTGGTTCAAGTTAATAGAAAGAAAGCTTTCGTCTCACGGATCCACGGTTCCCTCCTAGCGATCCGTCTAGGCAATTCTGAGGGATCCGTATTAGCCGTTAATTCAGCAAAGGTGATATAACAAGTAATGTTATCACAAAAATGAGATATGAATACAAAGTAATCATATGCTCAACAAAATAACAAGTAGCATGTAATTCCATTTAATAAAACTAGAGTTATGATATACATGACTCTAAAAACTAAGAAAAAAAGAGAATACATGACTAGGAATTTCTAAACCAACTATCGCTGATGCTAGAAACCACTAAAATCTTCTAGCTCGAGTTTTGTTTAGGTTTAATCTCGTCGAAACGTTCGAGGAGATGATAGAACATGAAACGTTGGTCTTCTCGCACTTAATGTATCAAACTTTCAACATGTTGACAATGATAGCAATCTTTGTCATGGCTAGGTAGTGGTGGTGGAAGAAATGAAATGGCTTGATGCGAAGGATCAAGTGAAGTGGCTTGTTGAGCTTCAAACGATGGAGGGATTGGTGGAGGCGCATTTGAGAATGGCTCGACTAAGAATGATCGTGGTGGTAGAAAAGTGTCAACTTCCATATGGTCGGTGGTTGACTTTGATGATTTCTCATAATCCAAATGGGATTATATGATGGAAACGAAGAAAAGGTAGCCAGAGCAAGTGTTGACTCAACACCTTGATTTTGTAGCATTATTCCTCCTAATGAGGAGAATGTTGTCGGCGGAAGCGGATGAGATGCCTAGGAGGCAAGTCCTCTAAATTGTAGAGGTGTGGTGATGATAGTGGGGATGTAAATGAAATAGCTCTAGGAACTAATGGTGATGGTTTAGTGGAGATGATATTGTTTGGCCTAGGAGGTATGGTGGTATTTGGCATTGGTAGTTTTGTGGGTACTATCCTTTTAGGAATTGGTTTGATTGGATGAGAAAGGATCCTATCATTTGTTGGCTTGACCGGAGATGATTCGGTTGAAGAGATTTCGTGTATAACACGAGCCTTTTTTGGGTGGTTCTTTGGTGGATAAGTTACTACTTGGGGTTTTTCTCATGATGAGATGATTTCAAGAGGTTTGCAATGGTTTCTAAAGTGCTGAAAGTTAGAATGAGAGTGATGACTATGGAGGTCCTAACAAAGTGGTTTATATACCAAGAGATTTGGCAAGTGCATTTAAGCCTTAGGCCACTAGGATTCATTGGAATGTATAACATGCACAAGAGTCAACTGAGTTTGCTTGATCTAGGAACTCATTTAAGATGAGATGGAGTGTTTGAGTTAGGAAGATGAGTTGAAATGATTGTTTTAGCAAGATTTGACATAAACTGTCATCCGGATCCCACGGTTCCCTCCTCGGAGGGATCCGTCTAGGCTAATCCTAGGGATCCGGCTCTCAAGACTATGAAAGAGTGGAAATGATGTTTTTAAGATCTAAGACCTATAATATCTTGAGTGTTTCAGTCCTCCTAAGTGTTTTAAATGAAGGGGTGCTTAAGTACTTGAAGGTAATGAATGATGTAGCTAATGATTGTCTTTTATGGAAGGATTTGGGACTTTCAAGAGTGACAATGGATGAGCAAGGATGACACTAAAGACTTGGTGTGTCAATTGAAGCTAAATGATCCTAGAGATCAAGTTGTGACTTAGGATAGTGTTTTGGAAAATATCCTAGAAGCTTTGAGATGGGAAAAACTAGAGTTTGATCAACTTTGATCAATTTTGAGGTAAGGATGAATTATGATCAATTTTGCCATAATCGAAAGATTTCTAAGACTAAATGTGAGGGATTAAGTAAAAAATGAAGTGTGAGTTTGAGAGCGGAAGAGTAATGGATTAAAAATGAAATGGTAGATTTACAAGCGTCTTAGAGTGTGATCTAGGTGAGTTATGTATGAGTAGGAAAGATCAACCTATCTTAATAAGGACTTAATTTCCTTAAGACACTATGTTTAGCTTAGTGTGAGGTGTTCTAAGGATATGTTTGAAATATAATCTTTGCAATTGCATTTTCGTTTGCGATCCCACGGTTCCCTAAGTGTAGGGATCCGTCTAGCACAATCTTTGGGATCCTATCCACGCTTAGCAGGACCTTTACTAAAGTTATGCAATGATCTTCACAACGCATTATATCTCAAGGATAGTCTAAAAAGAGTTCCAATACTAAGATATCAAATGTAAGATGTTTTATTTCATGAAAGAAATTGGATTACATTGATAAAGCACGAGTACAAAAGAATTGATCCTATTTTGGAATACTACTAGGTTCCTTGAGTGTTTTCGCTAGGAGGATCATTATGTGATTGATGAGTGTTGGTGGAATCAAGAATGAAGAAAGTCTTCATAAGAGATATGTTTAGAGGTTCCATCATCTTGTTCACAAGTAAGTACAACGGACTTTGAAATTGAGGATGGAAGTGCATAACATTACTGATAGGCGTGTCAAGAACATTCCATAAGGGATGAGTTTATTCTTAGAGCCTTGAAGATTTACAATTAAGCCTTGAAGAAAGGTGAGATTGTATGGTTGTTGTGTTAGCAAACAGTACAACATGTGAGCACAACAAGCGGGAAGGATTTCTCAATTTCCCTAAGGCTCCAAACATTTTCACGTAGGATGAGTGCAAGAGGCTTGTACTCTTCTCGGATATCCTTGTAAAGATAATGTTTGGATCGGAGTAATATGTTCGAGGTTTGCATATTATGCGATTTAAATCTTCCGGAGAGGGTATGTGTGAACAATATGGATTATTTTCTTCAAGAAAGTTGAAGAGAGAATCAAGAGACCAATCTTCGGTGAAGGCACATTGTCCATGATTTGGAATCCGGAGGATGTGAGCAAAATGCCCAAGGGTTAGAGTGAACTTTTGGTTTTTGATATAAAACCAAAGAGATGAGAAGCGATCCTCATTCTGACGAAGTTCGACTTGACGGAAGAATTCCATTATGAACCTTGGACATATCTTCTCGTTGATTTCAAGAAGACATTCTAGTCCTATGGCTCGGAAGGAGGTATTGATACCTTCGAATTGTAGAGAGGTGTCTACAATACGTCCTTCGTGGAAGTGGCGGTTTTCAATTATTGAACCCACGGACATGATTGCCCGGTGTGTTGGGTTCGAGAGAGATGTTCGGAGTGTAGACGCTAGTGAGTGAAAAATCAAACTCATATTCATGCGTCATGGTTGAACCTATAGAAATGATAAGTTAATAAAAAAAGATGTTTGTGATCAACTTATGATTATCTAATGTTTTTACTAGATTTTTATTAACAATGGTGTTTAACACTCTAACTTACTCACGGTTTTGACTTTCTATTGGATTATTACATTTAGAATGATAGTGTTTTTAATTTGCATGAAAAACTGTTTTTCGATAGGGACGGATCCACGGTTCCTTTTCAAAGGGATCCGGCTAGTATAACTTCGGGATCCGTAGATCGTAATCATAGAGCGGATTTTATGAAAACGCATAGGTTTTTAGATCTCATAGTTTTATACCAAGATATATGTTTTAACCTACATTTTCTTTTGACATGCATACATGACTTCTAATGTATCACGAAAGAATATGAAACAAATAAATCAAAAGAAATGACAAACATATTATGATAATAATAACCTAGATAACTAGATCATTAGTAATATTGTATTTCAATACTAAGGATGATACAAAGGATTGGGTATATGATCCCAATGTAGATTAACAACACAAAGTAAATGTCTCCATATGTGAACTTCATCATAGGGAACACAAGTGCAATGAGTGTTAAGGCGATGAGCACGAGTGCGATGTAAACCATGTTGATGAAGGATCTTCTTGGTTTCGGTTGAGATGAAATGGAGAGGAAGATGAAGTTTTTGGTGAGAGGGAATTTTTGAAATTGGAAAATTTGAAAAAGTGATTTGGTAGAGTGGTCGACGGTGGGGTTATTTATAGGGAAGGAGGAATTTTTGAAATTCGTGTGTTTGTTTTATTATTGGATTAAAAGAAATAAAACATAAGTTTTATATACCACGACTTTAGACGAGAAATAAAACACGTTATGTGAGAAAAAGGCTTCCTAATGAAGCTTCATGTAAAACATGTATAAGCACAAAGGATAATCATATAAATACCTAAATAGGCATACTTAATTATCAAGCAAAATAAAAAGAGAATCATACCTCAAGCGCACTTAGGAATGTCTTTACAAATGACACAACAAATGTCACTTAGACGATTCCCGCTCCTTTGCGATTAAGATACCTTCTTAAGGAAGGTACTCTTTTTACCAAGATACTCCTAAAGCTTGGTGGGTATGAGCTTTGACTAATCAACATGACAAAGAGGATTAGTGCAAAGAATAAATAAATAAGAAAAAATGTTGTTATCAAATCAACATCCAAACTTATAGTTTTAAAAGACATGGTGTTTGTTTTTATGAAAAACATTCTTAGTAGTTTTCAATTAACCATGGATCGTATCAAGTTTTTAAAGTACAATATACTTCAAAAACTTGTACAAAGCTCGATGCCAATTGTGGAAAACTAGAAGGGGGGGGGGTTGAATAGTTTTGCCAATTAAAACTTCCTGTTAATCTATTTAGATTGACTTATGTCAATCTATTTGGATGTGTGTGTTGGATGTTGATAAACAAGCATATAAAGGTATGTAAGGAAAAGATAAGAGTAAGAAGCACAAAACCACAACGCGAGTATTTATAGTGGTTCGGATACTAGGACACCTTCCTTGCTACTCCACTCCCGAGTCACCTACTAGAGTTTGTAATCACTACACCAATCTCCTTATGGCGGAGAAGCCTTCACAGCGTCGCCTACCCTTTTTCCGGTGCTAGGCTAACCACAGGGTTCTTTCACTCCAAGGTGAACCACACCTACACAACGTCGCCTACCCTTTATAAGGTACTAGGCTAAGTACTTAGTTCTTTCACTCCAAGGTGAACTACACCTTCACAACGTTGCCTACCCTTTATTAGGTACTAGGCTAAGCACCTAGTTCCATTGCAATGGATGAACTACTACCACACTACACCAACGACTAATCCCAAAGGAGATCTACTCTTCTACAACATCATCAAGGATATCAATATCCTTGGATCTAATACTAGTCTATCTTGTACATCAAAACACACCATATCGAATGTACATTTAAGGCACCTTTCACTAATGCCTTTGACTAGATCTACAAGACACCTTTCACTAATGTCTTGTGTCTTCACTTCTAGCACCTTTCACTAATGCTTCTTTGTCTTGACTTCTAAGCACCTACCACAAGTGCTTATCCTATAGACGATAGATACCCTTCACTAATGTGACAACTTCGTAATTTCGGGTCATTTTATAAACTTTAAAAGTTTCACTATTTCATCATTTATAAATGAAACTACGTTCACGAGTATCAAATTCAGCGTAACCTTAATGGTTTAGCTGCAAATTTCATGAACATAACATCAAGGAAATTTCATATAGACTAGATTTAGTCTACATAACATCAATAACATCATTTCATATCGGTTCATGCATGGTTTTGCATTTATTCATTAAACATTTATTTTCCTATTAAATAAGCTATCCGTAAACATTATTTTGAAACATTGATCCGACACTTTCAAAAATAATCTTAATATATTTTTATATTCATTTTAAGACTATAAAAATTATATTATCAATTTACCCGATGTTTTCAATTTATTTTAGTATATAAATTGTTATGTTTATATAATTCTGACGGTTTTAAGTAATTCAACCCGATAAATAATTATTCATTCAAATTTTGCAAGAAATGTATTTTTATAATTTTTATGACCTTAATATATTTTATCTTGACCCGTTAAAAGTTATTTTATTTAACGCTACCCTAAATACTCAAATGTGTATTTAATTTACCACATATCCTCAAATTACTTACACTAAACATTACTTATACATAATATAAAAAAAAATAAATTATTTTATGACTAATATCCCCTTGTAGGGAGGGTGATCATGAGTTTTGTTAAATATCTACTAGAGTATTATGTATTATACTAAGATAACAACACATTCACTTCATTAACTTGCAAAGTGTTAGAGCAAAAAGCATTTCTTTCCTTTCTCTCTTGCTAGAACCGGCAACCACAAAGAGGACCAAGAAGATTTCATCCAAATTTTCAAGACAAAGTTTTATTACACACTAGTATCACTTGTTGTGTAGGTTTTGCAATAAAAACCTCAAGTGATTAGGAAAAACCCTTTGTCCTTAAACCTCATCATATTACTTGTAAGCATTCATATTCATGTGTTTATTTCATATTCATTGTTATGATCATATCATTTTATTTGAGAAACATGCAAGTCTCATGAGGTTTATATCACTTTTTATTTGATTTTTAAGAGTTATATATATATTATTCATCCTATAATTATTCCTTGTAATAAATCACACTTGGTGATGTCTAGGAACCCATGACACCCTAAGAAGGTGTATGATAGGATTAGAATAGCCGGGTTGTTTTGAATGGGTTAGAATAGGTTTGGCGCGAGAAAAACTCATTTCGACAAGTTTGCAAAAGGAATCTGGAAAATCTGACAGTAGGTAAAAATTTTTGGCCTAGATATTTAGAAAATACACTTTAAAAGCGAAAACGGCGGCTTGAACGGATTAAAACGGAGCTATAACGAAGAAGTTATGAATTTTTCAAGTTGGTGACAAAAACTATAATTTTCGGAAATTTCAGCATTATATTTATTTTGTAAGTCAAAAATGAAACTTAGGCGTTATAAATTATGTTGACTTATCAAAAATATATTAGTATACTTTGATACAAAGCTAAGGACCTATAAAAGCGTAGAAAGCAGTTTGAAATGATCAAATTATACACGTTTACAAAAGTTGACGTAACTTTATTTTATAAGGAAAACTATTAATTTCTAATAGGCAAGTTTTACGGCAAAATAAGAGACCAAGTTGGAGAACGTTTTTAACATTGATGTGGAACTTTTTATAAAGTAATGTCTTCTAGTAAAAGTGAGTTTGCCAAGTATATTTTCCAAAATGTCCATTTGTTTGTTTAGCGGAGTTGTAATGAATTAATTATGGCTACTCAAACATTTGTCGAAAACCATCCTTAAACTATACTTTGGGACACAAGTACCATACTTTACCTATACTTTTCTCCGTGATCGAGACCTCTAGGATGAAAACTTAAATGCTAAAACTTTGAGATAATGATACAAGATTCCTAAAACCATTGATGCGTTTCCTAATACTCGATGTGCAACATTTACGACTAGCTTTTGAGGCCATTTTAGTCACTTTCATGAAATTTTACCGACATTATTTTCTGACGAAAAGTTATAATTTCACAATAAATCACTAAATGATTATCGTAGGATATCATTTCAACGTAAATACTTGTAAAGTATTTTATAACATGACGAGATGTCATAAACATATATTTCGACGATAAATTCTATTTTCAAAAGCGTACAAGTGGTATAGATTTCATATGAGTTTGCATGCATAACATTACATCATAACTTATTATGTATCATATCATTCATAATAGGTCGAGTTTTGAGATTCTCGCTACATTTCGGTGTACTCACTTTTGTCATCGCATCAATTCATCAAGTGAGTTTTCATAGCCCCGATTCATTCAAGTTTTTACTTTATTTCAAACCCACGGAGGAGAATACATTGCACATCATTTTATTACGATACCAAGTATATCAAATTCATTACATTGCTTAAGTTACCTCATGCCAATTGAATGTCCCATTATATAACATGAACCGTTAATTTCATAGAAGCGAGGGTGAGTGGATAGATCTATCGAGGGTGACACCTCCATCCGGGTTGGCGGATTCCAACCGGACGGATGCATTTCATTTCTTAATCATTATTTGAGTTATTTGGCAAACACTCTGTTAGGCCGAACATCAGTCAAGCTTCGGTGTCATGGACTTATAGCAATTGTATCATTTTGTGACATCATTGTCATACAAACTTATACTTGTGGTAGTCGTATTATGCATATACATAAACTCTATGAACTCACTCAACCTTTGTGTTGACACTTTTAGCAATGTATTTTCTGGTAACTAAGGCATTCACTTCATGGCATGCATGAGGACACATCATAGAGTCGCGGTGACGGCAGCGTCTCATGGGATTTATATACTTTAAAAACATCGTTTGACTTGTATCAAACTTTATTTCCGCACATAGTAACTTTCATTTGGGACCTCTCTTTGTAACTCTGAATGTTTTTATTAAATCAAGCGATGTATTTTTTAAACGACACTTTAGGTCGCTTCAATATAACGTGATTGTGATGCTATGACATCAATCCCGAGAATTCCATTCCACTCCAAAACAGGTAAATTGGGGGTGTGACAACTAATATCTTCGTCTTGACACTTGAGACATCTTTCACTAATGTCTTCAACACTACACTTCTTTGAAGAAAGAAAGGAATCATAAACAAGAAGACTTCATGTAGCCGATGATGAGGAACCATGGCAACTCATGGGCTTGAGCTTGCTCGACTTCAAAGGTGGTGATCTTGCCTTTAAGAGGAACCTAAAAGATCACACAAAAACAAAACTACAAACATAGATCTCTTGGATATGAGGTTAGTGAGTTTTTAACTCAGGGATAAAGTGTGTTAGAAAGGGGTGAGAAATATTGAAGAAATGACTATTTATAGAGGAAAAATCTTACTGTTCCTCGGATCCCACAGATCCCTACCACAAGGGATCCTGCTAGCACAAAGCTAGGGATCCGTGGAACGCTCCTCTTTGCCCATGGGTATTTTGGTTATGGGTCATGGGTCATGGGTTGAACTATGGATCTTTGGCTAGATATAATGTATCTTTAAGTGCAATGCACTTAGTCACTTGGGTATGGGTTGATCCATGGGTTATGGATATTATCCATGTGTGATATAAGCATGATGTCATGCAATGGGTTATGGGTCAAGATCCATGGGGCATGGGCTTTGGGTTGTACCCAACTACATTCAATGTATTTGCCCAATGGGTTATGATACTTAAGTTTTACCCATTTATATTACCCAATATACTACATACTAGTTATGTGTATATTTTATCCAAATATGTAAACACTAGTTGTTGTACATATGTATTACTAAATCATAAAATCACTTATACTTGTTTTAGTGTTTTATGTGAAAATGTGAATATGTTAGAAACTATTAGTTCAAACCATTTATTTATTTTATTTGTTTCGTTAAAATGATTTTACGTTTGTTATCGACAAAACATTAGAAGATCGTAAAATATAAATAAACGTTTTTACGGCTTATTTGTATTAACAGAAGTTGCATTTAAATCTTGTGATATTAAGAGTCTAATGTCCCCTTAGCCAAGCGATAAAAACGTTTTGGGTCGAAAGGGAGAAAAACACCATTGTGGTTATCACCACGGTGGTATAATCTTGTCTTTTTCTAAAATGGTTATGAAGAGTTAAAGCGAGTCATGTGTGCTTGCTTCCTAGTCGAGAAGCCTCGAATTCATGACCTAGAAACATGTTACGACATATTGTGTCGTGAGTCCTAAACTAGTTATTGAACCTGCGTCACAAGATCTACTCTAGCACTAAAATCTGGAAAAGATATGTATCTTCTAAAAATTGTTAGTTGCATAGTTGTAAAAACTGTAACGGGCCACAACCCATGTCTTGGTTTTTATAAAAAGACTTTAGTTGATCAATGGGCTTAGATCCAAACCCTATACTCATGCCATTGGGTCGCAGCCCACTCGTGCTATACGTGTGCTCAATGGCAGTTGGATGAAATCAAAGTAAAACCCGAAGTGTTTAATCGGAAGAAAAATAAACTAAACTCGTTGCCGCATATTCCTCTCATCCATTTCGTTACCTATTGTCATAACGTCAAGTGTAAAAAGTCTCAATACAAGTAAACAAGTGTAAAGGTGTTAATATAAGAAACAAGTGTTTGAAAATATACCTACTTGATAAAGTTTACGTCAAAGTTTAACGTCAAATGTGTACGGATAAACATATCTATGGCAAGTAATCTACTAGTCGTAAATTATAAATGTTGAGAACAAATTTTTGATAAACAAATAAAGAATACTATATCATTTTATCATTTAATAAATTTAAGAGTCTTCAAATTTAACATACGTATTTTCTAAAAGTAATTAGAAAATGAACCAACTTTATTTGATTTTGACGATACAATCATGCATCAACATAAATAAGTATATACACATTTATATACTTTCTAGTAAAATATTTTAGTCATTTTGCAAACTAAACTTTGGATTTTAATACCGTTATGAAAACAATAATAATTGAACTATTTTAAGAAAGTGCTACTTAAAATAATGAACTAAAACATTGCCCTCCTTATCTAGGTCGCGTGTCGGTGCAGCTTTACAATATTCACTGAATCCCACTTTTGGATTGCTTATTTGCTAAGGTGAGTTTATAGCCCCTCTTTTTACTTGATAAATTGTTTTATACATGTTGGGGTGAGAAAATATGCAAAACCTTTTTATGGACCTAAACTGTTGCATGATTACTATTACGTGGTTTAGCCTAAGCCCTGATGTCCTTAGAAATGCCCCTTTTTTATGAACCGCCAGTTCCCTGCTGGGAAGCGCGAATGTTATAAATAGATCTATTGAGGGTGACTCCTCCGTTCGGTTGGCCATGATTAGGCCAAGGCGAAACGTATACCATGTCGGGATCGAGTGTAGAGGGACAAAACACTCGCATTGGGCCTTATATATTGTATGACTTCATTTAGCATACAGAAACTGTCGTAGTATCGGTTGCATGAACTTAGTGCTAACGTAATAGACTTTCATCCATATATCATTATATTCGTTGTAATGATTATATGCCTTTGATTATGATCCATGCTTACTGTTTTATTATAAACCTATGAACTCACCAGCTTTTAGCTGACCTTGTTAGCATATTTTCTCAGGTGTTTGAATTGTGATCATGGATTGCAAGGCAAGAGGTGGTAAATGGTCGTAGTAATTCTAAAAGAAGTGTTTTTACACAAAGCGATGTTTTATTTGGGACCACAAAACTTATGGGTTGTGCCCTTTTATTTTAAACAATGTTTGTATGACAATGTTTTATACATGTTGGGGTGAGAAAATATGCAAAACCTTTTTATGGACCTAAACTGTTGCATGATTACTATTACGTGGTTTAGCCTAAGCCCTGATGTCCTTAGAAATGCCCCTTTTTTATGAACCGCCAGTTCCCTGCTGGGAAGCGCGAATGTTATAAATAGATCTATTGAGGGTGACTCCTCCGTTCGGTTGGCCATGATTAGGCCAAGGCGAAACGTATACCATGTCGGGATCGAGTGTAGAGGGACAAAACACTCGCATTGGGCCTTATATATTGTATGACTTCATTTAGCATACAGAAACTGTCGTAGTATCGGTTGCATGAACTTAGTGCTAACGTAATAGACTTTCATCCATATATCATTATATTCGTTGTAATGATTATATGCCTTTGATTATGATCCATGCTTACTGTTTTATTATAAACCTATGAACTCACCAGCTTTTAGCTGACTTTGTTAGCATATTTTCTCAGGTGTTTGAATTGTGATCATGGATTGCAAGGCAAGAGGTGGTAAATGGTCGTAGTAATTCTAAAAGAAGTGTTTTTACACAAAGCGATGTTTTATTTGGGACCACAAAACTTATGGGTTGTGCCCTTTTATTTTAAACAATGTTTGTATGACAATGTTTTAAAACTATTTTATGAATTTAAACAGAGTATGTATTCCGTTCTTTATTACTTGTGTTGTGATCTCCGATTTAGTAGCACCCCATGACCCGTATGCTTCCGCTAAACCAGATTTGGGGGTTTTACATATATAAAACTAGATACAAGAGCATTTCCGTCATTTCAGTCCAATTAAGGCCGATAGAGAAATTTATAACTATCACATATATAAAACCAGATACAAGGGAATTTCAGGGATTTCAATCCAATTAAGGCCGATACGTCGTATCCATTATCATGGATACACCGTATTCATACTAAGATCTATACGCCGTATCTATCAATCCAATACGCCGTATCGGATTAGAACTAGTCAGTTCTACTTTCCATTCTACCATACGTCGTATACATCTTCCTGGATACATTGTATCCAGGTTAATACCAGACCAACACTTGAACCATTCAACCATATAACCTTAGTCAACCACATCGAGACTCGGTCAATTCATCTAGAGTGGGGCCTACCTGTAGCCGGGAAATGGGTGTTACAACAGTTCCCTCGCCTTTTCCGCCTTGCCTTGAACAAAGATTGCACGATCCAGGACTGTTGGAACAATGGGTGGGTTTTGAAATGGCCTCGTCCGATTACCAGTGGTACGAATGCTAATCATCTCCTTACCCTCCAAAGTTTGTTGGACACTTGCTCGTTAAATGACTTTGATGACATGTGGATTTGGACAATAGGAAAGCCATGATTCACAGTTAAAGACACTCGAGAACATATTGATCATTGCATCCTTCCTAAAAATGACTGTGAAACAAGGTGGAATCGATTCCTCCCTAAGAAGATCAACATCTTCATTTAGAGAGTTCTTCGTGACCATCTCCCAACTTAGCGGAACCTTAGTCAGAGAGGGATTGATTTAGACTCGCTTTCTTGTCCAATTTGTGACTCTGGTGTCGAAAATATAAATCACACTTTGCGGTTTTGTTCTCTTGCTACTTAAGTCTGGCATCGGGTTTTTGTGTGGCTAGACTTGCATACCCCCAGTCCTTCTAACCTCCAGGATTTATACAATTGGATAAGACAACATGCACATTTTGTCTTCACGGAAATCTATCTTGGAAGTTATTTGTGGAGTTGTCCTCTCGTCTTTGTGGAATTTCCGTAACGAGATGATCTTTGGCACTTCTCCTCCTAGACGTAATTTTTCATTTGATAAGATTGTTGATTGTTCTTATAGGTGGTATTCTTCTAGGAACAATATGTCTTCCATTTCTTGGAACAATTGGCTCCAAAACCCTTTATTGGTTTCCTCTTTGTAATCGTTTTTCTAGCTTCTTGCTAGTTTTAGTATAATTCCGCTGTTAAAAAAAAATGAAAACTACTAGTGAGTAGCGCAATAGAATAATTAGACACTATTTATTAATTACTTGTTTGGATGGAGTGATGCTATAACTTTCTAAAAAGACATTCATGATTATCTTTTTAAAAGTATGTGCTATTTTGTGTTTGTTGAAAAAAATAGATTTGTTTTCTTACGGTCCAATAAAAAACAAACATGTGACATTAGAAAGAAGTTTAAAAGCATTTTTAATAGGCTAAATCATTTCTCTTTTGGATATCTAGAAGAAATTTTTTTTTCCACAAAAATACAACTTGTAAGATTATTATCATGGATTAAACACATTTATTTTTAGAAACTTTAATTTTAAAGAAAAGTTGGAGTTATGTAAATGCGTCTTTATAAAGTGTCCTAAAAGTAATTGTTGAACAAATCCATGTTAACGATTTAACTATGAAAATTTATTTCAACT
>OU343220.1:127707725-127778349 GCA_910596185.1 Chrysanthemum makinoi
TTTTTTTTAACTTATTTCCTGCCCTCAATAACGACTCATGTTATTCCTCTTTATAAGTTTAACTCGTGCTAACACGGGTTTAAAAATTAAATACAACTAAAACTATTATTAACATGAAGATAAATATCAAAATGAAGGTGTGACCTCACGAGTTACTGTTCGATGAAAATAAATAGACGAGATTGTACATATAGCAACAATGCATTTTTTTTTCAAATGTCATTATGTGCTACTAAACACGCATAATATCTTGAACATAATATCAATAGTTAAATTTAAATAAAATCTACTTAAACAACATGTCAGTTTCTCAAAGTCAAATCCTTCATGCAAAATTATGTAAAACTCAAACAACATGATATCAATAGTTAAATTTAAATAAAATCTACTTAAACAACATGATATCAATAGTTAAATTTAAATAAAATCTACTTAATACATAATGATGAAAAAATTATGTAAAACTCACGCATGCACATGTATTATAACTTTATTAGTATAGAAGATTTATTGTAACTTTATAGAAAAATCTTAAATATTATAAAACCATGGATTTATGAATTGTCACAATATTTAACTTAAAAAACAAAGTTGTTAAACTCGTGCGCGCACGAGTTTTAAAACTAGTATGAGAAAAAAGGATGAACGGAGATGAGTGTTGATAAACCAAAATGAAAATTAGAAGTAAAAGTTGAAAGTTGTTGGCAAGGGTGTTTTAGTCATTTAATTGTGATCAGAGACGAAAAATGTGCTCGTAAGTTTCTCCCAATGAGTACATTTTCACAAAGGCATTTTGGTCAAACCCTAAGGAGGATTTTTGCAATTTAATCAAAAATAAAAGACAAAAACTAAAGAAGTTAAGTAAACGCGGTGAGTGAAATTCTTAGGGTCCATTTGGTTTGCTCTTATGAACCACAATTGGTATGAATTTCGGTATAAGGTGGAATGTGAATAGATATAAGTTAAGTAATCAAATCAAATATTGTTGTTTGGTTTGTTAATTATATTTGATTATCTTGTTAATAATGTGAGGAAGAATATGAGCCAGGAAATGAAAGTATCATATCCTACCAATTGGTGACTATCAAATATAAAACATGTTTATATATCATTTCTAGTTTGAAAGTTAAGAGTTTTAGAGCATGGAGTGTCGTAAATAGGCTGGCAAGCCACTACCTTGTTGTCTTTGTAATGTAAGCATCGGCAACAATGAGGCAAAATATATCTCGTCGCGGTAAACAAAAACTTCTTTGGCCCGGGCACCCACCCCCATTTTATCTCGTTTATCAAACAAACACACCTCTTGCTGCAAATCTTTTTTGTCTTTATTTGTATCGTTGGGGTGGCGAGGGAGGAGTGGCGAAGGAAGGTGGTGTGGTGGCTAAGGGTGGCGAGAGGCGGCGAGCAAGCCACATAAAAGTGGCGAAGGCTTCTCGTCATGATACTCCATGCTCTTAAACAAACATCATTAATGAAATAAAAATTCATTACTTCATTCCCATTTCGGTTACCAAAAGCACCTTTACATATACATGTTGGGTTACCGGAGACAATAAAATAAAGAAAAGAACGTGAGCGAAAAGAAATCACTAAACCCATAAACGACATCGTCTCGCTATAAAAAAAAATTCATAATCTTTCCATCTTCTCATTAGTAAATCAGTTTTTATGACTTAAAATGAGAGGAATCAGTTATCGCCCAAAATCATTTTATTATAATATTCAGGTAAACATGTGGTACTAGTTATTGGACCTTCTTTTTACATTTTGATCAACTTTACTATTTTAAGTGTTTATTATGTTTCCAGCATTTGCTGTCAGTAGAAAAACAAGTATGTGGGAATGTTGCTAACAAGGCGTTTCGCCCTATAGTTCGTAATCGAGGTAAGGTTATATGCTTATGTATTTTGGAGCATGCAACTGTAATCTTTAATCACTGTTACGCAAAATGTTGATAACTTTGTCTCAAAATTACAAAACTTCACGCAAAGTGGACTTGAAACATACCCTTTTAGTGATTAATATTACTCAATAGTTAATGTTGAGCAAATAAGTTATGGGGGTGTTTGGGATTGCTTCTTTTTTTTTATTAATTTTTTTGGTAAACATGATTTCCGACCTTATAGCCGAGGTTTGAACCCACCGCCACACGACTCAAACCAGGTAAAGCCCTCCCTTTTCACGAGGTTGGCGTGACCACTTTAGGTTGTTTGTACCTAGTTGGAATTGGATTGCTTATTTTTTATGCTTATGTACTTGTTTTTATAGGGCTAATGATTTTGAAATGCATTTTTAACTTGTCAATTTTTGTGCCGTCTAGTCATTTTTTTTGCTATTAAAACACAAAACTCTTAAATTTCGACCTTTGTGTGACCGTTCTGCCCTTACTTTTTTCAAATTTTGAAAGGTAAAATGGTAATTTTACATGCACAAAATACATAAGAAAAATTGAAATTTGAGAGCTTTGTTTTTTAAATAGCAGAATAAAAGATGACTACACAGAACCACAAAAGTTGACAAGTTAGATGCATTTTTAAATCATTAGCCTTTGTTTTTAAGTAGAATTAGTTTTGGGGTATCCATCCAAACTGCTTTCACTTATTCTGAGTAAAAATAAGGAAAGGGCTTGTGCGAGAAACTTACAATTAAATGGTAGTGGGTTCAAGTCCTCATTGGCCTGTTAGATAGATTTGTGAGGTATATATTGTGAAATAGTTAGTTGTCGTTCAAAAAAAAATAGTAATAGTATTTGAAAAGTAGGTAGGAAACTGCTTATTTTAATGTGCTTCTTTGAGATGAAATTAATATCATTCTTTTACCAGTATATACTACCTAAAACATTTTATAAATGGATTTCATGCCAAAAAAAAATAAAAAATAAAAATTGTTGAGTATTGTTGCATTTTTTTTTAAAAATAAGCAATCAAAACATTGTTTACCGCGGTGCTTATTTTAAAGAAAATCGGCAATCCCAAACACCCCTTAAATCTGATTGAACCACCAAAGGGCCTTTGCTCTTGGGTTATGTGAGTGGCCTATCGGCCACGAGGTTGTGGGATCAAGTATCAACTGAGACATAGCGTGGTATTAGGTGTATAATAGGTGTGTGGATAGCCTTTGAAAAGAAATGTGATTGAACCAAATGTCCTTAGGTGTTGATCACAAAATAACAAATGAAACATATTGGAACCATCTTTTAGAATTTCGTATAGAGTAAAAGAAACTATCCGCTTAGCTCAATTCCAAACAGAATAAAACCAATTAATTTGCCCAAAAATTTCCCTTAGTCCAATAACATAGCTAAAATGGGAAAATCTAAAGTAACGATATGTGATTGAATCAGTGAGGAGGATGTTAGGCTATTCTGAGGAGTATTTCTAAATGCAGAGATTAATATCTATCAAAATCCATTTGAGTTTGCAACAAAGAGATCAGAATCATGTGTATCTATTTGTCAGGTTTCTACAGTATTGCTTCTGCTGGAAAGCATATAGATTTTGTGAATACAAGGATGCTAATGTTGAAGCGCTGTATCCATGCGACAGGTGTTGTCTCAAGATATTTTTGCACTCTGTTATAATAGTCAATACACTTCTTGTGAAGTGCATAGTTTGTTTGTTTTCAAGTTACAGTTTATTTATTTATTTATTTTTTTTATGCTGTCCAGGATTTTATAACTCGAGTGCAGGAGATCATTACCAAGTTCTAGGTGTTTCTCACAATGCTAGTAAAGAGGAGATCAAGAAGGCATTTTATGTTGTAAGTTGCTCGAATTATGTTTGTTTAAAGGCTGCCTGAGCAGCTTTACCTGTATCTTTTCTCAACTTTATTGTTTAAGAGGCATTTGGTTCCAATTAACTTTCTAGAAACATTGGAATTATATCCAAACAAGCATACTTGTGAGAGGCAAAGGGTTATTGGGGACATAATGACTTTTACATGATACATTGACGTGTGAGTGACGTGAAAGTGACAGATACAGTGGATGTAGGATGCTAAATATAAATTATGGTGCACTGAAAAGTATTTTATTATGGTGGCAAAAGTATTCAGTCTGAGCGTCTTTGGCCTTAGAATCCTAGTCTGTTAAAAGCAATCAACCTGCTTACCTTCTAACTTTGCTTTATCCACATTGCGTAAGTTAATAAAAAACCGCAATGACTCAATTTGTTGCTGATTGTCCAAGGTAACTAGACCCGAACCATTATTCTAGCATCTTTGTATTTATATATAGTTGCTTCAGTGGAAACCTATTACACATCTTTGCAAAATGATATCAACTCCCATTTAGTTATGCGTAACTGTAGATGCTCGTGGTCCTACTTCTCATGGCAATAACTTCGAGTGTAACACCTTTGACATTAAATTGCATATCTGTTTTTCAAAAAGTTTTACAAGAGAAGTGCATTATTATTACGACTTGTGTAATATGAAATGCTTGTTTTCTGGTAAAGTGCATTATAATTGGGCATCTGATTTTTTACCTTATTCATTAAATGTTCGGCTGCAGCTTGCGAAGAAGTATCACCCGGATGCAAATGAAAACAAAACTTTAGCAAAGAGAAAATTTCAAGAGATAAGCGAGTCTTACGAGGTGTAGTTTGTGTTGCTCTATTAGTTTATTGCTTATATTCTTACGAAGATCATGCACAAATAGGTATGTAACTATACTATAGGTCTGAAATTTTTATATTATTCCCCTGTTGTGGCCGGTGAATTATAGGTTCTGCAAGATACAAAAAGGAGAGCTGAATATGACAAGGTAAAGAAAAAGTGGACTTATATATAACTGCAAACAAGTCCAACTAAGAATTTTTCCACTCAAACATTAGATAACTAAAAGTAGAACATTATCTGTAATGCTAGGTGAAGCAGCGAGCCAGGCATGGTGAAAATACGAATTACAATTCTACCAGATCTACTGACGGACCCAACCATGCTCATACAAGGGTTGAGTTTCATTCTTGGAAAGATTTAGTTAATGAGGTGGCCCTGATAATATATATTATGTATAAGCATTTATTGGAGTATTTAGATTTCTGAACTTTATTAAATCTTACTATTACTTTGGAATTTGGACATCTTACAGATTTTAAAAGAGACAGCTCCAACTCAGGTTATGTGCATTCCAGTTTTTATTTGTAGCTTATACATGCAATTACTTCTGTCAAGCTCGTTCATGGTTTTATTGTTTTGAA
Source organism: Chrysanthemum makinoi (assembly GCA_910596185.1). Lineage (NCBI taxonomy): Eukaryota > Viridiplantae > Streptophyta > Magnoliopsida > Asterales > Asteraceae > Chrysanthemum > Chrysanthemum makinoi. Next base: position 127,712,924 of record OU343220.1, read on the forward strand.
TATTTTAGTGCCAGCTATCAATTTCCTTTATGGAGGCTGCTCGAGGCTGTTCGAAGGACGTATCATTTAAATCACAAATCTGTTGCGCCTCTTGCTGTGAGTTGTTTATACTTGATATTTTACCTTTTCAACATTCCCATATGAAAATTTACAGTTATTTTGGAGTCGATATTACTCTTTACATGCTATCTTTATCTCCTAATTGTAGTAATATTGGTTTCCTGCATTCTGATATGAGATACTATTAATATATCTGGTTTAGATCTTATAGCAGAAATATACGCTGTTAATTTAGTTAATTTAGGTCTTCGACTAGGGTGACCTTATCTAATATATTTCACTTAACTATGTTATCAATAGCATGTTTAGGACTAATATTGTTTATGCATTGAGGTGATAACCTGAATGTGACATTAGTTTTGTAATCAATTTGACCTGCAGTTAAAATAGGTGAAGCACGTGACTGTGGAAACCATGCATTAACTTACTTACCTATTGCTTCAATGAGATTCTTAACCTTTTATTATACATGAGGATGTTATTCAATTTCAGCTTGTTTCAATTGTATATAGAATCAAATCTTTTAAGCTCGCTGTTTAATGATATACAATAGATTTTTCGCTGATGATGTAGTTTTTGTAATTGCTGTTCATTGTATTTCTAGAGTAAATATAACACATTTTAGCTAGTTAAACATCTTTTATGATACAATATTTGCTCTATATGAAAGTGTAAGGTAATTATTATCGATTAAAACTTCGGTTTATTTTTAAATGCAGATGGATGGGGTTACACGAAAGTAGTTTGTCCAGCTTGTAAGGGCCGTGGGACAGTATTGAAAGACAACCCCTCTGAAATGGAAGTCGGCTCCCGGAAAGTAGGTGTTTCATTAATCAAGAAATTGTAGAAACCTGTTATATCCCTAACCAAGTGGATGACATTTTTTTTAGTTATGATCTGCTTTTGTCTAGATTAAATTTGAAACCAACTGCAGCACTTGTAAAGGGTCAGGGCGCCTGAAAAAGGTTTGAATTCTAAGATTATTAGATGCTTTAGCGTATATTTTCTAATCAAGAGAATCTAGATCACTATCTTTTCTATTATTTCGTACAGCAAAAATGTAGCTCATGCAAAGGATCAGGGAACGTGGAGGGACTCAAGAAAGTTAGAGTTACAATACCGGCGGGTTAGTGTTGACCTAAAAAAATCATTTTGGGTTTTATAAAACAAAAAAATATTTATATATTTATAAAACCGTCAGTGGCATTTTGAGCTTTGTACTTAAATCCTTTGAAGGTGACAGATTTTAAGGAAACAATGGACTTTTTTGGATTATACTTTTATGAGCATAGTGTGCTTTGAATCATCTACCTATATTTGCTGTAACATATAGTGCACTGACTATGTTTTTTAATTTATTTTTATTTTCCATGAATTAGGAATAGACTCTGGTCATATCATAAGAATTCCGAGAGCTGGCAATCTCAATAAACAAGGGGATCCTCGCACCCTAAGAATTAAAGTGATGGTAAATACTAGTTACTTTACCTAGATTCTTATTGTTATTTACTATTTGCTGGTTATAAATTATGATGCTTGCAGCTTGCACTTTCATATTATTGTTCTTTCATTTAGGTTGCTGAAGATCCTGTTTTCAAGAGAAAGGGTTCAGATTTGTATGTAGATTCAAATATTACCTTCATCCAGGTGACAACTTAAATGATTCTGAAATTTCTTGTTGTATCCTGGGCACACAACAAATGAACATTTCAATATAACTTAGTATAAAATCAAGTTAAATGATGCACCAAGGAAAGTTAAATGAAGCCACTTATTTTCATAATTTACCAGAACTTTTGGTTTATGTTTTTATCTTTATTTCACTTAGAATGTAATAACGCGAAATGGTTCATAAATCACGTCTCTATCTTAGGAGATAAATTTTGGTCATATATCTGTCACTTAAGAATCAAATTATCGTTTTGGTGTTTAGAAGCCTATAAATAGCGTTTTTTATGGATTTCAAATTACTTACTGATATATTATAAATTTTATTGTCAATCGTGTGTAAGTACTTTGTTGGTGTTTCCCTTCTTGCCAGCAGACCGTGCTATAAAAGCAATACATAGTTTTTGCTAGGTTTCTAATTGATAAAAGAAATTTTACTTTGGCAGGCGATTATAGGAGGTAAGGTTGAGGTACCAACTTTAAATGGAAGGACACAAGTAAAAGTGAGTTTGTTTCTACCTGCTAATCTTTAAATTGTCCTGCATATATATTTTTCTGGCTTTTCCGTTTTGTTGTAGGTGTTTTCTAAGTAAATTCCCAAACACATGTATACGTACTAGATAACATACATATGTCCTCTCCTAGATAACTTTTTTAACATCTCTTTAGAGTTACAGATTTCTCAATGTGAAAGACGGTAACACCTATACAGCATAGGTTAAGCCCTTTATATGAAGAGAAAATGTATGGGGCTTATTATTAGTACTGATGTATGTTTAGAATCTATACGATTAAATATGTTATCTGATCCCAAAAGATTCATGTAAACATCACTGTTGCTATTCTTGTAATTCATTTGTTTAAATCAATACCAAATACTGATTTTCCATACTTTGCAGATTCCCAAAGGGGTTTTTAAATATGGATACCTAACAAAACTAAGAGGCAAAGGTAAAAAAAACTATGTTGCAAAACTTAACTACTTATCAATGATTCTTTTTTTTTTTTTTTGCACGCGCACACACAGTTATTCACATACTTCCTGCGTTAATGTTCAGGCTTGCCAAAGAAAAGTTTTTTTGTGTCCCATGGAGACCAGTATGTACGTTTCTGCTATGATTTCCCCGAGTAAGTATTCGGTTTCTTTGCATCTGTAATTTATGTCATATATCTTACTGTACTCTTGCAAATAAAATGCTAGTTTTTGCAAGTACTAGTTTTCAAGTGGTTGCTGTGAATTTATCCCTATTACTTACTGGTACTCCAAAGAAAGAAACCGGAACTTGTCTTCTGTTCTAGACGAGTACCAATAATAAGTTAAACAAAAGGAGTATTTATCAAGAATGAACCGTAACTAAAATATTGAAGTTTTAGAATAAGGGCCTGATATTAGTCCAAGGATCTAAAATAAACAAGTTTAATTCTTGAATGACCTGCTTTGGATCTATTTTATGTTTTGAGCACGTGCTCAAAGACATGCGATTTTATCTTCCGGAACAACCAAAGAAACACGATAATTATAGTACTAATAGGAGCGTTTGTGCCTTCTCTTTTACATCCATCAAATACTCATTTTTACTAAAAAGTTTATTTTTAAAGTGTATGCCACAATACTCAAGAACTCAAAAAAGCTTTTTCCTAATTAGTATATATAAACATATATAAGGACAGGAAAAACCAGATACATCTAGAGGAAAAGATAAAATTGTAAGTACCTCATACATGAGACGGACGGTATGGTTACTCCAAGTAATATAAATCAAGATAATTCAGTATTTAAAGGACTTCAACTGTTTGATTTTGTTAGAACTCTGATTTTAGAAGTTTTTATATAAAGTTTAGAGTACTAGTCATGAGCTTAAAAAGTGGGCATGACATATGATCTGAAACTGAAGTAAGCATATTATTATTACTTTAAACCAACAAAATGTTTACTGAAATTTTGGGACTTCCTTGTTTATGCAATATGTGTCATGAATGTATGATCCTTTCTGTCATTAACAATACTCAGGGTACCGAATGATCAAGAAATTGCCGAGTGGATAAAATTTTATAATGAGGAAAGGTCATCTAACAAAAACTGGTGAGTGTGTTTGGCTCTTTGCAGTGTCTGGTTTTATTTAATTTAATTGACGTTGTTTTCTATTTCAGTATGCACACTTTAATAGAAGTGGAAAGTTATGCGTATTTGCTTTTATATGGGTCAATTTGGGTTGCTTATTATTTTGGATGGGTAAAAATAAGGAAATAACTAAAAAGAAACGGGTCAAAGGGGTTAATTTTCGGGTGAATTGAGTTGCTAAATTCTTACAACCTCCTAAAGCGTTTTACCCTAAAGAGTTCAAATTATTGTATCAATATATTCATAATTATAGTGACACATTAACTATATTAACTATTACAGTAAGATTTAAGGACACTTCTTTTAAAATACAAAGGTTTTCTTTGCTTTACCTTTTTTTGGGACAGAGTGTGTTCTTTAGCCATATAATCCTGAATGTGATGAATATTCTAAAGTTCTACTTATTGACTTGTAGGTGGCTTCGTTTAAGCATAAATGGACTCTTCAAACTTTCACTTGAGTTATCGAAGCTTCAATTATCGACGTTAATGATAATTCTTTGGTTTCTGATCAAATACTTTAGCTAGAATGGAGGCCGGTCAAGTTCATTTAGTAGCGTCTGTGACACGTAATGCTTTCACAATACTTTTGTAAATCTGAACTAAGTAGTTACTAGTAGCATGGTCGTTTTCAGGAGTGTCTACTTTTTAGTATCAGTCCAATTTAGAAATCATTGAGAAAATTTGAAATTTGATTGATACACTTTTTCTGGAAACCTGGAAGAAAGTGTTCGGAAACGGTAATAAGAATATTTCGATTAAACTACGACATTTGAATCAAAAACTACGCTTACCAAGATAACTTGAACATGGATAATCTTATTCATATACCCATTTAATGTATAATCATATAATCTTTATATAATTGTGTACCCTATTCTTGTGTACACTTATTTTGTCCAACTTATAGTTGAAATAAATTTCATAGTTAAATCGTTAACATGGATTTGTTCAACAATTACTTTTAGGACACTTTATAAAGACGCATTTACATAACTCCAACTTTTCTTTAAAATTAAAGTTTCTCTAAAATAAATGTGTTTAATCCATGATAATAATCTTACAAGTTGTATTTTTGTGGAAAAAAAAATTTCTTCTAGATATCCAAAAGAGAAATGATTTAGCCTATTAAAAATGCTTTTAAACTTCTTTCTAATGTCACATGTTTGTTTTTTATTGGACCGTAAGAAAACAAATCTATTTTTTTCAACAAACACAAATAGCACATACTTTTAAAAAGATAATCATGAATGTCTTTTTAGAAAGTTATAGCATCACTCCATCCAAACAAGTAATTAATAAATAGTGTCTAATTATTCTATTGCGCTACTCACTAGTAGTTTTCATTTTTTTTTAACAGCGGAATTATACTAAAACTAGCAAGAAGCTAGAAAAACGATTACAAAGAGGAAACCAATAAAGGGTTTTGGAGCCAATTGTTCCAAGAAATGGAAGACATATTGTTCCTAGAAGAATACCACCTATAAGAACAATCAACAATCTTATCAAATGAAAAATTACGTCTAGGAGGAGAAGTGCCAAAGATCATCTCGTTACGGAAATTCCACAAAGACGAGAGGACAACTCCACAAATAACTTCCAAGATAGATTTCCGTGAAGACAAAATGTGCATGTTGTCTTATCCAATTGTATAAATCCTGGAGGTTAGAAGGATTTGGGGTATGCAAGTCTAGCCACACAAAAACCCGATGCCAGACTTAAGTAGCAAGAGAACAAAACCGCAAAGTGTGATTTATATTTTCGACACCAGAGTCACAAATTGGACAAGAAAGCGAGTCTAAATCAATCCCTCTCTGACTAAGGTTCCGCTAAGTTGGGAGATGGTCACGAAGAACTCTCTAAATGAAGATGTTGATCTTCTTAGGGAGGAATCGATTCCACCTTGTTTCACAGTCATTTTTAGGAAGGATGCAATGATCAATATGTTCTCGAGTGTCTTTAACTGTGAATCATGGCTTTCCTATTGTCCAAATCCACATGTCATCAAAGTCATTTAACGAGCAAGTGTCCAACAAACTTTGGAGGGTAAGGAGATGATTAGCATTCGTACCACTGGTAATCGGACGAGGCCATTTCAAAACCCACCCATTGTTCCAACAGTCCTGGATCGTGCAATCTTTGTTCAAGGCAAGGCGGAAAAGGCGAGGGAACTGTTGTAACACCCATTTCCGGCTCTGGTAGGCCCCACTCTAGATGAATTGACCGAGTCTCGATGTGGTTGACTAAGGTTATATGGTTGAATGGTTCAAGTGTTGGTGCGGTATTAACACGGATACAATGTATCCGGAAGATGTATCTGACGTATGGTAGAATGGAAAGTAGAACTGACTAGTTCTAATCCGTCTGGCGTATTGGATTGATAGATACGGCGTATAGATCTTAGTATGAATACGGTGTATCCATGATAATGGAATCTGACGTATCGGCCTTAATTGGATTGAAATCCCTGAAATTCCCTTGTATCTGGTTTTATATATGTGATAGTTATAAATTTCTCTATCGGCCTTAATTGACCTGAAATGACGGAAATGCTCTTGTATCTAGTTTTATATATGTAAAACCCCCAAATCTGGTTTAGCGGAAGCATACGGGTCATGGGGTGCTACTAAATCGGAGATCACAACACAAGTAATAAAGAACGGAATACATACTCCGTTTAAATTCATAAAATAGTTTTAAAACATTGTCATACAAACATTGTTTAAAATAAAAGGGCACAACCCATAAGTTTTGTGGTCCCAAATAAAACATCGCTTTGTGTAAAAACACTTCTTTTAGAATTACTACGACCATTTACCACCTCTTGCCTTGCAATCCATGATCACAATTCAAACACACGAGAAAATATGCTAACAAAGTCACTAAAATTTGGGTGAGTTCATAGGTTTATAATAAAACAGTAAGCATGGATCATAATCAAAGGCATATAATCATTACAACGAATATAATGATATATGGATGAAAGTCTATTACGTTAGCACTAAGTTCATGCAACCGATACTACTGACGGTTTCGTATGCTAAATGAAGTCATACAATATATAAGGCCCAATGCGAGTGTTTTGTCCCTCTACACTCGATCCCGACATGGTATACGTTTCGCCTTGGCCTAATCATGGCCAACCGAACGGAGGAGTCACCCTCAATAGATCTATTTATAACATTCGCGCTTCCACAGGAACTGGCGGTTCATAAAAAAGGGGCATTTCTAAGGACATCAGGGCTTAGGCTAAACCACGTAATAGTAATCATGCAACAGTTTAGGTCCATAAAAAGGTTTTGCATATTTTCTCACCCCAACATGTATAAAACATTGTCATACAAACATTGTTTAAAATAAAAGGGCACAACCCATAAGTTTTGTGGTCCCAAATAAAACATCGCTTTGTGTAAAAACACTTCTTTTAGAATTACTACGACCATTTACCACCTCTTGCCTTGCAATCCATGATCACAATTCAAACACCTGAGAAAATATGCTAACAAGGTCAGCTAAAAGCTGGTGAGTTCATAGGTTTATAATAAAACAATAAGCATGGATCATAATCAAAGGCATATAATCATTACAACGAATATAATGATATATGGATGAAAGTCTATTACGTTAGCACTAAGTTCATGCAACCGATACTACGACAGTTTCTGTATGCTAAATGAAGTCATACAATATATAAGGCCCAATGCGAGTGTTTTGTCCCTCTACACTCGATCCCGACATGGTATACGTTTCGCCTTGGCCTAATCATGGCCAACCGAACGGAGGAGTCACCCTCAATAGATCTATTTATAACATTCGCGCTTCCCAGCAGGAACTGGCGGTTCATAAAAAAGGGGCATTTCTAAGGACATCAGGGCTTAGGCTAAACCACGTAATAGTAATCATGCAACAGTTTAGGTCCATAAAAGGTTTTGCATATTTTCTCACCCCAACATGTATAAAACAATTTATCAAGTAAAAGAGGGGCTATAAACTCACCTTAGCAAATAAGCAATCCAAAAGTGGGATTCAGTGAATATTGTAAAACACACGCGACCTAGATAAGGAGGGCAATGTTTTAGTTCATTATTTTAAGTAGCACTTTCTTAAAATAGTTCAATTATTATTGTTTTCATAACGGTATTAAAATCCAAAGTTTAGTTTGCAAAATGACTAAAATATTTTACTAGAAAGTATATAAATGTGTATATACTTATTTATGTTGATGCATGATTGTATCGTCAAAATCAAATAAAGTTGGTTCATTTTCTAATTACTTTTAGAAAATCATTATGTTAAATTTGAAGACTCTTAAATTTATTAAATGATAAAATGATATAGTATTCTTTATTTGTTTATCAAAAATTTGTTCTCAACATTTATAATTTACGACTAGTAGATTACTTGCCATAGATATGTTTATCCGTACACATTTGACGTTAAACTTTGACGTAAACTTTATCAAGTAGGTATATTTTCAAACACTTGTTTCTTATATTAACACCTTTACACTTGTTTACTTGTATTGAGACTTTTTACACTTGACGTTATGACAATAGGTAACGAAATGGATGAGAGGAATATGCGGGAACGAGTTTAGTTTATTTTTCTTCCGATTAAACACTTCGGGTTTTACTTTGATTTCATCCAACCGCCATTGAGCACCGATATAGCACGAGTGGGCTGCGACCCAATGGCATGAGTATAGGGTTTGGATCTAAGCCCATTGATCAACTAAAGTCTTTTTATAAAAACCAAGACATGGGTTGTGGCCCGTTACAGTTTTTACAACTATGCAACTAACAATTTTTAGAAGATACATATCTTTTCCAGATTTTAGTGCTAGAGTAGATCTTGTGACGCAGGGGTTCGAATAACTAGTTTAGGACTCACGACACAATCTGTCGTAACATGTTTCTAGGTCATGAATTCGAGGCTTCTCGACTAGGAAGCAAGCACACATGACTCGCTTTAACTCTTCATAACCATTTTAGAAAAAGACAAGATTATACCACCGTGGTGATAACCACAATGGTGTTTTTCTCCCTTTCGACCCAAAACGTTTTTATCACTTGGCTAAGGGGACATTAGACTCTTAATATCACAAGATTTATATGCAACTTCTGTTAATACAAATAAGCCGTAAAAACGTTTATTTATATTTTACGATCTTCTAATGTTTTGTCGATAACAAACGTAAAATCATTTTAACGAAACAAATAAAATACGTAAATGGTTTGAACTAATAGTTTCTAACATATTCACATTTTCACATAAAACACTAAAACAAGTATAAGTGATTTTATGATTTAGTAATACATATGTACAACAACTAGTGTTTACATATTTGGATAAAATATACACATAACTAGTATGTAGTATATTGGGTAATATAAATGGGTAAAAACTTAAGTATCACAACCCATTGGGCAAATACATTGAATGTAGTTGGGTACAACCCAAAGCCCATGCCCCATGGATCTTGACCCATAACCCATTGCATGACATCATGCTTATATCACACATGGATAATATCCATAACCCATGGATCAACCCATACCCAAGTGACTAAGTGCATTGCACTTAAAGATACATTATATCTAGCCAAAGATCCATAGTTCAACCCATGACCCATGACCCATAACCAAAATACCCATGGGCAAAGAGGAGCGTTCCACGGATCCCTAGCTTTGTGCTAGCAGGATCCCTTGTGGTAGGGATCTGTGGGATCCGAGGAACAGTAAGATTTTTCCTCTATAAATAGTCATTTCTTCAATATTTCTCACCCCTTTCTAACACACTTTATCCCTGAGTTAAAAACTCACTAACCTCATATCCAAGAGATCTATGTTTGTAGTTTTGTTTTTGTGTGATCTTTTAGGTTCCTCTTAAAGGCAAGATCACCACCTTTGAAGTCGAGCAAGCTCAAGTCCATGAGTTGCCATGCTTCCTCATCATCAAGGCTACTGAAGTCTTCTTGTTGATGATTCCTTTCTTTCTTCAAAGAAGTGTAGTGTTGAAGACATTAGTGAAAGATGTCTCAAGTGTCACACCCCCAAATTACCTGTTTTGGAGCGGAATGGAATTCCTGGGGATTGACTGTCATAGCATCACAATCACAGTTATATTGAATGACCTAAAGTGTCGTTTGGAAAATACATCGCTTGATTTAATAAAAACATTCAGAATTACAAAGAGAGGTCCCAAATGAAAGTTACTATGTGCGGAAAATAAGTTTGATACAAGTCAAACGATGTTTTTAAAGTATATAAATCCCATGTGAGACGCGTCGTCACCGCGACTCTATGATGTGTCCTCATGCATGCCATGAAGTGAATGCCTTAGTTACCTGAAAATACATTGCTAAAAGTGTCAACACAAAGGTTGAGTGAGTTCATAGAGTTTATGTATATGCATAATCGACTACCACAAGTATTAGTTTGTATGACAATGATGTCACAAAAATGATACAATTGCTATAAGTCCATGACACTGAAGCTTGACTGATGTTCGCCCCAACAGAGTGTTTGCCAAACAACTCAAATAATGATTAAGAAATGAAATGCATCCGTCCGGTTGGAATCCGCCAACCCGGATGGAGGTGTCACCCTCGATAGATCTATCCACTCACCCTCGCTTCTATGAAATTAACGGTTCATGTTATATAATGGGGACATTCAATTGACATGAGGTAACTTAAGCAATGTAATGAATTTGATATACTTGGTATCGTAATAAAATGATGTGCAATGTATTCTCCCCCGTGGGTTTGAAATAAAGTAAAAACTTGAATGAATCGGGGCTATGAAAACTCACTTGATGAATTGATGCGATGACAAAAGTGAGTACACCGAAATGTAGCGAGAATCTCAAAACTCGACCTATTATGAATGATATGATACATAATAAGTTATGATGTAATGTTATGCATGCAAACTCATATGAAATCTATACCACTTGTACGCTTTTGAAAATAGAATTTATCGTCGAAATATATGTTTATGACATCTCGTCATGTTATAAAATACTTTACAAGTATTTACGTTGAAATGATATCCTACGATAATCATTTAGTGATTTATTGTGAAATTATAACTTTTCGTCGTAAAATAATGTCGGTAAAATTTCATGAAAGTGACTAAAATGGCCTCGAAAAGCTAGTCGTAAAATGTTGCACATCGAGTATTAGGAAACGTACTCAATGGTTTTAGGAAGCTTGTATCATTATCTCAAAGTTTTAGCATTTAAGTTTTCATCCTAGAGGTCTCGATCACGGAGAAAAGTATAGGTAAAGTATGGTACTTGTGTCCCAAAGTATAGTTTAAGGATGGTTTTCGGCAAATGTTTGAGTAGCCATAATTAATTCATTACAACTCCGCTAAACAAACAAATGGACATTTTGGAAAATATATTTGGCAAACTCACTTTTACTAGAAGACATTACTTTATATAAAGTTCCACATCAATGTTAAAAACGTTCTCCAACTTGGTCTCTTATTTTGCCGTAAAACTTGCCTATTAGAAATTAATAGTTTTCCTTATAAAATAAAGTTACGTCAACTTTTGTAAACGTGTATAATTTGATCATTTCAAATCCGTTTTCTACGTTTTATAGGTCCTTAGCTTTGTATCAAAGTATACTAATATATTTTTGATAAGTCGACATAATTTATAACGCCTAAGTTTCATTTTTGACTCGTACAAAATAAATATAACATGCTGAAATTTCCAGAAAATTATAGTTTTCGTCGCCAACTTGAAAAATTCATAACTTCTTCGTTATAGCTCCGTTTTAATCCGTTCAAGCGGCCACGTTTTCGTTTTAAAGTGTATTTTCTAAATATCTAGGCCAAAAATTTTTACCTACTGTCAGATTTTCCAGATTCCTTTTGCAAACTTGTCGAAATGAGTTTTTCTCGCGCCAAACCTATTCTAACCCATTCAAAACAACTCCGAAGCTATTCTAATCCTACCATACACCTTCTTAGGGTGTCATGGGTTCCTAGACATCACCAAGTGTGATTTATTACAAGGAATAATTATAGGATGAATAATATATATATAACTCTTAAAAATCAAATAAAAAGTGATATAAACCTCATGAGACTTGCATGTTTCTCAAATAAAATGATATGATCATAACAATGAATATGAAATAAACACATGAATATGAATGCTTACAAGTAATATGATGAGGTTTAAGGACAAAGGGTTTTTCCTAATCACTTGAGGTTTTTATTGCAAAACCTACACAACAAGTGATACTAGTGTGTAATAAAACTTTGTCTTGAAAATTTGGATGAAATCTTCTTGGTCCTCTTTGTGGTTGCCGGTTCTAGCAAGAGAGAAAGGAAAGAAATGCTTTTTGCTCTAACACTTTGCAAGTTAATGAAGTGAATGTGTTGTTATCTTAGTATAATACATAATACTCTAGTAGATATTTAACAAAACTCAATGACTCACCCTCCCCTTGTCGACAAGGGGAGTATTAGTCATGCAAAATAATTTTATTTTTTTTTATATTATGTATAAGTAATGTTTAGTGTAAGTAATTTGAGGATATGTGGTAAATTAAATACACATTTGAGTATTTAGGGTAGCGTTAAATAAAAATAACTTTTAACGGGTCAAGATAAAATATATTAAGGTCATAAAAATTATAAAAATACATTTCTTGCAAAATTTGAATGAATAATTATTTATCGGGTTGAATTTACGAAAACCGTCGTAATTATATAAACATAACAATTTATATACAAAATAAATTGAAAACATCGGGTAAATTGATAATATAATTTTTATAGTCTAAAAATGAGTATAAAAATATATTAAGATTATTTTTGGAAGTGTTGGATCAATGTTTCAAAATAATGTTTACGCGATAGCGTTTATTTAATAGGAAAAATAAACGTTTAATGAATAAATGCAAAACCATGCATGAACCGATATGAAATGATGTTATTGATGTTATGTAGACTAAATCTAGTCTATATGAAATGTCCTTGATGTTATGTTCATGAAATTTGCAGCTAAACCATTAAGGTTACGCGAATTTGATACTCGTAAACGTAGTTTACGATAAATGATGAAATAGTGAAACTTTTAAAGTTTATAAAATGACCTGAAATTACGAGTTGTCACATTAGTGAAGGGTATCTATCGTCTATAGGATAAGCACTTGTGGTAGGTGCTTAGAAGTCAAGACAAAGAAGCATTAGTGAAAGGTGCTAAGAAGTGAAGACACAAGACATTAGTGAAAGGTGTCTTGTAGATCTAGTCAAAGGCATTAGTGAAAGGTGCCTTAAATGTACATTCGATATGGTGTGTTTCGATGTACAAGATAGACTAGTATTAGATCCAAGGATATTGATATCCTTGATGATGTTGTAAAGGAGTAGATCTCCTTTGGGATTAGTCGTTGGTGTAGTGTGGTATTAGTTCCTCCATTGCAATTGAACTAGGTGCTTAGCCTAGTACCTAATAAAGGGTAGGCAACGTTGTGAAGGTGTAGTTCACCTTGGAGTGAAAGAACTAAGTACTTAGCCTAGTACCTTATAAAGGGTAGGCGACGTTGTGTAGGTGTGGTTCACCTTGGAGTGAAAGAACCCGGTGGTTAGCCTAGCACCGGAAAAAGGGTAGGCGACGTTGTGAAGGCTTCTCCGCCATAAGGAGATTGGTGTAGTGATTACAAACTCTCGAGTAGGTGACTCGGGGAGTGGAGTAGGGCAAGGAAGGTGTCCTTTTAGCCGAACCACTATAAATACTTGCGTTGTGGTTTTGTGCTCCTTACTCTTATCTTTTCATTACTTACCTTTATATGCTTGTTTATCAACATCCAACACACACATCCAAATAGATTGACATAAGTGAATCGAAATAGATTAACGGGAAGTTTTAATTCGCAAAACTATTCAACCCCCCCCCCCCTTCTAGTTTTCCACAATTGGCATCAGAGCTTCGTTACCAAGTTTTTTGAAGTATATTGTACTTTAAAAACTTGATACAATCCATGGTTAATTGAAAACTACAAAGAAGGTTTTTCATAAAAACAAACACCATGTCTTTTAAAACTATAAGTTTGGATGTTGATTTGATAACAACATTTTTTTTATTTACTTGCTTCATTTAGTTGCACTAATCCTCTTTGTTATGTTGATTAGTCAAAGCTCATACCCACCAAGCTATAGGAATCGCTTGGTAAAAAGAATACCTTCCTTAAGAAGGTATCTTAATCGCAAAGGAGCGGGAATCGTCTAAGTGACATTTGTTGTGTCATTTGTAAAGACATTCCTAAGTGCGCTAGAGGTATGATTCTCTTTTTATTTTGCTTGATAATTAAGTATGCCTATTTAGGTATTTATATGATTATCCTTTGTGCTTATACATGTTTTACATGAAGCTTCATTAGGAAGCCTTTTTCTCACATACGTGTTTTATTTCTCGTCTAAAGTCGTGGTATATAAAACTTATGTTTTATTTCTTTTAATCCAATAATAAAACAAAACACGAATTTCAAAAATTCCTCCTTCCCTATAAATAACCCCACCGTCGACCACTCTACCAAATCACTTTTTCAAATTTTCCAATTTCAAAAATTCCCTCTCACTCAAAACTTCATCTTCCTCTCCATTTCATCTCAACCGAAACCAAGAAGATCCTTCATCAACATGGTTTACATCGCACTCGTGCTCATCGCCTTAACACTCATTGCACTTGTGTTCCCTATGATGAAGTTCACATATGGAGACATTTACTTTGTGTTGTTAATCTACATTGGGATCATATACCCAATCCTTTGTATCATCCTTAGTATTGAAATACAATATTACTAATGATCTAGTTATCTAGGTTATTATTATCATAATATGTTTGTCATTTCTTTTGATTTATTTGTTTAATATTCTTTCGTGATACATTAGAAGTCATGTATGCATGTCAAAAGAAAATGTAGGTTAAAACATATATCTTGGTATAAAACTATGAGATCTAAAAACCTATGCGTTTTCATAAAATCTGGCTCTATGATTACAGATCTACGGATCCCGGAAGTTATACTAGCCGGATCCCTTTTGAAAAGGAACCGCGGGATCCGTCCTCTTTGGAAAACAGTTTTTCATGCAAATTAAAAACACTATCATTCTAAATGTAATAATCCAATAGAAAGTCAAAACCGTGAGTAAGTTAGAGTGTTAAACACCATTGTTAATAAAAATCTAGTAAAAACATTAGATAATCATAAGTTGATCACAAACATCTCTTTTTATTAACTTATCATTTCTATAGGTTCAACCATGACGCATGAATATGAGTTTGATTTTTCACTCACTAGCGTCTACACTCCGAACATCTCTCTCGAACCCAACACACCTGGCAATCATGTCCGTGGGTTCAATAATCTTGAAAACCGTCACTTCCACGAAGGACGTATTGTAGACACCTCTCTACAATTCGAAGAAGGTATCAATACCTCCTTCCGAGCCATAGGACTAGAATGTCTTCTTGAAATCAACGAGAAGATATGTCCAAGGTTCATAATGGAATTCTTCCGTCAAGTCGAACTCGTTCGTAATGAGGATCGCTCTCTATCTCTTTGGTTTTATATCAAAAACCAAAAGTTCACTCTAACCCTTGGGCATTTTGCTCACATCCTCCGGATTCCAAATCATGGACAATGTGCCTTCACCGAAGATTGGTCTCTTGATTCTCTCTTCAACTTTCTTGAAGAAAATAATCCATATTGTTCACACATACCCTCTCCGGAAGATTTAAATCGCATAATATGCAAACCTCGACCATATTACTCCGATCCAAACATTATCTTTACAAGGGATATCCGAGAAGAGTACAAGCCTCTTGCACTCATCCTACGTGAAAATGTTTGGAGCCTTAGGGGAAATCGAGAAATTCTTCCCGCTTGTTGTGCTCACATGTTGTACTGTTTGCTAACACAACAACCATACAATCTCACCTACTTCTTCGCAAGGCGAATTGTAAATCTTCAAGGCTCCAAGAATAAACTCATCCCTTATGGAATGTTCTTGACACGCCTCTATCGTAATGTTATGCACTTCCATCCTCAATTTCAAAGTCCGTTGTACGTACTTGTGAACAAGATGATGGAACTGCTAAACATATCTCTTATGAAGACTTTCTTCATTCTTGATTCCACCAACACTCATCAATCACATAATGATCCTCCTAGCGAAAACACTCAAGGAACCTAGTAGTATTCCAAAATAGGATCAATTCTCTTGTACTCGTGCTTTATCAATGTAATCCAATTTCTTTCATGAAATAAAACATCTTACATTTGATATCTTAGTATTAGAACTCTTTTTAGACTATCCTTGAGATATAATGCGTTGTGAAGATCATTGCATAACTTTAGTAAAGGTCCTGCTAAGCAGATGGGCGGATCCCAAAGATTGTGCTAGACGGATCCCTACACTTAGGGAACCGTGGGATCTGGCAAACAGAAAATGCAATTGCAAGCATTATATTTCAAACATATCCTTAGAACACCTCACACTAAGCTAAACATAGTGTCTTAAGGGAAATTAAGTCCTTATCAAGATAGGTTGATCTTTCCTACTCATACATAACTCACCTAGATCACACTCTAAGACGCTTGTAAATCTACCATTTCATTTTTAATCCATTACTCTTCCGCTCTCAAACTCACACTTCATTTTTTACTTAATCCCTCACATTTAGTCTTAGAAATCTTTCGATTATGGCAAAATTGATCATAATTCATCCTTACCTCAAAATTGATCAAAGTTGATCAAACTCTAGTTTTTCCCATCTCAAAGCTTCTAGGATATTTTCCAAAACACTATCCTAAGTCACAACTTGATCTCTAGGATCATTTAGCTTCAATTGACACACCAAGTCTTTAGTGTCATCCTTGCTCATCCATTGTCACTCTTGAAAGTCCCAAATCCTTCCATAAAAGACAATCATTAGCTACATCATTCATTACCTTCAAGTACTTAAGCACCCCTTCATTTAAAACACTTAGGAGGACTGAAACACTCAAGATATTATAGGTCTTAGATCTTAAAAACATCATTTCCACTCTTTTATAGCTGTTGAGAGCCAGATCCCTAGGATTAGCCTAGACGGATCCCTCTGAGGAGGGAACCGTGGGATCCGGATGACAGTTTATGTCAAATCTTGCTAAAACAATCATTTCAACTCATCTTCCTAACTCAAACACTCCATCTCATCTTAAATGAGTTCCTAGATCAGTGTAAACTCTGAAGTTGACTCTTGTGCATGTTATACATTCCAATGAATCCTAGTGGCCTAAGGCTTAAATGCACTTGCCAAATCTCTTGGTATATAAACCACTTTGTTAGGACCTCCATAGTCATCACTCTCATTCTAACTTTCAGCACTTTAGAAACCATTGCAAACCTCTTGAAATCATCTCATCATGAGAAAAACCCCAAGTAGTAACTTATCCACCAAAGAACCACCCATGAAAAAGGCTCGTGTTATACACGAAATCTCTTCAACCGAATCATCTCCGGTCAAGCCAACAAATGATAGGATCCTTTCTCATCCAATCAAACCAATTCCTAAAAGGATAGTACCCACAAAACTACCAATGCCAAATACCACCATACCTCCTAGGCCAAACAATATCATCTCCACTAAACCATCACCATTAGTTCCTAGAGCTATTTCATTTACATCCCCACTATCATCACCACACCTCTACAATTTAGAGGACTTGCCTCCTAGGCATCTCATCCGCTTCCGCCGACAACATTCTCCTCATTAGGAGGAATAATGCTACAAAATCAAGGTGTTGAGTCAACACTTGCTCTGGCTACCTTTTCTTCGTTTCCATCATATAATCCCATTTGGATTATGAGAAATCATCAAAGTCAACCACCCGACCATATGGAAGTTGACACTTCTCTACCACCACCATCATTCTTAGTCGAGCCATTCTCAAATGCGCCTCCACCAATCCCTCCATCGTTTGAAGCTCCACAAGCCACTTCACTTGATCCTTCGCATCAAGCCATTTCATTTCTTCCACCACCACTACCTAGCCATGACAAAGATTGCTATCATTGTCAACATGTTGAAAGTTTGATACATTAAGTGCGAGAAGACCAACGTTTCATGTTCTATCATCTCCTCGAACGTTTCGACGAGATTAAACCTAAACAAAACTCGAGCTAGAAGATTTTAGTGGTTTCCTAGCATCAAGCGATAGTTGGTTTAGAAATTCCTAGTCATGTATTCTCTTTTTTTCTTAGTTTTTAGAGTCATGTATATCATAACTCTAGTTTTATTAAATGGAATTACATGCTACTTGTTATTTTGTTGAGCATATGATTACTTTGTATTCATATCTCATTTTTGTGATAACATTACTTGTTATATCACCTTTGCTGTAATTAAACAGCTAATACGGATCCCTCATAATTGCCTAGACGGATCCCTGCTAGGAGGGAACCGTGGGATCCGTGAGACAGAAAGCTTTCTTTCTACTAACTTGAACCACATTTGCAGGAAATTGTGAATTATACTTGCTTTCTAACTTTTGTTTTGTAGTTATTCAATTTACACATGAAGACTTTGACATCCTAAAGCTAGGGGGAGCTTTATGTCAAAGCAATACATTGCAAATTACTTGCAATACTAGGTTTACATTTCATGACATCCCCTTGCAAAATTGCAATCATCAAGGGGGAGTACATTCGTCACTTAGACGAAATCTTTTGCAAACTTACTTGCAAACAAACTAGATTAGTATCACTTTCTTGACGCCCTTACATAGGGATGGACTCGTCAAGGGGGAGTAAAGACGAGATCCTTTCCCGTTACTTGTTCTCTATTTCTTTCTATTTTTTATTTCTTTCACATGTTTTTCTTAAAAACGATGTGTTGCTTTCCTTCAAACACTTTTTGTTTCGACAAAAAGGGGGAGAAGAAAGTAAAAACAACAAATTCAAACTTTTACGAATTTTAGCTTTTCCTTAAAATAATTTTATGTTTTGTCATCAACAAAAAGGGGGAGATTGTTAATACAAATAAGCCGTAAAAACGTTTATTTATATTTTACGATCTTCTAATGTTTTGTCGATAACAAACGTAAAATCATTTTAACGAAACAAATAAAATACGTAAATGGTTTGAACTAATAGTTTCTAACATATTCACATTTTCACATAAAACACTAAAACAAGTATAAGTAATTTTATGATTTAGTAATACATATGTACAACAACTAGTGTTTACATATTTGGATAAAATATACACATAACTAGTATGTAGTATATTGGGTAATATAAATGGGTAGCAACTTAAGTATCACAACCCATTGGGCAAATACATTGAATGTAGTTGGGTGCAACCCAAAGCCCATGACCCATGGATCTTGACCCATAACCCATTGCATGACATCATGCTTATATCACACATGGATAATATCCATAACCCATGGATCAACCCATACCCAAGTGACTAAGTGCATTGCACTTAAAAATACATTGTATCTAGCCAAAGATCCATGGTTCAACCCATGACCCATGACCCAAAACCAAAATACCAATGGGCAAAGAGGAGCGTTCCACGGATCCCTAGCTTTGTGCTAGCCGGATCCCTTGTGATAGGGATCCGTGGGATCCGGGGAACAGTAGGATTTTTCCTCTATAAATAGTGAGTCGTTTCTTCATTATTTCTCACCCCTTTCTAACACACTTTCTCCCTGAGTTAAAAACTCACTAACCTCAGATCCAAGAGATCTATGTTTGTAGTTTTGTTTTTGTGTGATCTTTTAGGTTCCTCTTAAAGGCAAGATCACCACCTTTGAAGTCGAGCAAGCTCAAGTCCATGAGTTTCCATGCTTCCTCATCATCAAGGCTACTGAAGTCTTCTTGTTGATGATTCCTTTCTTTCTTCAAAAAAGTGTAGTATTGAAGACATTAGTGAAAGATGTATCAAGTGTCAAGATGAAGATATTAGTGAAGGGTATCTATCGTCTATAGGATAAGCACTTGTGGTAGGTGCTTAGAATTCAAGACAAAGAAGCATTAGTGAAAGGTGCTTAGATCTAGTCAAAGGCATTAGTGAAAGGTGCCTTAAATGTACATTCGATATGGTGTGTTTCGATGTACAAGATAGACTAGTATTAGATCCAAGGATATTGATATCCTTGATGATGTTGTAAAGGAGTAGATCTCCTTTGGGATTAGTCGTTAGTGTACTGTGGTAGTAGTTCCTCCATTGCAATGGAACTAGGTGCTTAGCCTAGTACCTAATAAAGGGTAGGCAACGTTGTGAAGGTGTAGTTCACCTTGGAGTGAAAGAACTAGGTACTTAGCCTAGTACCTTATAAAGGGTAGGCGACGTTGTGTAGGTGTGGTTCACCTTGGAGTGAAAGAACCCGGTGGTTATCCTAGCACCGGAAAAAGGGTAGGCGACGTTGTGAAGGCTTCTCCGCCATAAGGAGATTGGCGTAGTGATTACGAACTCTCGAGTAGGTGACTCGGGGAGTGGAGTAGGGCAAGAAAGGTGTCCTTGTAGCCGAACCACTATAAATACTTGCGTTGTGGTTTTGTGCTCCTTACTCTTATCTTTTCATTACTTACCTTTTATGCTTGTTTATCAACATCCAATACACACATCCAAATAGATTGACATAAGTCAATCGAAATAGATTAAAAGGAAGTTTTAATTGGCAAAACTATTCAACCCCCCCCCCCTTCTAGTTTTCCACAACTTCCATGTCACATTGGTCTAAACAGGACCCCGACATTGTGGTACTACCACAACATCATCACTAGTCCGACATACTAAAGATGGAGAAGGCTCGATAGGTAGCGCACAAGGTTCATATACTACTATGTACTCGGGTCGACATGACCCCGGTTTTACTTGATTAACTTATCAACACAAGTTTTTGAAAAATAGACAAAGTGCCAAAATCACAATCCCATTTCCAGATTCAATGCAAATGATTAAGATGACCAAATTCTCACAAGGTTTTCGAAACAACTTATAATGACAAAGAAGTGATTCCTTTAGCATATAATTTATATTGACATGGAACAACAACATGAACATAGACTGATGGATACCTCGAGTACCCGAGTGGGTTGTCATCGAGACCATATCAAACGAAATAATAAAGAAAGTTGGTGATTAACATAACCAAATGTTTAACAATTTTCGATACAAGGTACCAATTTAATATCCCATTATTTATTTTCATAACACACAAACACACACAAAATTAATAACCTTAATTCGAGAGACGAAGGTGTAGAGGATGAAGGCAGATTCGAAAGTTCCGAACCAATGAAGCTTGAATTAACTCAATTGCACTCCTAATTGTGAAACCCCCAAATCAATTGTTGAAAACCCTAAATTTCACAAACCCTAATTTTTGGTAAGAGTGGTAATGGGAAACTGATTTGAGGCGTCTCTCACCTTCACTAGTAATAGGAGAAGTGTTTTAGGATATCTGGACTCTTCTTTCTCTTCTTGGGGTCTTGGTGTGAAGCCAAAATAAGCTAAACTCCTGCAACCTAGAAGGTCTTGAACTTTGACCCTATGTGAAATGATATTGATGTGTGCTCCTCCTTTGATGTTTTTGTCTTGATGCGCTTGTATCCACTCAAATGACAGTCGAACGCCTCCAAGAGAACGGTTCTTGAGACAAAATGATTCATGGTTTTGGTGAGGGAGGGTTGGAGATGATGAAAGGAGGGTGTTGGGTTACTCCTTTGGGAGGATTTGACCTAGTCGAATATAGGCTCTAGGGGAAGAAGAGGGTTGCTCCTCTTTTCTGCTTTTTCTTTTTCTTTGAGTTTTGGCGTGAGGGGAGAAGACACAAGAGATAGATATCTCAATTTTATAAAGAAAAGGTTTTATATTTTTCTTAAATTAATTTGTAATATTTACTTTGTGATACAACTTTTAGATATTAAGTGTTATAATTAGAGTAAAAGTTGTATTAAGAATACGTTTCTGAAATATTATCATCTTGGTAATATTTTTCATTCCGGGGATTTACCATTTGTTTTATTTGCCCTTATTATAGTGTCGGTACGCGTGCAGTGTCGGTCACAGTGGAAAATGAGATAGCCTCTCGTCTTACAAATTTTAATCATAAGACAATTTCAGAACTAAAATAACACAATATTCAAATTATGAAATGAATGCAAAAGTAATGCAATTGGCTACAGGGTGCGAGTTATCCACTCAAATGATCAGACAGGCTTATGCATGCTTAATGACTATGCTTAGTAATAATAAATTACCATTTATTATTTAATAATAAGTGAAAAATTACCGTGTGTCACATCCTCCCCGCCTTAGAAGGAAAACCGTCCTCGGTTTTCAGTTAGAGTTACTTGCTGAAGTTGAGAAAAGATGTGGGTATTTACGCTTGAATTCATCTTCACGTTCCCACGTGTATTTTGGACCTCTTTGAGAGTTCCAACGGACCTTAACGATAGGAATACGGCTTTGCTTAAGCCGCTTGATTTCTCAATCCATAATTTCAGTGGGTTCCTCGACGAAATTCAATCTTTCGTCAATTTGGATTTCTTCCAAGGGAATAGCAAGAGTTTTGTCAGAAAGACATTTCTTCAAGTTGCATACATGAAACACGTTATGCACAGAGTTGAGTTCTTGTGGTAATTCAAGTCGGTAGGCTACCGGTCCGATTCTTGCAAGAATTTTGAAAGGTCCAATGTAACGAGGATTCAACTTTCCACGTTTTCCGAAACGGATTACGCCTTTCCATGGCGAAACCTTTAGCATGACTTTATCTCCCACTTGAAACTCAAGTGATTTTCTTCTTTTATCCGCGTAGCTCTTTTGACGGTCACGGGCTGCTTACAGTCGGTTTTTTATTAGCACAATCTTCTCAGTAGTTTCTTGAATTAGCTCCGGACCATTAAGTTGACTTTCTCCGACTTTGGCCCAACACACGGGCGATCTGCACTTTCGACCGTAGAGTGCTTCATATGGTGCAGCTTTGATGCTTGTGTGATAGCTGTTGTTGTAAGAAAACTTGGCTAATGGCAAATGTTTATCCCAGCCATTTCCAAAATCTATCTCACATGCTCTTAGCATATCCTCTAGGGTTTGAATGGTCCTTTCGCTTTGTCCATCAGTTTGGGGATGGTAAGCGGTGCTCATGTCAAGGTTAGATCCTAAAGCATCTTGAAGTGACTTCCAAAAATTGGAGGTGAAACGGCTATCTCTATCCGAGATGATGGAGATTAGTACACCATGCGTGCGATGATTTCCTTCAGGTACAATCGTGCAAGTTTGTCCATTCCGTCACTTTCTTTCATTGGTAGAAAATGAGCTGATTTGGTGAGACGATCAACTATTACCCAAATAGTGTCGTAGCCACTAGGGGTTTTAGGTAGCTTGGTGATAAAGTCCATTGTTATGCGTTCCCATTTCCATTCGGGGATTTTGGGTTGTACTAGTAGACCTGAGGGTCTCTGGTGTTCGGCTTTGACTTTTGAGCAGGTTAAACACTGGCTGACATATGTTGCAATGTCGGCCTTCATGTTTGGCCACCAGTACAATTTCTTCAGATCTAAATACATCTTGTCGGATCCTGGGTGTATGAAGTATTTAGATTTGTGGGATTCATGCATAATGATATCGCGAATTCCTCCGTAACGTGGAATCCAACTTCGATCCTTAAAACATAAGGTTCCATCGGACCTTTTTACGAATCCATTTTCACTTTCTGGCATTCCGTAAAGGTTCTCATTTGGATGATTCTCTTCTTTGAGTGCCTCCGGTTGAGCTTCAAGAATCTTTGATGGAAGAGGTAAACTGATTGTCATACCCAAAGATCTGACTCTAAGGGGTTTTGGTCGCTCTTTTCTACTGAGAGCATCAGCAACTACATTCACTTTACCCGGATGGTATCGAATCTCGCAGTCGTAATCGCTGATTAATTCCAACCATCGGCGTTGTCTCATGTTCAGTTCTTTTTGGTCCAAAATGTGTTGTAGGCTTTTGTGATCGGTGTACACGACACACTTTGTGCCATACAAATAATGTCTCCAAATTCTGCGTGCGAACACCACCGATCCTAATTCTAGGTCGTGCATTGTGTAATTCTTCTCATGGGTTTTCAACTGGCGAGAGGCGTATGCTATCACCTTCTCTCTTTGCATTAACACTGCTCCTAGCCCCTTATGTGAAGCATCGCAATAAACGACAAAGTCTTCACTACCCTCAAGTAGGGCCAAGATAGGTGCACTACACAACTTTTCCTTAAGGAGTTGAAAAGCTTATTCTTCTTTTTCTCCCCGGTCAAACTTGGTGTTTTTCTGGGTTAGTTTGGCTAAAGATTTGGCAATCTTTGAGAAGCCTTCAATGAATCTTCTGTAGTATCCAGCGAGTCCTAAGAATTGGCGTATTTCAGTAGGTGTTGTGGGTGTCGCCCAATCCTTTATTGACTCGATCTTAGCGGGATCTACATGAATACCCTGGCTGTCAATTACATGACCCAGAAATTGCACAGTCGATATCCAAAATTCACACTTTGAGAACTTAACTACAGCTCCTCCTTCTTTAGCAATTCCAAGATTAACCTAAGATGTTCCTCGTGTTCTTTTACGCTCTTGGAATAAATTAGGATATCGTCAATGAAAACGATTACAAATTTGTCCAGGTAGGGTTTACACACTCGGTTCATGAGGTCCATGAACACAGCTGGTGCATTGGTCAACCCAAAAGGCATGACTTGGAACTCATAATGTCCATAACGAGTTCTGAAGGCGGTCTTGGGAATATCTTCTTCCCGAACTCTTAGTTGATGGTATCCGGACCTTAAGTCAATTTTTGAATAAACACTCGAACCTTGAAGTTGATCGAATAAATCGTCGATCCTTGGAAGTGGGTAGCGGTTCTTAATGGTCAGTTTATTCAACTCACGGTAGTCGATGCACATTCGGAAAGTTCCATCCTTTTTCTTGACAAATAGAACCAGCGCTCCCCATGGTGAAGAACTCGGTCTAATGAATCCTTTTTCCACAAGTTCCGACAACTGGTTTGATAGCTCTTGTAGTTCTGTTGGAGCTAGTTGATAAGGTGCTCTTGCCACAGGTGCGGCACCAGGCACTAAATCGATTCGAAATTCAACCTGTCGGGTTGGCGGAAGTCCTGGCAAGTCTTCAGGAAAAACTTCTGGAAATTCTCTCACTATAGGCACGTCCTCCAGACATTTTTCTTCCGGTTTCTCTTCTTCCTTCCCAGTGACTTGGGCTAGGAAGAGATGACATCCTTCCTCGATACACTTTAACGTCTTAGTGCAGGAAATGATGTGTAGTCTTGACGCACTCCTTCTATCACTTCTGTCTCCTTCTACAGTTAGGACTTCATTTCCATAAGGTATTCAGACGAGCTTCTCGTCGAAAATGATGGCGGCATGGTATTTTGACAACCAATCCATCCCGATGATAACATCGAAACTACCCAGTTCTACTGGCAGAAGATCGATGTTGAATGGGTGGTTTAATAGGTTTAGGGTGCAACCTCTTATGATGGTATCTACCCTTTCTACGTTACCGTTAGCTAGTTCCACATTGTATGCGTTGCCTAAAGTGATCGGGGCAATATCGAGTAGTGGACTAAATGCATTAGAAACAAAACTCCTATCGGCTCCCGTATCAAACAATATGGATGCATAACGGTTATTTATAAGGAACGTACCCGTCACGACATTCGGGTCCTCCTGAGCTTCCACTTTGGTCACAGCATAGACCCTTCCACGAGCTCCTCCACCATTTCCCTGGTTATCTTGCTGTCCAACATTTCCTTGAATCCTGCCATTTCCATGGCTTCCTTGGTTACCTCGGTTACCTTGATTTCCCCCGTTGCCTTGGTTTCTGGGTTTTCGGCATTCATTCTTATAATGCCCTTTCTCACCGCAAACAACCCAAGTTATAGCAGCCTTAGGGTCCTGAGTTGGTGCTGTTTGAACCGTTGCCAAAGATTTAGACCTGCAGTTCCTGGTCAAATGTCCAATTTTCTGGCAGTTGCGACATTTGACAATACACTGTCCCTTGTGATGCAGTGTGCATCGGTTACACAGTGGTGAAGTCCCTGCGTACGGTTTCCTTTCTCCAGTTACAGCTGCATAAGCTCTAGCAAAATTTTGCCTCTTGTTCTGGTTGTTGTGGCTTCCACTGTTGTTGCTGTGATTTCCATTGTTGTTGTAGCTTTGAGAGTGATCGTCCCATTTCCTCTTATTGTCGACCACTCTTTCCCAGGCATCTTCGATTACTTGGTCCATGAGTTTGTTGGCTACTTCGATGGTTTCATGGAGATCAGCAGCCTTAGAAGTGGTGACATTTCCCTTGATGGATGGGGGCAGTCCCCCGATGTACCTTTCCAACAACCGAGTTTTAGTTTGAACCATTTCAGGGCATAGCAAGGCCAATTCTTGAAAGCGCTGGTTATAAGCGGCCATGTTTGTGCCTTGAACCTTGAGGTTCCAGAACTTGTGCTCCAGTTTCTTTATCTCATTACGAGGACAGTATTTTCGAAGCACCATTTCCTTGAAGTTTTCCCATGGCATGGCGTAGGCAACATCAATACTTGCAGATTTCAAGTAATTGTTCCACCAAGTCAAGGCAACATCCGTGAAAGTGAACGATGCATACTTAACCTTGGCTTCTTCTTCACAGTTACAGATTCGAAACACAGTCTCGAGTTTCTCGATCCACTTGGTTAGACCAACAGCTCCTTTAGTTCTACTAAAACCTCCAGTCATGGTCATTCGAAAGTCCTGATAGGTACAGCTGCGACCATGGATGGCTGGCCTATAGGTTCTAGTTTCAGTAGAGGAGTGATTTGCTACAGCTAGAGCTGCATTCACTCTTTCATTGACCAGTTGGTCTATCATAGCTTGATTCATGGTAGGTTAATTTGGAGTAGCCCTAGCTGGTGTAGGGGCGTCAGTAGTTTGATCATGTGTGACCCTTGCTGGAGTAGTAGTGTTGGTAGCTCGATTGCAAGTGACCCTCGCTAGGATAGGAGCATTAGCAGCTCCACCACGGTTGGTTCAGTTTGGTCTTCTTTTTGGCAGCATTTTCTGCATTAGGAAAAAGGTGATGAGATATAGAACCTTTTAAGCAAGGTAAGTACCAGGTAATGGTGTAAATATCGCAGATAGAACACATGAACAGATTATGAAAGAAAGATAATTGGATAGGAAACCAACTTGTTATAGATGATGATTTCGGTTACAAAGTTCCCAAAATACAAGCTGAAATACAAACTGAAATACAAGCGGAAATACGAACTGAAATACAGACTGAAACACAACTGAAATACAAGAGTCATATCAGACACTAACTGTCATAATCCAGTTTAGTGTAGTACAACATACAAAAAGGAATCTAAGGATGACCGCGCTCCGTGCGCAAACGCCCAATACTAGCAACGAGCTCTCGTTGAGTAGCCTCCAGGCTCGCAATGCGCCTCATCTGGGAGGCTAACATTGACTCCATGTCTGAGATCCTCTGCCACTCAGTCCTGGCAGTATCCCGAGCAACCCAGTGAGTTCTCTCTAACTCCTCAAGTTTGTCATACATCCTAGCCTGTCCTCTGCCAAATGCCCATGATCTGTCATGTAGCTCTCGGATATCCTCATAGTGAGCCTCAAACCCAAACTTTAACTAAGTACGCTCATGTCTCTCCATCTCAATACTCTCAAATATCACACCTGTAGTGCAGTTGAGAGCCTCAATGCGCTCCTCAATATCCTGTAAGCGCTGGCTCAACTCTCTCTAACTGATATGTATGGACCCCTAGTAAGGTCTCGTGCGAGTCCAACTGAATGAGTACCCTCTCAGTGAGAGTCAGTTCCTCACCATCTGAGGACACTGGTGGATCTGGCATAGGCTGTGTCTCACTCGGTGCAGCTGTCCCAATAGTCTCAAGCTATCCAGTAATGTGAGCAAGATGCTCCATGTCTGAGGCGGATGGTATGAATGATGGAGATGATGGAGTGTAGTTTGGGATCGCGACATGTGGTATAGAACTGATCAAACAATCAATATCCCTCCATGCAACCACATCACTCTCCTCCTGGCTGCGAAGAAAAGCAGCTCTCTGTCCCAACCCAGTCGATACATCAATGTCCATATCCTCTCTCAACCTCTGAGCTATTCTGGAACTCTGTCCTAACTCGTGAATACTCGGAACAATCTCCAGACTGTCCCTCTGCATATCCATGTCTACATCTGTATCAACATGTCCAGGAATACCCCAACCGGCATAGACTCTGCCAACTCATCCTCCGGATCTTCCTTTGGGACTTCCTCTGAGTAGGAATCACTGGCTCTCCTGAGCCTCTGGTGAGGTGGTGACTCGGTGGATGATGATGATGGTGATACTGGAGTAGTAGAAGGACCCATGTAGGCAGTGCGGGTCATCTGAGAAGCTGATGCAGGCATGAATGAATATCGCTCACGATATCCAGGCACTCTCACGATCATGCGGGCTTTGCGCCTGCGTGTCAGTAGAGCTGATGGAGTGGTGGTGAGAGTAGGTATAGATGGAATAGGTGCAGTGGCTGGCTGAGCTGATAGTGCAGCCTGAACGTACGGATCAGTGGCCATGTGTGCAATCTGGTGAGTAGTAGGTGAATGAGCAGCAAGTAGGATGTTCTCTTGAACATCGTGATGGAAGACAGGTGAAGGCATGGTCTGTGACAAGACGGTGCATATGTGTAAGTATGTGGAAAAATACTCATGATAAATATGGAATAGTTAACTAGTAAATAGGAAATAAAACATGCAATCCTATTTAAATGAACTCTAAGTAAAATGAAAAGTAAGGCAAGCGGTAACTGACGGTCGTAGTATGATGTTTTTGTAAAAATAGTTATAGTTTATGGTTTATATGTACCTAGTTCTCTATAACTTAGGCTCTGATGCCAATCTGTAACACCCCCAAATCTGGTTTAGCGGAAGCATACGGGTCATGGGGTGCTACTAAATGGGAGATCACAACACAAGTAATAAAGAACGGAATACATACTCCGTTTAAATTCATAAAATAGTTTTAAAACATTGTCATACAAACATTATTTAAAACAAAAGGGCACAACCCATAAGTTTTGTGGTCCCAAATAAAACATCACTTTGTGTAAAAACACTTCTTTTAGAATTACTACGACCATTTACCACCTCTTGCCTTGCAATCCATGATCACAATTCAAACACCTGAGAAAATATGCTAACAAGGTCAGCTAAAAGCTGGTGTGTTCATAGGTTTATAATAAAACAATAAGCATGGATCATAATCAAAGGCATATAATCATTACAACGAATATAATGATATATGGATGAAAGTCTATTACGTTAGCACTAAGTTCATGCAACTGATACTACGACAGTTTCTGTATGCTAAATGAAGTCATACAATATATAAGGCCCAATGCGAGTGTTTTGTCCCTCTGCACTCGATGCCGACATGGTATACGTTTCGCCTTGGCCTAAGCATGGCCAACCGAACGGAGGAGTCACCCTCAATAGATCTATTTATAACATTCGCGCTTCCCAGCAGGGAACTGACGGTTCATAAAAAGGGGGCATTTCTAGGGACATAAGGGCTTAGGCTAAACCACGTAATAGTAATCATGCAACAGTTTAGGTCCATAAAAAGGTTTTGCATATTTTCTCAGCCCAACATGTATAAAACAATTTATCAAGCAAAAAGAGGGGCTATAAACTCACCTTAGCAAATAAGCAATCCAAAAGTGGGATTCAGTGAATATTGTGAAGCTGCACCGACACGCGACCTAGATAAGGAGGGCAATGTTTTAGTTCATTATTTTAAGTAGCACTTTCTTAAAATAGTTCAATTATTATTGTTTTCATAACGGTATTAAAATCCAAAGTTTAGTTTGCAAAATGGCTAAAATATTTTACTAGAAAGTATATAAATGTGTATATACTTATTTATGTTGACGCATGATTGTATCGTCGAAATCAAATAAAGTTGGTTCATTTTCTAATTGCTTTTAGAAAATACTTATGTTAAATTTGAAGACTCTCAAATTTATTAAATGATAAAATGATATAGTAGTCTTTATTTGTTTATCAAAAATTTGTTCTCAACATTTATAATTTACGACTGGTAGTTTACTTGCCATAGATATGTTTATCTATACACATTTGACGTTAAACTTTATCAAGTAGGTATATTTTCAAACATTTGTTTCTTATATTAACACCTTTACACTTGTTTACTTGTATTGAGACTTTTTACACTTGACGTTATGACAATAGGTAACGAAATGGATGAGAGGAATATGCGGGAACGAGTTTAGTTTATTTGTCTTCCGATTAAACACTTCGGGTTTTACTTTGATTTCATCCAACTGTCATTGAGCACACGTATAGCACAAGTAGGCTACGACCCAATGGCATGAGTATAGGGTTTGGATCTAAGCCCATTGATCAACTAAAGTCTTTTTATAAAAACCAAGACATGGGTTGTGGCCCGTTACAGTTTTTACAACTATGCAACTAACAATTTTTAGAAGATACATATCTTTTCCAGGTTTTAGTGCTAGAGTAGATCTTGTGACGCAGGGGTTCGAATAACTAGTTTAGGACTCACAACACAATCTGTCGTAACATGTTTCTAGGTCGTAAAGTCGAGGCTTCTCGACTAGGAAGCAAGCACACATGACTCGCTTTAACTCTTCATAACCATTTTACAAAAAGACAAGATTATACCATCGTGGTGATAACCACAGTGGTGTTTTTCTCCCTTTCGACCCAAAACGTTTTTATCACTTTGCTAAGGGGACATTAGACTCTTAATATCACAAGATTTATATGCAACTTCCATGTCACATTGGTCTAAACAGGACCCCGACATTGTGGTACTACCACAACATCATCACTAGTCCGACATACTAAAGATGGAGAAGGCTCGATAGGTAGCGCACAAGGTTCATATACTACTATGTACTCGAGTCGACATGACCCCGGTTTTACTTGATTAACTTATCAACACAAGTTTTTGAAAACTAGACAAAATGCCAAAATCACAATCCCATTTCCAGATTCAATGCAAATGATTAAGATGACCAAATTCTCACAAGGTTTTCGAAACAACTTATAATGACAAAGAAGTGATTCCTTTAGCATATATTTTATATCGACATGGAACAACAACATGAACATAGACTGATGGATACCTCGAGTACCCGAGTGGGTTGTCATCGAGACCATATCCAACGAAATAATAAAGAAAGTTGGTGATTAACATAACCAAATGTTTAACAATTTTCGATACAAGGTACCAATTTAATATCTCATTATTTATGTTCATAACACACAAACATTACAACAAGGGAAAATTAATAACCTTAATTCGAGAGACGAAGGTGTAGAGGATGAAGGCAGATTCGAAAGTTCCGAACCAATGAAGCTTGAATTAACTCAATTGCACTCCTAATTGTGAAACCCCCAAATCAATTGTTGAAAACCCTAAATTTCACAAACCCTAATTTTTGGTAAGAGTGGTGATAGGAAACTGATTTGAGGCGTCTCTCACCTTCACTAGTAATAGGAGAAGTGTTTTAGGATATCTTGACTCTTCTTTCTCTTCTTGGGGTCTTGGTGTGAAGCCAAAATAAGCTAAACTCCTACAACCTAGAAGGTCTTGAACTTTGACCCTATGTGAAGTGATATTGATGTGTGCTCCTCCTTTGATGTTTTTGTCTTGATGCGCTTGTATCCACTCGAATGACAGTCGAACGCCTCCAAGAGAAGGGTTCTTGAGACAAAATGATTCAAGGTTTTGGTGAGGGAGGGTTGGAGATGATGAAAGGAGGGTGTTGGGTTACTCCTTTGGGAGGATTTGACCTAGTCGAATATAGGCTCTAGGGGAAGAAGAGGGTTGCTCCTCTTTTCTGCTTTTTCTTTTTCTTTGAGTTTTGTCGTGAGGGGAGAAGACACAAGAGATAGATATCTCAATTTTATAAAGAAAAGGTTTTATATTTTTCTTAAATTAATTTGTAATATTTACTTTGTGATACAACTTTTAGATATTAAGTGTTATAATTAGAGTAAAAGTTGTATTAAGTATTTTGTGTTCCGCGATATTAAACCGTGACTGAGGTATTAAGGTTTGATAATTTTTATGCTGAAACGCTTTAAGAATATGTTTATGAAATATTATCATCTTGGTAATATTTTTCATTCCAGGGATTTACCATTTGTTTTATTTGCCCTTATCATAGTGTCGGTACGCGTGCGGTGTCGGTCACAGTGGAAAACGAGATAACCTCTCGTCTTGCAAATTTTAATCATAAGACAATTTCAGAACTAAAATAACACAATATTCAAATTATGAAATGAATGCAAAAGTAATGCAATTGGCTACAGGGTGCGAGTTATCCACTCAAATGATCAGACAAGCTTATGCATGCTTAATGACTATGCTTAGTAATAATAAATTACCATTTATTATTTAATAATAAGTGAAAAATTACCGTGTGTCACAATATATGTGATAATTCTAGATTTCTCCACACATTTCTTATGTGTTCCTGTGATGTCGGGTTAGAGAAAGAAAGAGATAGAAATAGAGTTTATGATGATGAGGTGATGATCGTTTAAGTGTTGTGATTCAAGGGTTAAGTTCATAGCTTGATTCCTACATAAGGTATGATGCTTATCTAGTGTTTAATTTGTATAATTGTAGAGTTAGGGTTTATGAACCCTAACTTGGGAAGGATAGGTAAATGTTGTTTTAAGTTAAAGAAAGAGGTTATAGTAATTATGAGATGATTTTATAATGGGTTTAAGTTAGTAATGATGGGACTGATTATCATATAATCAATATATGATTATATGATGATTAGAGGCGAGTTAATGGTTGTATTAACCACTGATTATGGTTATTTGAGTATGTGTTAAGTGTTTTTGTGTATGATGATGATGATGCTAGGATGATGATGATGATGATGATGGTGATGGTGATAAGGATGATGATGACTATGATGGATTTATGAATGGTATCTTAGCTTGGAGCTAAGGTAAGTAAACCGGTTATAAGTTAACGTTATATAGATTTCAATGCATTATGTGCTACGTGTTGTTATGTTAAGGTTAATGAATGATTTGATGTGTATGTGCTTATGTGAAAGTAGATAGTAAGGCTAGTTTGGCACAACTAGCAAAGGAATGATAGAATACGGCTAAACGGGCACGGGTCAAACGGGCGCATCAAAAAGACGAATAAATTCCTCAAACGTAACACGTAATTTATATTTAAAAAATTAAATATATTATATCTATAATTTTTTTATTTTTTATTTTTTAATAGTTGTAATGTTAATATTGCAAAAAATAAATAAATAAATAAATAAAAAAAGTTAAATATGCCAATTTTTTTACAAATTTTCTCAAATTAGTCAAATTTTTGATTTTAGGCACAAATTAACAACTCTACTTTAAATAATTGTCCTTTTACTTAATGTTTAAAAAGTATTTTAAAAAATCTTAAAATTTTACACAAATAAAGAAATAAAAAAAACAAAGCTTTGAGCAGAAAAAAAGAAATAGGGTGTGTTTGGCAAAAGTAGCTGTGAGCAATACTAGTGAGCAGTAGCTGTGCAGCTCACCATTAAGCTCAAAGCTTATTAAAAAAAACATTTGAAAATTGAGAATTATTAAAAAATCGGAAAACTCACCATTTGTTGCCAAACTACTACTAAAAATCAAAATTGCTCGTGCTCGAAAAGCTTCGCACCTACCAAAACATATACCCATAACCCCAAAACCCCACAAAAAGAAATCATTTCAACTGGATTGTATGCATTTCGAATGAGAGGATTAAGAAATAAATCATCAATTATATATAATTATCTGGTAATTATATACTGTCACTTGTAATCATATGATTATCAATTACT
Source organism: Chrysanthemum makinoi (assembly GCA_910596185.1). Classification (NCBI taxonomy): domain Eukaryota; kingdom Viridiplantae; phylum Streptophyta; class Magnoliopsida; order Asterales; family Asteraceae; genus Chrysanthemum; species Chrysanthemum makinoi. Next base: position 127,746,720 of record OU343220.1, read on the forward strand.
CTATTTAATTCTCAACTGTTTCTTCTGATACAGTATCGCCAGAATTTGTTTTTAGGTCAGTCAAATGCCGCGTTTCATCCAATTGCTCAATATAGAGGTATAATAATAATATATATATTTTTTTAATGTTTAATTAGGTTATTTAATGTCTTTAGATGAATGAAGTAATTTTTGAATATGTATGTGGTTTCTTTGTCAGATTTCTACAATGTTGGATATGCTGGAAAGCCTATGGATTTCGTAAATATGAGAATGCTATTATTGAAGCGCTGTATCCATGCTACAGGTGTTTTATCGATATATGTACATTTCTATCATGTATAGCTTATTTGCCCTAGAACTAATTTCTAAACTCTCCAGGATTTCGTAACTCCAGCGAAGCAGATCCCTATAAAGTCTTAGGTGTTCCTCCCAATGCTAGTAGAGACGACATCAAGAAAGCTTTTCATGCTGTAAGTTGCTCCTGAGTTCATAATTATGTTTGCTTAGACCCTGTCTGGTAACATAATTCGCTATCCAGTTCGCGCATTCCCAATTTGGGTACTATTCAGTCGCGAACGGGGAAATTAACGATCCGAATCTCAACCCTTCTAAATCATGAAATTGTTACTTTTTTTAACCTTAATACAGAAACTTTAGTATGTAAATGACTAATGGTTATGACTTATGAAAATTTCGTAAGTATCAAACTATTTTTTCAGTTTTGGATGTTAGGATTTCTTTTATATTCTTTAGGAATATATTAATTATTAGTTAAATCGTACCAGAACGATCCCAAATGAACCTACCCCCCATCGAACCAAATTTTAGGCACCTAGCGAACCGCGATCCCGATCCTTGATCGCCTACCGGAAAGATCCCCGTTCCATGTGACTATGGTCTGGACAGTTTTTCATGTATCTTCTTCAAATATAAATATAATTTATGGATTTAATCTTGCGACTGGTTCCAGCTTCCTCATTACCGTAGTCGTCAGAATCATAGGATTTACATTATGTATGTTCTATCGGATGAAATTGTGCCCTTATTTTCTAGGAAAAAACCAGATGTAATAATCCTGTGTATTGTAGAATCTGTTGTGTATGAGCTGAATGTAAAATCTACTGCCTGTGAAGCACTGTACGAATCTTGAAATTTGTTCATGAGTCTCACGTTATGTATGTTCACATGATGCAATTTGTATAATACTACTATACAAGCTGCTATCTATTTAACATAAGCCCTTTCACTTATGCTATATACTTGTATTTTCCTTGCCCTCCTTTTGCATTTTAGATGGTCTATTACGTAAGTAATTGGTAAACGTCTTGGTCAAATGACCATTAACACCCCCACACACACACACACACACACACTCACCACCCCCACATCTTCCTTTTTTTGTTCTTGACAAAATGTCCCTTGTTATGTGTGGAACTCGGTACGATTTGGAAGCCTAGAATGTTCTAATGCATTGATTTTGTTAGCTTCTTAATAGCTTGATATTTGAATTATTTTATGACAGGCATACAAATTTTGAATATGAATATAAGGCTGGTATAAGTAATTCCTTCACATATTACTACCTCCTTGTAATTATATACTTGTAATTCTGGTTCGTGATTTACCAGCTTGAGTGTAAAGCACTAACAGTCTGTTCTCAAGTTTTATGTGTGTTCTTGAGTTTTTATCAAGGAAGGAAAGAAAGAGGGGAGGGATGAAAGTACTTGTGTTTTCTCTTTAAAATGTTTCACTCCAATTTTGAGATGAAAGTTAGGACTCACATTTTCCTTCCACTTTCTTTACTTTTCTTTACTTTACTTTCCTTCCTAAAAACAAAGTTGAGAACACACCGTAAAGCCATTATATATTTATTTATAGTCATCAGAGACCTCTTGCGTATTGTGCAGCCTATAATGGATTCTTATCGGAGTCCACGTGTGCCCTTCAATAGATTGAAACAAGAAGTTTTAGCTTGATATTTGTATAAATTTGGTGCTAATATGTGTTGTGAAAGGGAGAAGTATACCATTTTGACCCCTGCAAGTAATGCATTATTGTAAATGCACATGATCCTGCCATTCATGGCAATAACTTATTGTATATTTCTTGATATGAATAAATACATCACTATATCATAATATACACTTCCTGAAGTGCATTATTATTATTAATCATCTCATATCAAATGCTAGCTTGTGGTACCTTTGTTCTTTGCATTTGGTTTCATACTTCTTACTATATACTCTGCAGCTGGCAAAGAAGTATCACCCAGATGCAAATAAAAATAATCCATCAGCAAAGAGAAAATTTCAAGAGATAAGAGAGGCTTACGAGGTGCAGTTGTTGGTCTTTAGTGTCCTTGCTTAGGAAGATCATTCACTAATAGTTATGCATTTATATCTTGGTTATGAACATTTTATAGGTTCTGCAAGATTCTGAAAAGAGAGCTGAATATGACGAGGTAACACCTTTTTTTTCTTAGTTATTATTTTTTTTTTTGAACAAGCTCAACTATGCAATTTTCAAATGGAACACATTATAAACCTAAAAGTACAAAATTTTCTGTAATGACAGATGAAGCAGCAATCTAGGTATGGAGAAAGCACGAATTATTCTTCCAGAGGTGCCGGTGGATTTAGACATGCTCGTGGAAGTGCTGAATTTTCTGATTCTTTCCAAAAAATATTTTCTGAGGTCCGCTTGTTTACATTGTTCGTGCATAACATCTGTTGGTGTATACAAATTTCTGACCTTCTGGCAATCCTATATATATATATATATATATGATATTTTACAGATTTTTGATGAAGAGACGGATAATGTTACAAGTGATATTCAGGTTAAGCATATGCAAATTGCTATTTGTAAATACACTTGATCTTTGTACCTTGTCTAACATTTTATTCTTCTAAATGATTTAGGTTGAGCTGTCAATTTCCTTTAGCGAGGCTGCTCAAGGCTGCACAAAACACCTATCATTTGATGCAAACATCCTTTGTGAATCTTGCCGTGAGTAGTTTATTCTTCTGTCTTTACTGGTTAACAGTCCCAGTTGTATTTTGTATACTATATCTTTGATCTTTTCTTTAGGAGCTCCTATGCTACATGCATTTACGTAATTATATGTTCCTAGGAAACAGGATCTGGTGGCTATATTTTAAGACAATGGTCATAGAGTAGATACCTCAGCTACTGACAAGGAGTTAATCATATAAGCCATGGAACATATCATATAAAGTTTATCAAAATGATTCTGATTTTTTGCAAGACAAATATCTATTATGTTACTCATACCTCTGAGCTCTTTTTTGATTACCTAGTTGTAATTCATGTTCATACTAACACACGTTTCTTAGACCGGGACCTACAGAAAGCTTGTTAGCCCAGTTGCTATAGCAAAACTGTTGACTTAAATGAATTGTATTATTTAACACATTTCTTCAGTGTTACTAGGTGTGCACACACTTTATTTTACCAGGGTAATAATCCCTCGGTCCCACAACAACTCAATGTTTGTGTGTTTGACACTTCACACAAATGTCCATCATTTTCACTCTTCTCCTGGATCTGATAAAAAGTAAATTATCTAAGCCAAAATGAATTTAAGCTGTTTCTGTAGTTATTTCTAGTTGGGTAAAAGGTTATTCAGCTGTAAACACTGTAGTATAAGGAGACATAATAGTAGACATTCTTGGTGGTGGCAGTTTGGTTTAATCAGATGACCTAGAAGAAAGAGCATACCTTATGAATGATTAAGTTTATGCATCCCCCATGAACCAACTTTTCACCTCATTCGCTCTTCACACTTGGTAGTCTTCTAGTCTTCCTATTCATATTTAGATACAATTCCATAATTTACTCTCTCACAACCCACCCATCCCCCAACACCAACACGCACATATTACATACACACAATCCATAAGTTCCCCTATATTAATTGCTTTAACTATGATCTGTACAATAGACATGGGCCAAGTGCAAGATTTGATCTCTAAGACTCTTACAGCTTAGTTACATTTGCTTTGCAGTAAAAGTGACTTCAGTCTGGTTGTAAATTTGAAAATCAAATTAAGGGTCACTATATTAATAAATGGATTCTGAATCGTGGTGAATCATTTGTTAGCTTCCACATTTCCTACAATAGTCTTATATAAGTATATGCTATGTTGCACGGAAATGCCGTCGGGGTACCGTCTCCCGTACCGGAAACGTTTCGGAAACGAGAAACGGCTAGAAACGCTTGGAAACGCGCCGGAAACGTTTTCAGAAAAAAGGAAACGTTTCATGTTGACTGGAAACGTAAGGTGTTTAGCAGTAAACTTTTGGGAAACGTTTCTGGGTCTTTTAAACGCGTTTCTGGGCCTGGTGTTGATGTATACATGGGATAGAAAGAAAATACGAAATGGATCTGGTTTTTCGTTGATAATGTTAGAGGAAAAGGAAGAAAGATGATACTGTAATATGGTTTTATTAGAGAGAGAAAGACAAAGTGAAATAGAGTATAATATATGTTTATGTCCCACGTGGGTGAAGGGACAAAGTTAATGGTAATAGTAATTTGTTGTACCTTATAGCTTTTTCAAAACTATTATGTAGTAATTTTCTGTTTAGTATAAAATATTTCAATTTTTGACAAAATTACAATATATCTCGGCATTTGCTATATGGACTGAAGATGTTATTTTTTTAGTTACAGAAACCTATTTCCTATTAGTTAACTACATATTTACATTGTAGAAAATATATTGATAATATTATCTATCTATAGAGTTGGGATTTATAAAGGATATTATCGATTTGTTAATATAGGTTTTAAAGGTTGTTATGACATGTGTGATTTTACAAACGAAATATAATATGACTTGATAGTTGGTATGGTATAAATTAGTTTAACTCCAAATGCATCTTCATTTTTTTTTTATAAAACTACTAAAAATAAGGTTTTGCGTTTCTTATATTATTTAACTCTTACCTTTTTTGTTCTAAAACAAAATAATGACATTTTGGTGATAATAATTTAATATTGGATGTTTGATGTTTATTTATTTTATTGATAATTATATATAAAATTATATAAAATACACAAACGTTTCTGGCCGTACCCGTTTCTTGAATTTTGGGACATTGGCGTTTCTAAGTACCCGTTTCCGTCCCCGTTTCCGTATCCGTCCCCGTGCAACATAGAGTATATGAACATATGAAAATGCTTACTATCTACTGATGTTTAGGCGAAGCGTAGTTATATTGATCGTGTTTATTGTTGTTTTTCCCTGTTAATTATGCTTTACAATAAACAATACACAAACACGATTTAGGTTATCATGTAGCCACTTGTATGTTTTGGATCAGCAAACCATACACACAGTGTTAAGTAACTCGGTGCAACATAGTTTTAGATGATACACGGGTAATTATACAGTAAAATGCATATGCAGATAGGATTCAAATTCATTCATGGGATTTGTATTTTTTTATATTGCAACTTGTAAGTCAATCAAATTTGCCAACTACGCTTTTAATCTTCTATCTTGCTTTAGCAGATATATAAGACACACCTATGAATAAGAATATATGTATCCTAATTGATAGTATGACTAGTAGTATTAGTTTATATATCCAATTATGTATTTGTTTATACTTTATAACATTAGTAATTGATAGCTTATTATACCAGCATTTACTGCAGTCAGTTTGAAGTTGGTATTTATTATGCATGACGAGTTTGTAGGATTTTAACCTGTCTTAGTTGTATATAGCATCAAAATCTTGCTATTGATTTGTAACTTTTATAATTACTGTTCAATTTTAATTATGGAACTGGCAACTTTGAATGAATTTATGGCAACTTCGAATCAATATTGGTAATAATCTATTACAACTTCCGTTTTTTTCTTTCTTTTTTGCTGTAATGCAGTTGGGCATGGTTACCCTGTTAATGCTAAGGCAAAAAGTTGTCCAACTTGTGAAGGAACTGGCACAGTAAGCGACCTTTTTTAAGTTTAACGTAGATTCAAGAAAATATTGAAAAGTTATCCCTTACCATGTACGTTGTTATTATTTTTCTGCGTTCTTGATTGATTCTTTTTAGGTTTTTATTCATCCATTCATGGCCAGGTGTGGCACTTGTAAAGGGTTAGGCCATATTATTAAGGTTTGACTTCTAAAACTGATAGAAGCTTTAGCTGCAGACTGCAATTTTCAGTCTATAGAAATTGGATCAACGAGTCTTTATTCATTTGGTGCAGGAATACTGTAGGTCATGTGGAGGATCAGGGGTTGTCGAGGTAGTCAAGGAGGTTAAAGTTGAGATACCGGCAGGTTGGTGTTGAATGTGCATATTAACCTTAGTTATCATGCTTTGAATCATCTAGCTAAATATTGTGATAGTGAATATTTTTTTTTTTCTTTTTTCTTTTTCAAATTTGCTTAAACCATTGATTATTTTTTGTTTTTATTTTCCATAAATCTAGGTGTAGAGTCTGGTGGTATCATATCTGTTCCAAGAGCTGGTAGAGTTGGAAGAAGAGGTCAACCTGGCACCCTAACTATAAAGCTAAAGGTAAATATTAGTGCATTCAACTTGTTACCTAACACTCAGTTCTCGAGTTTTCCATTAAAGGAAAGGAAATGATATAATGAAATGAGGAAAGAATTGATTGGATATTAGAAAAATAAAAATACAAATATGTGTTCTTTAGATTGAAGAAAGTAAAAGGAAAAGAAATGACATGATATATATTTTGTGTTCTTGAGTTGGAGGGGAAGGAAAGAAAACTGACAATTTTACTTTTATGCCCTTTATTTGTAAAGTCTTTATAAGTTAGAAAGGGTAATTTAGTCATTATAGATGTGACTATGAGGTATCCTTCCAAACCACCCCACGTTTGAGGGGATACAAAGTTGCCAAAAGTCACACCACTAATCCTACCATACCCCTTCTTTTCCTCCATAAAAAATCTTGAGAACATGAAATATTTTTCCTGCTGATTAATTATTCATTTGTTTCAAATCTATTAAGCTTTTCACTCTTCATCTTTCCTTTTATTTTCCGTCATTTAGGTTGCTGAAGACCCTGTTTTTCAAAGAGATGGTGCAGATCTATATGTGGATTCGAATATCGGCTTCACTCAGGTGACCACTGAATGATTCCAGAAGTTTTATTTATAGCACGCGTACACATGAACACATTTGACGAATGAAAATTTTTAGGTTTAAACATGTAGCTCATCTTCCTCCCAAGATAATCGCTTTTGATTAGGTTTAGATTGCATGCAGTGTTATTGAAACGATGATTCAAATTGTTTATTTTTGTAAAATTGTAGCTATCAACTAATCCTAGAAAATGTGCTATGAAAGTAAATGCATCATTATGGCAGGGTTTTTGCATTTTACCTTTCATGCATTTTCATTACCTCAAAAGCATTATCAGATCACTTTATGCGTTTTTGTAGTCCCACATAAGTGATTATATGCTAAAGGTAACTCCAAATTTGTTCTATTTTGGTTTAATTTGTTCACGGACATACTCTTGTTTCAGATTACTTTATGGTTATTGCAGTGTATTAAAATGAGTAGTACACGGTGACTTCCGATACTTGTGAACTCACTATTTGCTGACTAACAGAATACTTTCGGTTGACAGGCGATTGTTGGTGGTAAGGTAGAGGTGCCGACTCTAAATGGGAAAACACAAGTAAAGGTGAGTTTTTCTCTCCCGATATGTGTTTTCTGATTAAAAAGCAGTAAGACTTTTAGAGCATAAGGGGCCTCGTGTAAAAGTGTAGCACATACACTGAAATGACTGAATTGTTAATTATGATCTATAGACTATGGCAGGGGTGCAAGTAATCACTGAAAGTTTCGATTGCTGAGGTGATTGTAATTTGATAATATTTGCACTTGATATATTCAAATCCAAACCCCTGTTAGTCAGACAGTAGTAAAATATGAAAAAATGTTATATTTGATTTACATATATTCACGACTGTTTTATTGAACTCGAATTCAGGTAATTATGTATAGTATATGTCATCTACAATTAATTTTAGGAAAATGATTGGGAGGCCTAACATATGTGACTAATTGTGTGCCTAATAGATGTGGCAATAAATTATTGGTTTGTGAAGAAGCGGGTCCCCCTGCTGTCCCCAATAGAATGCTGACACATATGTTTAGGCATATTATTAGGCATACGAGTTAGGCATCCCAATCAATGCTCATAAAACTGATGATGCATGTGTATCCAGATAAATTTGATCTAAGTATTTTTCTTATTCTTAGATATTAATTTGCTTAAGCTAAGCAATATCGTAATTTGATAAAGTCACATGGCTGTGAATACCATCTGGTTATTGGTTGTAACATACCCAAAAGGTGTTAGATTTTATATTTACCTGGAAGTGATAAGAGGTTGCCTGTTCCTGTAGATACCTAAAGGGGTTCAACATGGACAGTTAGCAATACTAAGAGGCAAAGGTACACATTTTCTTTTCTTATTAAATTTCACCTTTGATAGACACTTATTCATCTCAATATATGCACATACACATACACATACACATACACATACACATGACATATATACCTGCTTGGTATGTTAATATGACAGGCTTGCCGAGAAAAGGCTTTTTTGTGGACCATGGAGACCTGTATGTACGTTTCCGCATTAATTTCCCTACGTAAGCATTCTATTCTACTAAAAATTTATGTTAGTACATGTAATCTGAATGTAACAATTACATGCTAGGATGTCTAGGTACCAGTTTTGAATGATTAGTTCAGAGTATGGCCTTAAAACTTACTGTCAATCTTATAAATAAATATCCTACAAGAGAGCGTTACTCTTATGATATATTGGTAGAGTTCTTTTGAGACAATATATCAACATGAGAGTAAAGTATATCAAACCAACACAAATTTATTCAATTATAGGGTTTACCCGTTATTGTAATATTTAGAGCCAGCTTTCAATAAATAGATTATGGAGATTCTAGCGGTGATTCCCAGGAGTGCTATTTTGATAAGTTGTACTCGTGTTTATCTTACAGGGTAGTGAATGATCGTCAACGTGCTATACTAGAAGAATTTGCTAAGGAAGAAATTGAGCAGGCAAACAAGACATCAGCTGATGGGAATTGGTGAGTTCTTATTAATACTGGCTCAATGAAAGAAAGCAAGTCTGCTTTTATTTCAGTGTCTCTCTCAGTATGTGCACATTAATAGATGGAAGCACTTCCAATCATACCGGAACTAGTTTAGCTTTTACTAGTAATGTCATGTTTCAACCAAAACCCATTTTCACCCACTACCAAACCCGCCTGACTTGCCCATCTTGCCAACTTTATACTTAGCATTAAGTATTTGCGTTTCTCGTAAGTCATAATGGAATCTAATAGTTCTTATCCTACATCATTTACTTCAGAGGAGATAGAGCTATATTCTTTTTGTGATATCCTCAATAAAAGGCAACTTTCTCTTATGCGAAAGCTCATGTTTAAAATTTTAGGTATTCACTTGTAGCCTTGTAGGTGTAGGTACTGTTATTCTAGAATTCAAAGTTAGCTATTTTCCCCTTGGTAATTCCAATAATGTTAGCATTGATTGCTCTCCTGAAAATCTGCTTAGTTATATTGTTGAGATTTGTGTTAGGTATTTGACGTGTATAGTCGAACACCGGAACACTTTCAGTCAAACATAAAAAAAAATAAAAATAAATAAATAAATAAAAAATAGATGGAGTCTTCAGTTTTTTATGAATTCCTCTATATCTTGATTTCCTACTATTTTAAAAATATCACATCAAAATTACAACATTTTTTCTTGAAACATATCCGTTTAACATATCTTATCAATAGATGAAGTTTGTCTATCTGTTTAATTGAAAAAAAGTCACTTAACTATATGCTCTATATAATATTTCATCTCACAAAACTTAAAATTTTCTTTTGGGAAGTTTTCACCTTAAATTTATATATCTGCTCATTACAGTAATTAAGATTTCTAATTTCATTTTTGACTGAACATCTCTTTGATATTTGACAGATATAATATACTTGAACATCGCCATTGAACTAGTACATTTTTTCATTAATCCTGAAATCATAAGGTTAACCCATAAGGAAAAGATAGGCAAACATATGGTTCCCCTTTTAACCTTATTTTGACATATAGAGTCGTTTGCTTTACTTTTGTATGCAAGTGTCTTTAGCGATAATGGTGAATGTGATGAACATTCTGAAATGGTCAAACAGGCTTTATCAGCAGCTATCTACTGGTTGAACTTACAGGTGGCTTCGTTTAACTGAACACGTTACAACCCTCAAGTTCATGCTTGAATTATCCACGTTTATGCTGGTTCTTCTGCTCCTGAACAAAGTCGTGAGCTAGATGAGGTTGAAAGTCAGTTGGGAGCGTCATGACTTGTACAGATACTACAGAGAAAATCTTGACATCCTCGAAGAAAGCATAGATTTTGCATCGTTATTCATCGGGAGGACCCTGTTCAACTGCCAGTTTACTCTTATATAACATTTTTGTATGGTTCCGCATTTGTCTAGCTGGATCATGGCTGAAGATTACGATGATCAAAAGCTGAAGTAATAATGCAAAAGTAATTTGTATCTTTTGCGTCGGAAGCTGTACAGTGATAAGACCTAACCCAGCAATAGGGACCACAAACAGCAGGGGTTAGGCTATTTTTACCATGAGACATTCATGAGTATGTATACTCCTGTCCACTTGAATATTGAATTTGGAGAACAAATGGAAACCCGCCTGGAAGGCTACCATTTACCCATTTTTTGATCGACATATTATTGGATTTTGTTCAAGAACCGCCTGAGTTTCTTGTCGCTTTACTATATCTTAGTTTTGTATGATTGTGTGTTCTTGTCAAATGGTGCTGGTTAAGCATTGCTGGGTGGGTAGGCACTAAAGATGATAAATTTTGAGGTAATAATGCGAAGATGATGTGTACTTAGATGAGTTTATAATCCTAGTTAACGTAGTTGGTAAAGTAATTCGTTTGTGATAAAAAGTACTACGTATTTTGGTTTATGTCAAACAAGGTCTGTTAAAAAGAATTCAGAGAATCACTTTTAGACTTCAGTACAACAAGTAGGGTTGGATCAGTTGGAAAACCCCTTGCCTCTCAACTGAGAGGTCTGGGGTTCGATCCTCACTCCTTACAAAAGGCTGGAGGTCCTTTCTACCTTTGGTAGAACTTGAAGCAGCCTCTCTACCTTTGGTAGGGGTAAGGCTGTCTACATCTTAACCTCCCCCAAACACCGGAAACGGTATTGGGTACCCATAACTCGTGGAAGACGGCATTGGGTGTTACTTTATTTTTTTTTTTTTTTTACTTTTAGACTTCAGTACTGGTGGTGGAAATAGCATTTGCCTGGTACTACGGCCATAGCATGGTTTCTTAGTTTAAGGTTACAGTGCCTGCCATGGGGAGTTTTTTCCTCTGAGCATATTTAGATAGCTGTTCGCATTGTTAACGATCTTCTGCCCTGGCAGTCTTGTATTAATGGCCGGGGAACACACCTATTTCATGTAAGGCAAAGACACGAAGCAACATGCACTGTTGTGGTTCTGCTAAAGCATAATATATATACCCTTAGATAAAGGAACATAATATATAGATCTTTTGGCCAACGATTATCGTTTTCCTGTACGCTAACCTTTTATGTTAATGAAGTTCCTTTGCATATTGTGCCAGATCCCATATTTTATGTCAGCATATTGACGAAGGTCATTTGAAACAAGCAAAATAATCTAATGTGTAGAGTCTTGGCAGATATATTTTCTTCAATGTTCAGCCAATTGCCTCTTGTAATATACAAAGCAATTCTAAGGTAAATAAATAATTGGGCATTTGTCTGATTAAGAATGTCATAAAACTATAATAACAAAAACTAGAATTCTATTTTAAAATGACACCATTGCCATCAGATAGTTATACCTAACACCTTGCCATATACATTGTTAAGTTATTCGGGTAAAGTTTATGTCCTATATAAAAAGTCCAATTCCTACTATATTAAAAAAGAATGAAGAGTGAGGAATTGACATTTGTCCGCTGATGAAAACATAAAAAAAAACGTTGTTAACATTTTTTTTCCGGTTATTGTTTCACCAGTTCTTCTTTTGTTAAAAATTTTCAGAATTTTTGGTATATTAATTTCTTTTTATCAAATAGGTTCTTTTCATTGGATTTTGTCTCATAAAGTACATCAATGAATTTACTTTAGAATACCAACATAATAAATTTACTTTAGTACATTAATAAATCTACTTTATAACTCTTGTAAGTCATTCAGACTGAGATTTGATCAAATTGTTTTTTACGTAATATTCGGCACTAATTTTCATCATATTTGAAACTTTCATTTTTTGGTGATGGTCAGATTTTGTTGGTCAATAAGTTTCTAAGTTGTGATGTTGTTACCACAACTTTTATTAGCATGACATGAAAATTGTTGGTGCCTTTATTTCGTCACTTTTAATTGAGGTCGAGTCAAAAACTCAAAATGATATTCAGACCAATGCGACGCACACGATGACACGGGTTGTATCTAAGTGTTCACAGTGTAATGTTTGACACTAATTTTTATCATATATAACTTGGGCTGCCTCAAGACCCGTGTGATGCACACGGATTTTATCTAATTCATCACGCACGTTAGTAGATAGTGATTTTTCATTTGGTATGTGTATAAATAAAAGTAAAGAACTAAACCAAAAAACATAAATACAATATAATTGATCAAATTATTTAATTCGGAGGAGTCGTATTTGTGTGTTTTTTGCTTAGGAAATGGCGAGGTCGCGAAAATGAGTTGTAACGTGACTTGAGTTGTCTGGAGTTGGAAAAAAAGTTGAAACTAATTGGACATTACTACTACTTTCTAACTATTTGTCCTTAATTTATTAATTTCTTTTTGTAGCTTCATTAGTTATGTGTGTGCATTAATTATAATATGTACTAATGTTTATTGCATGTCTTAACAAACAACAATTGTAAATTACTATTCATTATTATAAAAGTTGTTGAACTTTAATCGTATATAGCTAGTTTTGTGCAAAAATTTCCGATCCTTCTTATCAATCCAATTGCAAAAAGTGTAGTCTGAATAAAGGACAAATGGATACTTGGCTAAGAGGGCGTTTTTCTTTTTTTTTTTTTTTTTTTTTTTTTGTTAAATTGTCTTAGTAGTAACAGGAGTAGACCCAAATAATATATTAATGTTTTTATTTGTGTTAGGTCTCACACAAATATGTTACAATCTCTTATCACAAAAGCTTTAAAAAACTTGCACCTCCCCATCTAGACCTATTAACAAACGTGGACCAACATTGAGACCCACATATATATAAGGTTATGTATCTAGAAACAAAAAAGAAACAAAGCCAAGTCCAGCCTAGATTTAATAATTAGCAAACTTATACCCTAATTCTACTCGTACGAAATACACACTACAACAATCGTGGCTTTCGCAGGCTAAATATCAGAGCTTTCGCCTGGGACATGTCCCCTGCGAAACCTTTCCCCGGGGACATGTCCCGGCGAAAAGTTCCCTGCAATACCTTCTGAATACTTTTCCTGGGGATTATTTACCACCTTTACCGGGGACATGTGGGTCCCGCAGCCAATTGTCGCCGGTCAAACATGTCCGACGTGGCATCTGTTTTTGCCGGGGACAAGTCCCCGGGGAAACTATTTTTGAACTTTAATTTGAGTACCTTAATTACGTTATTAGTACGACGTGGCACACGTTTGGCGGGGGACAAGTCCCCGGGGAAACTATTTTTGAACTTTAATTTGAGTACCCTAATTACGTTATTAGTCAGACGTGGCACACGTTTTGCCGGGGACATGTCCCCGGGGAAGTCTGATACCACTGTTGAGTTAAACTCTTTCGCGAGGGACCTGTCCCCTGCAAAAACGAGAGGCTACTATTGTGTTTTCAGTTTTGCCGTGGACGTGTCCCCGGAGAAAGTTGTAAACTGAAATATGCTCTTATACTTTCTCCGGGGACATGTCCCCGACAAAACTAGCTGACCCATTATGCAGAATATTGCTGCAAAATGGGTAATTTCCATATTTTTCCGTAAATTTTCCAGAAAAAATCTACAACATGTTTTAATATGCCACAACCTGTTTTACCAATGTCACAACCTGTTTTAATATGCCAATCATAACACAAATTCGCTAAACATAATATCATATATACCCATCAATCACTAACATAGTTATCCTTTTCCAAAATCGCCAAAACGGTTCCTAAACCGTTAACGCATGATCATCTACAAAACTATCCAAAACGGTCCAAAACTACCTATCCGCAAATGGTCCAAAACTATACGTATAATCCATTTACAGGAATCCTAGCACATAATGCACATAAACGACATAATAATCCATGTTATTCTCTACAAACATATCCAAAACGTGTTAAAGTAACATAAATCGGCATCTCAAACCCCACTACCCCCATTACCATCCCCGGTATCTCTAGACTCTCTGGATGGAGTAGCACCAGATCCCGACCCACCCTCTCCAGATCCCGACCCACCTGGTGGAGTAGCACTTGGGTTTGTAAACAAGGGGGACAAGGAAGAAAGAAGATGGGAAAAGATAGAATTACATGAGGAGAGGGTTTAAGGAAAAAATTATACTCGTGCACAGTGGTGCGTGTGTAGTGGTGGTGGAGCAGTGGTGGTGGCGGTGGTGAGCTGTGGTGGTGGAGGTGTTGAGCTGTGGTGGTGGCTGTGGTGGAGAAGACAACGAGTTTTTTTTTTTTTTTTTTTTTTTTTTCCAAGTGTGACCAGATCTGTTAATAATTGAGGTTAATATTTGGTTTCTACTTTTGCCGAGGACAAGTCCCCGGGGAAAGTCTTCTTTGTCTTCTAGTGATACTTTCGCCGGGGACATGTCCCCTAAGAAAGTAATGGCGGGATAAAGTAAAAGAGAGGAGGGAAAATCAAAATTTATGCCAAAACTTTCCCCGAAAAGGTTTA
This sequence comes from Chrysanthemum makinoi, assembly GCA_910596185.1. Lineage (NCBI taxonomy): Eukaryota > Viridiplantae > Streptophyta > Magnoliopsida > Asterales > Asteraceae > Chrysanthemum > Chrysanthemum makinoi. The sequence goes on from OU343220.1 coordinate 127,761,726, forward strand.
ATTATAAAATTAAAATTATCGTTTTAAATAACTAGAATTAAAAATAAATTATAAAATTATAAAATTAAATTTAACCTAAAAATTATAAAATTAATCTAATTACTTTTAACCTAGGTTGCACGGACACGGCGATACGACAAAGTCTAAAAATATATGACACGGACACGGCGTGGACACGCACACGGCAAAGTCTAAAAATATATGACACGGACACGGCGTGGTATACGTATCATGTTAAACGACCAAGTATAGGTGCTATGGTATACATATCATGTTAAACGATGTTAAACGACCAAGTATAGGTGCTATGGTATACGTATCATGTTAAACGACCAAGTATAGGTGCATTGGTATACGTATCATGTTAAACGACCTGGTATACGTATCATGTTAAACGAGCGAGTATAGGTGCATTGGTATACGTATCATGTTAAACGACCAAGTATAGGTGCTATGGTATACGTATCATGTTAAACGACCAAGTTTAGGTGCACTGGTATACGTATCATGTTAAACGACCAAGTATAGGTGCTATGGTATACGTATCATGTTAAACGACCAAGTATAGGTGCATTGGTATACGTATAAATGTTAAACGACCAAGTATATGTGCTATGGTATACGTATCATGTTAAACGACCAAGTATAGGTGCATTGGTATACGTATCATGTTAAACGGCCAAGTATAGGTGCTATGGTATACGTATCATGTTAAACGACCAAGTATAGGTGCTATGGTATACGTATCATGTTAAACGACCAAGTATAGGTGCATTGGTATACGTATCATGTTAAACGAGCGAGTATAGGTGCTATGGTATACATATCATGTTAAACGACCAAGTTTAGGTGCACTGGTATACGTATCATGTTAAACGACCAAGTATAGGTGCTATGGTATACGTATCATGTTAAACGACCAAGTATAGGTGCATTGGTATACGTATCATTTTAAACAACCAAGTATAGGTGCTATGGTATACGTATCATGTTAAACGACCAAGTATAGGTGCATTGGTATACGTATCATGTTAAACGACCAAGTATAGGTGCTATGGTATACGTATCATGTTAAACGACCAAGTATATGTGCTATGGTATACGCATCATGTTAAACGACCAAGTATAGGTGCATTGGTATACGTATCATGTTAAACGACTAAGTATAGGTGCATTGGTATACGTATTATTATTATTATTATTATTAGAGTTAACTACATTTTTGATCCTTGTGGTTGTACCTGGATTCCACTTTTGGTCCATTTGTTCAAAAAGTTGCGATTTTAGTCCAAAATGCATAGTTTGGTTCCACTTTTGTCCATTTTTCTAACGAAGTTAGTTCAGTTAGTTAAGTCGTTTGCAACGTTAGTCCTTTATAACGGTTGTTTGCAACGTTAGTCCTTTATACCAAAGATCTTTTGCAACATTTGCAACGTTAGTCCTTTCAGTTAGTTAGTCATTTAAAAAATTATAAAAAAAATTCAGAAAAAATTTAGAAAAAATTATAATTTTTTTTTCTAAATAAAATTTCGAATATATTCTAAAAAGAAAACTTTTTTAGAAAAAAATTCTAAAAAGAAACTTTTTTCAAAAAATAACTTTTTGAAAAATTTTTTAGAAAAATTGAAATATATTCTAAAAACTTTTTTTCGAAAAAATTCTAAATATATATTCTAAAAAACTTTTTTTTTTTTTCGAAAAAAATTTCAAAATATAATTTTTTTAAATGTATATACATTGAAAAACGTTTTTTAAAAATGTATATACATTGAAAAACGTTTTTTAAATGTATATACATTTTTCTAGAATATATTTCGAAAATTTTTTCAATGTATATACATTTTAAAAAAAAACGTTTTTTCAATGTATATACATTTTAAAAAAGTTTTTAGAATATATTTCGAAATTTTTTTCGGAAAAAGTTTTTTTTTAGAATATATTTTGATTTTTTCGAAAAAGTTTTTTTAGAATATATTTCGAAATTTTTTCGGAAAAGTTTTAAAAGTTTCTTTTAGAATTTTTTTTCGGAAAAAAAAGTTTTCTTTTTAAAATATATTTCGAAATTTTTTTCAATGTATATACATTTTAAAAAAAACGTTTTTTCAATGTATATACATTTTAAAAAAAAACGTTTTTTCAATGTATATACATTTAAAAAAAAATTAGAATATATTTTGAAATTTTTTTCGGAAAAAAAAAAGTTTTTTTTTAGAATATATTTTTAGAATTTTATTCGGAAAAAAAAAATTTTTTTAGAATATATTTCGAAATTTTTTTCGGAAAAAGAAAATTTTTTTCTGAAAAAAAAAGTTATTTTTAAAAAAAAGTTTCTTTTTAGATTTTTTTTCGGAAAAAAAGAAGTTTTCTTTTTAGAATATATTTCGAAATTTTTTTCGAATTTTATTTTAGAAAAAAATTATAATTTTTTTTCTAAATTTTTTTTCCTCAATTTTTTTTTAGAATTTTTTTTAAAGGACTAACTAACTAAAAGGACTAACGTTGCAAATGTTGCAAAAGATCTTTGGTATAAAGGACTTACGTTGAAACGATCGCTATAAAGGACTAACGTTAAAACGACTTAACTAACTGAACTAACTTCATTAGAAAAATGGACCAAAAGTGGAACCAAACTATGCATTTTGGACTAAAATCGCAACTTTTTGAACAAATGGACCAAAAGTGGAATCCAGGTACAACCACAAGGACCAAAAATGTAGTTAACTCTTATTATTATTATTATTATTATTATTATTATTATTATTATTATTATTATTATTATTATTATTATTATTATTACTGGTCTCAACTTCCCACAAAAAATGGCGCTAAGAATTCCCACAAAAAATATGGCGCCAAAATTTCCCACCAAAAGCTACCAGATCTGCTCTATATATCACATAAAGAAAACTTGAGATCTTATCCCACCAAAAGCTACCAAATCTTATCCCTAAAACCACTCAACCTCACAATCTCTTATCTTCACACAAATTTCAAAACCAGAGATGGAGCCATTTAATCCTTTTATGTGTTCTTGTGGAGCAGGAAATATAAAATTAAGAACATCACATAAAGAACATTCATCTGGACGACAATATTATGCATGTTCTCTGTCAAAGGTGAACAATCATACATTTCTTATTTATGTAAATATACAAATAATTGGGTTGTAATCTCTTATAATTTTCTTATTATGTAACCGCCCAGAAAAGATAATGGGTGCGGATATTTTATGTGGAAGGATGCATTTGACGAGTACTTAAGAACAATCTCTTCTCAAGGTTCTGATCTGCACCAACAGAGTGCTCGAGCTGCCATGAAAAAGATCTTAGGATAAACTTGCTGGAATCACAAAAAAATGTGCTAGAGACAAGAGTAAGGTTGCTGGAGGCAAGACTTGAAATGGCAAGGATTCCCGACGACCACGCATGTCAGGTCCGGATGCATTACTTCGGAAATTGTTAGGTGACATGGAAAATCTTCGTATGTAGTAGTAGTAGTAGTAGTAGTAGTAGTAGTAGTAGTAGTTGTTGTTGTTGTTGTTGTTGTTGCTGATCAAAGTAGTAGTTGTTGTTGAAGTTGATGTTGTTGTTGTTCTTGTAGTATGTATCTGTCAAGTATTTTTATAAATCAAAGCACATGCTGGATTTGTAAAGCTGACCATGTTCTTAGTTAACCGGATTATGGTGTCCAAACACCTCTTTTCCAATACTAAATTACATATGCTCAAAGAATGAAACTGAAGAAACAATATCACATTTAACAAACACGAATTAAGAACCATATTAATTCATCGTAAATTTAATATTTTTGTTTTTCCCATAGCTATATATCTACTCTGTTTCGTCAAGTCTCATCAATAAATCCCAAGCGTTGGATAACCTGGAGATACAACCGAGCTGCTCAAAATTAAAGTCTTCGTTTCTTTTGACCAGATATTTTGTAACGACAGACGATGGAACTAAAGATATGCCGTTTTAATTTTAAAATAGTTTATGGTTTTTACGTAATGAAAAGACTATCCAAGCATCGGGGTTTTAGTTATGTATCAATAGTTGCAATAAAGTGTATTTTTTATAAATAGCAGGTTTTGCCGGGGACATGTCCCCGGTAAAAGGTTTGGCGGGAATTTTCCCGCGAACAATTAACATGCTTTTGACTTTAGTCAAATTTTGGTAAAAGTGAAATATACTTTCGGTGGGGACAAGTCCCCGGAGAAAGTTTACGTTGAATTTTGACTATCCGGTCAAAGTTTGATAAAAATCAAACTTACTGTCGCCGGGGACATGTCCCCGCCGGAAGTGTCCGTTGAATTTTCCATAACAAGTCATCGTATTTATGTGCCACGTCAGATTTTATTTTGTCGTTTAGTGACTTTCGCCGAGGACATGGTGTCCCCGGCGAAAGTTGCCTCGCCCGACCATCGGATTGTTGTAGTGACACACAGCGACCAACATACGCATTCTTTCTATCAAACACTTGTCCTTTTAACCAAAAAGCAGTCACCAAACACAAACTCATACAAACCTTTCTTTCTTCGATAAAACTTTTTTTAATTAAACCGGATCTCGAATCAGAGTTAGTCGGTGCTTCATCTTCATTTGATAGTCGTATAACACACACACACCGAGCACTTTTGTTCTACCAATCATAAGCCGAATCATAAACACACCTCGAATCACTGAAAAAATGAAACACAAATCAAATTCACCTTTTTTGTCTTGTTTAAATCGTCTTCGAGGTCTCGGGTAATGTTTATTTTGTTATGTGTTTCGTTTATTTTTGACCCAAAAGTGAAAAGGGATGATACAGTTGTGTATTGTTCTTTCTTTAAATGTTTCGGAATCTGATGTGAATATGGGTTTGGTAATTTGTTTCATTTGTTTGTTGTTTATGTGAGGTGGTGAAGGGATTAGGATAGATACATATTTGTTGAGGTTGTTGTAAAGACATTAGTGGTATGTTATCACATGGTAAAGATGATGATAGTTGGTTATTTATAATCTTCAAAATTTCAAGTGAAAAGTCACATTTAAAACTTATAACTGAAAAGATGGGAAGATATATGAGAAATTGTTTATATTCTTTTTTGTTGTAACTGCATGATGAATGCAGGATGGATTCATATTCCCGTATTTCATCACATTCAGACTCCACATTAAATTTACAGGACTGAACAGAAGAGTTGCGAACTATATTAAGTGAGGCAGTCATGAATTACATTCGAAGCACTAATTGCAGGCTATATGTATTTACGCTTAAGCATGAATATTAAGTATTCACACATGAAGCCTTCACATTTATAAAAGGACTCAATCTTTTATTATAATAAATTTACTTATAATAACTCTAACACCCAAGGTTGTTTTAACTTACATTGCATGATAATGTTGTTCAAAGTTTGAGCTAATTGAGGTGAGACCTATATATGTCATAGTTTTTTTAAAGATTAGAAACATATATAAAAAATCATGCCCTTTCATTCCACTTTTATCCGTGCCTCTAATTAACTTTAATTTTTATATTTGAATTTTTAACTTTTCACAGTTCACAAAAATATTAGGGTTTTAACTTTTATTAACACACGCACATAAACATGCAATCGAAATCAATCATCAAATCGACAAATGTTCATTCTATAATTGTCGATTTCAACATGTATCTTCGTCATTAATCGTAATTTTCAAAATTAAGAATCAATTTTAGTTTTTTTTGCTCGATTTTAAGTTTGAATTTATCAATTAACAAAACATTAGTAAAATATGGATGATAATTAGAATATGGAGGACATAAATCAGGTTATGGATGACGAAAATCATGCTTTTATTAAGAAAATCGGGTTATTGATGAAGAAAATCAAGTTATGGTCGAGACAAACCTAGTTTCAGATCTAAAAGAAGATGCAGTAGCAGCAGATAAAATCACATGTGATTCTGCTTGGTTCTCAAAATTTGGAAATCACACTTGATTTACGTATACTAAATCACACGTAACTACATATGTTATAATTAGTTTGAATGGTAAACTCATATGTAATTATATTAAAAATCACTTGTGATTGTAACCGAAAGTATTTGAGTTGATTTTTGAATAAATCAGGTTTAAGCTACACTCTTAGATCAAATATGTTGGATGATGAGGATTTTATTTTTTTTGTTTTTCAGAGAACTAATGATCTGGAATGAACAATCTTAATTTTCTAAAAGATGAATAAAATCCAAAAATCCAAACAATCATATAAATCTAGAAGCTAAAAATAGAACTCACATAAATAATACAAAAGATCCAAACAATCATGAAAGTGTTAGTGCAAATATTCTATTCAATTCACAAAAACTAAATGGCCACTTAACCTTCTTCACAATAACAACAAATTTCATATTATTAACAGAAAATTAACACACACATTGTTCTCTTCAATCATTTTCATAATCATTTGTGTACAACAAAGGTAACATAAAATTATATAAGAGTTAGATTCATTGAATATATAATCGTATAATATGATAAATCAATGAATCTAACATATAATTTTATGCATGCTTATGGTGCCAAATCCTTTTTAACCATGATGTCCACCATGTTCACCACCACTTGTAGCTTCATGACCATGTGGTGCTTCATGTCCATACGGGGCAGCCGGCGGGACCATGATAGGCTTCTTCTTTTTCTTGGCCAAACAAAAGAGTCCAACTACAAGGAACGCTAGAAAAAACAGACCACCAAGTGAGGCACACACCGCAACGACAACGGTGTGGTCACTACCGCCTCCACCTGGAGGAGATGGCGGTGTCACTATTTCTCCTGATGGAGGGGAAGCATAAAAAGGTGGCAATATTGGAGTGGTAGGGGGATATGATGTAGGTAAAGGTGGTAGGGTTGATGGAGGCCAACTTTCTATGGGAGATGGTCCCGGAGTCGTTGGTGGATATGGATATGATGGCTTTGGTGGCTTAGGAAGTACACCGGGCGTTGGAGCATATGGTACAGTTGGTGTAGGTGGTTTATAAGGTTTCTCGGGTGGACTAGCTGGTGCGACTGGTGTTGGAGGCTTTGGTCCATGATGTTTTGAAGGTGGGTATGCGGGTTGCTCAGGAGTTGGTGGAGGAGGGGGAGACTTATACACGTAAGGTGCTACTGGAGGAGAGGGAGGAGGGGGAGAATTGTAATGGTAAACAGTCAGTTTTCTTGAAGAAACCATATTTGATCAACAGATGTGTATAAAAAGAGTCGATGATGGAAAGTGCGTACTTTTTTGACAGTTGATACATCTTTTTATAATGCTGAATCAACCCACCCCCATGACATGGAGGGGGCCAACCCAGAGCGGTGGAACGGTTGTCTGAACCGGATCCCGCCACAATCACTCTGGGCCAGCTGCCAGGAAGAAACCACGACATAACGTCACCACAGGCACCCCATATCACCCCCAAAGGGATGAGATTTAATCCAGGCCGTTCCCCACTCATTGCTGGGTTTCGAACCTGGGCCTGTGGGGAAAACTCCCGGTGCATCAATCCCACTCATTGGAAAGTGCGTACTTATATAGAGTAAAACAATGATGTAAAGTGCTGACCATGTAACACTTGATTAAACAAATGTATAAACTTGTTTTGAAAAAACATGCATGCAAAATAGTTATTCATCGAAAATTGCAACTTTCAGTAACATACATTTAATTTAATAATTCTTAAATTAAATTAAAGTTCTTAGTAAACATAATCAAATACAAGAAATAGAGTTCGCCGTCGAAATATATGGGGATTTTTTTCGGTAACTATGGTTTCAATGACTTTTGTGCTTTTTAGAATTTTACTATATAAACCGTAAACCTCTTAGCAGATCTTGTATAATTGGAGAGCCAAAGGCTAAACTATAAGTTTTTGCACATAAAAAACATAGAAAGTACATTATTACAAAAAGTTTTAGATGGGCAACAATATAGACTTAAGGGCAAACCCTATTATACAAATAAAGAACCATTGCAAACCCTATGTCCCTATCAAACCATAAGGGCACGTTTGGTAGAGGAAAAATCAAAGAAATAAAATAAGTAAAAAAATTGAAATTTAGATAATTAAAATCAGTAGAAAATTGGGGGAATTTCATATATACCCAAGGAAACTTCAAAAATTACATATTTTCCCAAAACACAAGTTTTTAATGCATGATGTACAATGCTATTAAAGCATGCTTTGGGGAAATATGTAATTATTGAAGTTTGAGTGGGGATGTATGTAAATGCCCCTAGAAAATTAAGATTGATTTCACTGTTTGGTAACAATAAAGACTTGAACCAATAAATGAACAAAATTTACATATTTTTTATAAAGAAGGTTTTAACAACTTTACAATAAATTATTATTATTATTATGGAAGAATTCAATTCCATTACTTTGTGAGTGAAAATCAATTCTCCACTTTTTGCAAAGGAGCCCTCTCTAAAGAGTTTCAATTTTCCAGTTTATTTTTCATAGTCGTACAAAACATTGAGCATTATTTCATTTTCGTTTCTCTCCTCTCAATTTCTTGTACCAAACATGCCCTAAGTGGACAAGCAAGATTGGGTCAATTAACATAATATTTTATAATATTTTTTCGTTGTTTGAACAATGAAATCATGACAACTCGCCTACTAAAGATATAGCTAAAGATAGTTTCGTGATAAAAACTACGATAGCAACCAATCACAGCGGATAAGTGTATATATATGCAAAAAAACGATTCTTTTTATTTTCAGCTATTGTCGGATTACAAAGGAGCGTCATCAGAACGACGGACGCGGTGATTCTAGTAGCGTTTTTCTAAAATACACATCAACTAACTCTACGCGGTTTTAACATAAAACAACGAGTCATTCTTTTAGAACCCGACGACTTTTTACAGCGTGTGACGATGACTCATCATTGTGGTTGTAGTGGCGATTCCGGGTTGCTTTTCTTCAAAATTTGAATAAGAAGCAAATGACGCTGACGTGCTCTTTTATTTCTCATCGGACTGAATTTATGAACATAAGTTACATAACAATGACCAACTAAGGCGTTTTCTGAAACTGAATGGTCAAGGATTGTTTCAATATCTACACTGATATTATTAGGGAAATTTGCATTTCTATCCAAGATGACACTTATTATCAATTTGACTCTTTTTTGAGGCTTGCTAAAATTTGGATTTGTTTTTTAATGCCAAAATTACTCTAGCATTGTATACTTTAATATATTAAATAGATATGTTTTATCTCTTGAATGTCAATCGTCTAATTGCATCGATAAAATGGAATTTAGTGTTTCAGTTTAAAAATATGCTACTGTAAATTTATAAGTGTGATATGGGATCACATAAAATGCAAATTTCCCTATTATAAAATTGACATGTTGTTACATATGAACTTCCAAAAGAATAAGTTATCCTAGATAGCAGCCATTATAATTTATACTTTTTCTTAAAGTTAGTCGGTCATGGAGTTAGTAGAAAGAATTTTGGCATCAACGACGAAATATGTTTCCCGATATATGTTTCAGATTTAAGATCATTTGAGGACGAAAGAACTTTTTCATGAGATCAATTTTCACCATTTATTTTCATTTCATTTTTATTTGATCTAATGGATGAGATTAATCATAACAATTTAAAAAACTCACTTTCATCATTTTTTTTTTCAAATATTAATATATTTCAAACCGTTAATCGTCAAGCGAAAAAAAATATACAATTACGACAATCATTTAATTATCTTTGTATATAGGCACTTTGATATACTTTCGACAAATTTTTTTTATTCGTATTTTTCACGTTTCTTTTACATTTTTTTCGTTACTGAAATTTGCATGAAAAAAATCACATGTGATTATACATTAAGTTGAATGTCACATGTGATATTAGTGTTAATCACATATGATAAATTTGAGTATCCTATGTGATCTTAAGTGTTAAATCACATATGATAAATTTAAATATCACATGTTATATTAGTGTTAAATCATATATTATAATATATCATATGTGACTTAACACTAATATCGCATGTGATATTTCATATCATATGTGATTTAACACTAAATATCACATGTGATATTCAAATTAATGTTTAATCACATGATTCACATGTGATTTTTTCATACAAATCTTATATTTGAAAAAAAAAATGAGAAAAAGACGAAAAAACGTGAAAAAAACGATTTGTTTTTCTTTTTGAAAAGTATATCAATGTGCCCGTCTATAGAAAGATAATTAATGCTCACGTGCGATGGTGTAACTATTTCCGCTTAACGATTAACGGTTTAAAAATATTTAAATTATAAAATATATGAAATAATAAAATGATTTTAATCTCAACCATGATTTTTTCTGAGATAGATGGAGGTGGAGATGAGTCTCTTGTTATTTTGTATGTAAAATAACTTTCCTGTTTTAATGTCATAGCTTTTTTATTCTTCTTCACGTTTCAGTTTGTGCTGTGTATAGTAGCTAAAGCAACCAATTGTAATTACCAATTAGAACTACCATATAGATTAAGGGGGTGTTTGATAACCACTTAATGGGATGGGTCAGCACTGAGTGCTGAAGCGGATAGAACTCAGTTTGTTTGACAGGGAAATAATGCAACCTCTGAATAAGTGAATTTGCTCTGACCGATTCTACCCTATATTGTCCCTAAACCATTCAGTTCTTCATGTACTGTTTATAAATTATTTTATTGTCATGCATCTCTCTTCATTTATTCATTTTATATTGTTATTTTCGTCCTTCTAAAGTACATAGTGGCTGACACATAAAGCATAAAACACGTGATCATCTTCAGCTTACATATGTATTGATGTGTATACCCTTTTTAACTTATATTGATTCTTGTATAGTTATGTTCAAAAAAAAAAAAAAGATTCTTCTATAGTTGTATATTAAAAACGTTTTTGGTTCTTGTATTACTAAGTGAAAGGAAATACTATTATATCCGTATAATAACTACTATAAAAAATAATTTTGATGTCGAAGATTAAAACCGTAATATTAGTCATTCAGAATGTTGATTCAGGCCAACTATCAAACAATCGAAACCAAATCATACAGAGCTTTTGAATCATTCAGTGAATAAAATCATTCAGCGCTAAATCAATTTATTTTATCAAACAACCCCTAAGTGGAAACTCCAACCATGAGATTTTGTGAAGAGATAACTAATTAAGACCCATAGTTGGAACACGAGACGTACTGTTATAATGTTATTACTCTTTTGTTTCATCTTATTGTTTTTAAGATCTTATGATTCTCAACCCCTTCATGTACAAATAGTTTTCTTAGGTGACATATATAAGGACTATACAAACATAGAAAAGATGTGATATTCGCACGTATCAGTTGATGTTAGTTTCTTTATTAATTAAATAAGAAGTACGCGCGAGATATTTTATTTGAGGAGCAGTTGTGTTTAAGAGCATTCCCACTTATTAATGAAGGTTGATGACTTCAGAAGTAGGGATGAGCAAAAGAATCAAAGAACCGGAATGAATCAAGAACCAGATCAGACCAAGAACCGGACCGGAACCAAAAAGAACCGAATTGGAACTAGAGTCAAAGGTTTCAGTTTTGATTCTTGATTTTGAGATTTTTCGAATTTTGGGTCAGTTCGGTTCGGTTCCACCGGTTCTCGGTTCCAGAACCTAATATCTACTAGTAATATATACTATATAAAAACACGTATTTTTTTTACTTCTCATACTAAAAGTCTCAAATCATAAATACCAATGCAATAAAAAAAACTCCTACTAGCCTACTTTCAGGAAAAATTAAGCCAAACATTTTAAACCCTAATCTTTAATTCATTGAAATATTCACAAATCAATAATTAATCTAAACATAATAACATTCCAAAATCATTCAACATTAAAAACTAGCATAAACAACTATCATAATATCCCTATTATTTTCACATAAATTCTTACTCCATCTCTTACTAATCATCCTTCTTTACATGTGTAATGCATTATTTCTTTTCTTTAATTTAGTGCATTGATTCTTCCACTTGTCATAATTATAAAAGTAGAAAGATTAGTAGAAAAAAGAACGGATTCAGGATTTTCAAAAAGGTGTTGCACAAAATAATTGTTTGGCTAACTAAAGTTATACAAAAAACCAAAAGTAGCAAAAAAACTTATCGGAGGTTGTACATACCAAAAAATAAGAGTTTTTGAAAAAAAGTTGCATTTCATGACCAAAAATCGGGTGTAGCTCGTGCACACCCTACACCATGTAGGTCGCCCTAGTAGAAATATATATCATTTTCCTTTCCTACATATTGGATACTTATTCTCATTTTCTGTTGTAGAATATAATTAACCATTAGGGACATATAGATATAGTTTTATGCACATGCATTCGCAATTACGCATACTATCCATAAATAATAACACAACTTGATTTGCTGCCGCCAATTAATGAAACGTTTTCCAAGAGAAATAGATAGATTGAATTAATGGAAAACTTCGTAAGTTTTGTTAGGGTCTTAAATGAAAAAAAAAAAAAGACAGTGGTGGATGAGCGATGGTGTGACATTGAGTGTGTGTGTTTGTGTAAGAAGAAACATGGATGGCATTGTGTAAAGTTACCTGAGGCTAGAAAAAATGCTAACACTATTGCGCAAAATAATAGAAACATAGGGACGAGTTCTTTACTTCGAACGCATTCTCTATTAGCATTGTTAATGTGAGTAGAGAGCTTTTCCAGTAAAGAACTAGCCTCTATGTGTAGAAATGGAAAACGCTGGCTCTTATGTTATAGTTCAGAACCCGTTTCTATGTCCTTGAAGCTGATGTAGTCAATACAGGAGCCGAACCGAACCTATCTTGGGATCACTAATCCCAAGTATGTAGTTGTGCCCCTAAATAACAAGTGTGGATCCACCCATGCTTGGTGGCCCCTATACAACAATCGATGACTCAAGTCAATTGTGCTAAAACTTAGACACAAAACTCGATTGTGATTCAATATTGAATAAATTTCACTTAATTGTCTCGTCTTTATTTACATCTATAGTCATGATAATGATAGTCTCTTACTATATACTCCTTCCGTCTTAAAATATAACTTCAGTTTTGATTTTTCAAAGTTTTTTCGTTCTCACTTTGATCTTAATTTCTTTTTCGTGTTATATAATATTGATGAAAAGTATACCAATGAAAATGTATTTAAAACACAAGTTCAATTATATATTTTACATCAAGTATTATATAACACGAAAAAAAATTAACTAAGGTCAAAGTTGAAATAAAAATACTTTGAAAAAGTCAAAATAGACTTATATTTTAGGACAGAAAGAGTAATATCATATTTCCAAAAAGTGCTGAAAGAGCGTTGAATCAATTGAAATTTAACCAGTAGGAAAGCTTCACTTGAAAATATAACATTCATATTAGCCAATTTAAAGTCAAAATTGAACTTCCTTTGATCAAACTTAAAAAAATCATGTTTGAGAAAAAATACGTATAAAAATCTAGTTGTCGATGTTGTTAAAAACAAAAAACATAGTGGGTAATAGATAAAACTTAATTTGTTGAATTTTAAATAATTTTGTAGAAAACTAGAAAGGGGGTTGAATAGTTTTACCGATTAAAACTGCGTTTTAAAGCTTTTAGATCAACTTATGCCAATCTAGTTTTGACGTGTTGGATATTGATAGTAAAAAAACATATAAAACTAAACTACGATAGAGGGATAGAAAGACACAACCAGAACACAAGTATTTATAGTGGTTCGGCTACAAGGACACCTTCCTTGCCCTACTCCACTCCCCTCGAGAGTACTAACTTCGAGAGTTCCGTGAAGCACTACACAACACAAACTCCTTTCACCGGTGGAGAAGCCTTCACAACGTCGCTTACACTTTATCCGGTACAAAGCCAAATACCGGTTTCTCACACAAGGTAGAACCAAAACTTCGTCGCCTACACTTTATTCGGTACAAAGCTAGATACCGAGTTCCATTACAATGGAGGGACCACAACCCAAACACAACACATCAAAGGACCAACGTGCTATTACACCACTACTTTTCACACCACATCTACTACAAATTTGAGAAGAACAAATAAAAAGATACACTTCAGTGATCTTGTGGAGATGAAGAATCCTAGCAACTCATGTCTTGAGCGTTCAAGTCTTCTAGAGGCCAAATATAGATAGAAGATCATTAGATCTGAGATAAAGAATTTAGAACATAGAAAGAAGACATGTCTAAGTGGGGTGAGTGAAAAGGGAGAGATGACCAACTATTTATAGGCTGTTTGGCCAATGTTCACCCGGATCCAGCGGATCCCTTCCCAAAGGTATCCTGCCAGTGTTAGCCCAGGGATCCGGCTATCTGGTAATACCAGTTCGGATTTTGGGTTACAAACCGGGTTTTGGGTTATGCGTTATGGTCCATGGATAGGTGATGTCATTCCTGATGTGAACGTTATCTTGGGTTATGGGTTATGGACTTTGGGTCATGGGTCATGGTTCATGGACTTTGGGTCATGGATTATGGATATTACTCATTTTGGATGTCATGCATGATGTCATGCAATGGGTTAGGGGTTTGGGTCAAAATCCATTGGTTATGGGTTTTGGGCATGGATTTTGGTTTGTGGATATCCAACATGTTTATATATTAACAAGTTATATAATAGATAGCATGCATTTTTATAAAATGTAGGTAACCAAAGTTACTTTTGAATGTTTATAAAATGGTTTTGGTTTTATGTAAACTATTTAACTAAACATGTTTAATGATATGTTTGTTTATTTAAATGAGTTAGTAAACTATTAGCTCAAAAGTTTACGTATTTTATTTATTACATTAAAATGATTTTACGTTTGTTATCGACAAAACATAAGGAGATTGTAAAATATAAATAAACGTTTTTATGGTTTATTTGTATTAACAATCTTCCCCTTTTTGTTGATGACAAAATATAAAATTAATTTAAGTAAAAAGGATAAAATTCGTAAATTTTGAATTTTGAGTTTTTACTCTCTTCTCCCCCTTTTTTGTCAAAACAAAAAGAGCGTCGAAAAGAAACTAACCCAAATGCAAGGGTTTTAGAAAGAAATCAAAGAAGATATGTAAAACAAGGAAAAGAGGGTAAAGAAGTTGATGATTGCTCCCCCTTGGTGAGGGCGTCAAGTAATTAGGAAGCCAAATACGATAACATTGCAAAAAGGTGCAAAGGTTTTGCTTGACGAAGGCTCCCCCTTATTGAGGGCTTCATGTACTCCTAGTGTGATTTGAAAATATACAAAACAGAGGTTAGAAAAAAGTATGTGGTGTTCCTTTGCTGAGAAATGAACTACATAAGAGTTCTGTTAGTATTTTGAGTGCCTTGATCTGCCGGATCCTTCTAAAAGGGATCCTTCAAAGATAATATAAGGGATCGGGTACCTGCAGACATTTGTTAGCAGTAGTAAAAGCAAGGAATTGTATGAAATTCCATGAAAACAAGTAATAAACTCACCAACATGATCACATACGCAAGAAACACATAAACATGTAGATTCGTTTAATAAAAATAAGAGAAATGATACAACATTGGTCAATTCTCTGAAACTAAGGAAATGATATAACATGAAAAAGAAAAGTCCTAGTGACATAGGTTAGACCTAAGACAAGAGGAGGAAGAACCACTTGTGCTTGCACTTAAAGGTTTCTATGGGTGATTAGATTTGTTGATGCCATCTAGACATTCAGGAAGGCGATGAAACATGAAACGCATTTCATTACGTACTTCATGAACCAAAGTTTGGACATGTTGGCAATGAAAGCATATCTCCTCATGACTTGGTTGATATGGGCCTAGTATAGAAGGTTGTTGAGGCATGTTTGAGGTAGATGGGTTATTCGTTTCAAATAGTATATAAAATATTAAATGCATGTGATACGCGCGAATCGACGAATTAACCCTTTAGGAAAAAGTTCAACACGCAAAACCCGCAAATATATGATAAGTGATACCGGGAAAGTGATTACCCGGGTCGTGTCCCAACGAGGTGTGAATCGAGGATTTCGTTTGAGGTTTGTTATTAAAATGCTTGAATGATCGGGATTTTATGTTTTTGTTTTGATTTTCTAAATTTTAAAGCACGGGAAAGCAAATAAGGCAAGGAAACTAATCAAATTACTAAATTAACAACTAATAAGCATAAGAAACAATAAAAGTATGCTAAATTACGTCATAAGGCACTAAAACTCAAAAATGGGCAAAACCGGGAGCGTCCTAAGCCCTAAAAGTGTAAATTTTGCAATTTAAAGCCTACGGGTGCAAATCTATTTTTCGTCGTAAATAAATTAGCGACTAAAAATGATTTTAGAAAAAGCCGGGTATTTTTGACTTTTAAATAATTAATTATGAATTAAAAAATAAACTATAATTGATTAAATTATAAAAACTATTTTAGAAAAATCTAAAAAAATTACAGAAAATACTTTAAGTTGAACTAAACTTAAAAAAATTAAAAAAAGGGGCACCTGCTTTTGGAAATAAGCATTTAAAAAGCCTTTAATGTTTGATAAGCTAAATCTGCCAAAGGGTGTATGTAATTAATGGTGCAACATAGGACTGATACAAGTCCCAAAGGCAACTGGTAAGGGTGTATGGTG